>JASVEL010014085.1:0-129956 GCA_032618575.1 Nicotiana noctiflora
CCCAGTCTATTCGTGTCGATCACTTTCTGATACCGCGTCCTGCTAGGGGTAAACGGATGTCCCAACCTTGTCTCATGCAAACATCTTGTAACCATCTCGTCCTGCCACCTCACAGTGCCCTTCCAAAGGTTTTCACTAATGAGATTCTCTCATTTCTCTCTATCTCCCGTCGCCTTAAGGTGCCCGTGAAGGTTTTCACCGTAAGACTCTCTCATTTTACTTCTTTCAACCTCTTTCGCCTTAAGGTGCCCGCGAGGGTTTTCACCGTTAAGACTCTCTCATTTATGCTTTCTTTCCTTGCGGCGGGGCATCATCCCTGAGATTCCCTCTAGAGCGTTATCCCCTTTCGGCTTGTGCATCCTGGATTCAATCGAGGGTCGGGATGTCGCTCTTGGCTTTCATTCACATGACTTGGCACTTCTCAAATACTGATCGAGAGGTCTTTCTGGTTCTTGATATGGTTTCTACGCGTGAGGCTGAAGAAAGGGGTTTAGCCTCAACGGTTAGCTTATTACAACTTTCGGAATCCACACTATCTTTCCAACGAAACAATGACTTCTGCCCCAGTTTTGTTGCTTGGGGATTTTTGATTTTTATTTTATTATGACCGAGCCGTGTGGCGCCTACGTATCCTTCTTGAGGAATCAGGTCGAACGTAGTTCACTTTTTCTTGTATTACTTCTTTGTTTCTTTTCTATTCTGTTACACATCTTCCTTGATGATTCCGAAAGAGGGTATATGAAAGAATAATTAAGGCTCAAATGGGGAAACAAAGGTTAAAGTGTTTGGGTAGTAGAAAAATTGCCTCTGTCATTTCATTCTCCGAAAAATGCCAAGTACACACAAACGAAACCAAACGTTGACAAATGCATTAAAGAATTACACATAATATCTCTTAACTGCATCAGAATTAATAGCCATATCGGTGCATCTTCCCTCGACATCCGTCAGACATAGAGCGCCGTTGGATAATACTTTAGTCACCACAAAAGGTCCCTGCCAATTTGGAGCGAACTTGCCTTTCGCTTCGGCCTGATGGGGTAGAACTCTCTTCAGCACATGCTGTCCCACTTCAAATCTCCTGGGACGTACCTTCTTGTTGTATGCTCTCGCCATTCTCTTTTGATACAATTGGCCGTGACATACTGCTGTCAATCTCTTTTCATCGATCAAGCTCAATTGCTCTAATCGGGTTTTGACCCACTCGTCGTCATCAATCTCAGCTTCAGCGACAATTCGGAGGGATGGAATCTCAACTTCTGCGGGTATTACTGCTTCAGTCCCGTATACCAACAAGTAAGGAGTTGCACCTACCGAAGTCCGGACGGTGGTGCGATAACCCAACAGCGCAAATGGTAACTTTTCATGCCACTGCCTAGACCCTTCTATCATCTTCCTCAATATCTTCTTTATGTTCTTGTTTGCTGCCTCGACCGCACCGTTTGCTTTTGGGCGATACGGTGTGGAATTTCGATGTGTAATCTTGAACTGTTGACATACCTCTTTCATCAATCCACTGTTAAGATTTGCACCGTTATCTGTAATGATCATCTTTGGAATTCCAAACCTGCAGATGATGTGGGAGTGTACGAAGTCCACTACCGCCTTCTTGGTCACTGATTTGAATGTTTTGGCCTCTACCTACTTGGTAAAATAATCAATCGTTACCAGAATGAACCTGTGACCATTGGAAGCCGCAGGCTCAATAGGTCCAATAACATCCATACCCCATGCGACAAACGGCCATGGTGCGGACATTGTATGCAATTCAGTCGGCGGAGAATGAATCAAATCTCCGTGTATCTGACACTGATGACATCTTCGCACGAAACTTATACAATCCCGCTCCATAGTGAGCCAATAGTATCCTGCTCGAAGAATCTTCTTTGCCAATACGTATCCGCTCATGTGTGGTCCGCAAACTCCCGAGTGTATATCCGTCATCACTGTTGTGGCTTGACTTGCATCTATACATCTCAACAATCCCAAATCTGGGGTTCTTTTGTACAACACCCCTCCACTAAGGAAAAATCCGTTCGCCAACCGCCGAATAGCTCGCTTTTGATCTCCGGTTGCTTGCTCTGGGTATACTCCTAACCTGAGGTATTCCTTGACATCATGAAACCACGGCTCACCATCCACCTCTTCCTCTATCACATTACAATAAGCATGTTGATCCCGGACATGGATATGTAACGGATCGACACGAACCTTGTCCGGGTGATGTAGCATTGATGCTAAAGTAGCCAACGCGTCGGCAACCTCATTATGCATCCTTGGGATGTGCCTGAATTCTACCGATCGAAAGCGTTTGGTCAAATCGTGCAAACACTGACGATATGGGATAAGCTTTAAATCTCTGGTTTCCCATTCTCCCTGAATCTGATGTACCAGAAGGTCCGAGTCCCCCAAGACCAAGACGTCCTGTACATCCATGTCCACTGCTAATCGCAGCCCCAAGATACATGCCTCGTACTCAGCCATATTATTGGTACAGTGAAAACGCAGTTGAGCAGTAACAGGATAATGATGTCCTGTTTCAGATATGAGCACAGCCCCTACTCCGACTCCTTTTGCGTTTGCCGCTCCATCGAAGAAGAGCTTCCATCCTGGATCCTTGGTTAGTTCTAACCCCTCAATCTGCAATACTTCCTCATCTGGAAAATACGTCCTCAAAGGTTCGTATTCGTCATCAACAGGATTTTCAGCTAAGTGATCGGCCAGGGCTTGAGCTTTCATAGCCGTCCTTGTCACGTATATGATGTCGAACTCAGTAAGTAATATTTGCCATTTTGCTAACCTCCCTGTAGGCATAGGTTTCTGGAAAATATACTTCAACGGATCCAAACGCGAAATGAGGTAAGTGGTGTAAGAAGACAAATAGTGTTTCAGCTTTTGGGCTACCCAAGTTAGGGCGCAGCATGTCTTCTCTAGTTGAGTGTACTTAACCTCATATACTGTAAACTTCTTGCTGAGATAGTAGATGGCTCGCTCCTTTCTCCCTGTACTGTCGTGTTGCCCCAGTACGCAACCAAAAGAATTCTCCAGTACCGTCAGATAGAGAATCAGTGGTCTTCCTAGTTCGGGTGGAACCGATACGGGTGGATTTGATAGATACCCCTTGATTTGGTCGAATGCTTCCTGACATTCTATTGTCCATTCTACCATAGCATCTTTCTTCAACAGCCGAAATATGGGTTCACAAGTTGCCGTAAGCTGGGCAATAAACCTACTGATGTAATTCAACCTTCCCAACAGACTCATTACCTCTGTTTTATTCTTCGGCGGGGGCAACTCCTGGATGGACTTAATTTTGGATGGGTCCAGCTCAATGCCCCGTCGGCTGACGATGAATCCTAGCAACTTTCCTGATGGAACTCCGAATGCACATTTGGCCGGATTGAGCTTGATGTCGTACCTTCGAAGTCTTTGAAAGAACTTCCTGAGGTCAGCAACATGGTCCTCTTGACGTCTGGATTTCACGATCACATCATCCACGTACACTTCAATTTCCTTGTGTATCATGTCATGGAATACCGTAGTCATCGCCCTCATATATGTTGCTCCTGCATTCTTCAAACCAAACGGCATCACTCGGTAGCAATAAGTCCCCCACGGTGTGATAAAAGCCGTCTTTTCTGCGTCCTCTTCATCCATCAAAATCTGATGATATCCCGCATAACAGTCCACAAAGGATCCAATTTCGCGTCGGCGCAATTATCAATCAGGATATGGATATTGGGAAGCGGGAAATTATCCTTAGGACTTGCCTTGTTGAGATTTCGATAGTCCACGCATACTCTGATCTTTCCGTCTTTCTTTGGCACCGGTACTACGTTAGCCAACCATTCAGGGTATCGAGTGACACGAATGACTTTCGCCTGTAACTGCTTGGTTACCTCCTCCTTAATCTTCACACTCATCTCCGTCTTGAATTTCCGCAGTTTTTGCTTGACGGGAGGATATGCCGGATCAGTGGGTAATCTATGAACCACTAGATCAGTGCTGAGTCCTGGCATGTCGTCGTACGACCATGCGAAAATATCTTTAAACTCCATGAGTGTTTTGATCAATTCTTCTCTCAGATTGGGTTCAATATGGACACTTATCCGGGTTTCTTTGACGTCATCCGTATTCCCTAGATTAACGGCCTCAGTATCATTTAAATTCGGTTTGGGCTTTTCCTCGAAGTGACTTAATTCTTCACCGATTTCTTCTACGGCTTCATCATCGCCGTACTCTGACTCACTCTCGTCACTTCTTATTTCATGTGTTATTATTTCCAAACCCGATTGACTTTCTAGGCTGGGTTGATTAATCTTTAAGCACGCCATATCATTAAGATCAGTTGAAGGAAGGCTGTTCAGAAAAGTATAAGGAAGGAAAAATAAACACAATTAGACACGAAGGGAACCAAATTTCATTAAGGAGAACTGTACAAGGGAAAACAAACTGCAAACTTAAATCAAAAATGAAAAAACAAAGGATTTTACTTCGGGGACAAGCCCCCAATACAAAATTTCGAAAGAAAAACAATCCAAGACAAACTACCAAGACTCCTTCCGGACAGGGAGTAGCCTTCCAGTTATTCAGTTTTGCCTTTGGTCCCACAAATTGTATCTCGGCATGATTGGATCCTTCACCATCTTCGAGCATACATACATCTGTGAATAGGTTTTCGAACTTCCTGAAGAACTCTTCGTCTGGCCTGACCGTAGGACCGGGAATCTTTGGCGCTGGATGTCCTCTTGCTCCGGACCTGACAAAAGATTGGGAAAGGCGTGGAACAGGCTTTGGGAGCACCCATGTTTTATGCTTACTCCTCTTTGCTCGCCGGATGTCCTCTGAGGTTGGCTGGAATCCCAAGCCGAAGGTTCCCAAGTTTTCGACCACCGATACCGGTTGTATGATTCCTTGCAGAGATGCACCTAGACCTTTACCGGGTACGAAACCATGTCGCAACATTTCATGCGCCACCATGACATCCGCAGTAATTGTTCTGTCGCCGGGAATACATTCCCCTTCCGGAACTCGGTGGGCGGGCACCACATCGCAGACCTGATACACCCACGGCCCAACGTCTTCTTCTGTTTCAACAAAGGGAATGATGGTGCCTGATTGTGGATCGTTCTCTCCGTGGACGACGATCTCCTGCTGGTCCCATTCAAACTTGACGAGCTGGTGTAAGCTGGACGGAACTGCTCTTGCGGCATGAATCCATGGTCGCCCTATTAGGAGGTTATATGACACCACCATGTCCGGCACTTGGAATTCCATGGTGAACTCCACTGGCCCGATTGTCAAGACTAGCACTATGTCACCAACCGACGCTTTGCCTCCTCCGTCGAACCCTCGAACACATACCATGTTCTCGCGTACCCTGCCGATGTCTACTTTTAATTTGCCCAGTGTAGAGAGAGGACAAGTGTTAGCACTGGACCCATTATCGACCAAGACTTTGGTAACCACCGCCTCTTCACACTTCACCGTAAGATATAAAGCCCTGTTATGCTCAGTGCCTTCCTCAGGCAACTCGTCATCGGTGAAGGTGATCCGATTTGCTTCGAAGATCCGATTGGTGATCTTCTCCAGATGGCTCACCGAGATTTTATCCGGTACATGTGCCTCGTTCAGGACTTTCATCAATGCTTGCCGATGTTCTTCAGAATGTATCAGCAAGGATAACAATGATATTTGCGCCGGAGTCTTCTTCAACTGCTCTAAGACGGAGTAGTCGTGCGGCTTCATCTTTTTCAAGAATTCTTCTGCTTCTTCATCAGTGACCGGCTTTTTCAATACTGCCGGAGTGGTCTTCCTCAATTCCGCAAGGGCAAAACATCTCCCCGAGCGGGTCAACCCTTGGGCTTCACAAACTTCCTCTTTCACCTCCTTTCCTCTGTAGGTCGTTGTAATCCGAGCATAATTCCATGGGACAGCCCGGCTATCAGTTACTGGCAGCTGTGTTGCCGGTTGGATGATGAAAGGATCCATTCGAACGCCCGCTACTGTCAAGATGGGCTTGAGTGCTGCCCCTGGTACAACTATCTTGGCCGGCTTCGCCGGTACTTCGTTCACATTTTCCTTTCCTGCTTCCGATTCTCCTGGTATGTCTTTCTTGCAACTGGGCGACTCATCACAGCTTGGCCCTTTTCTCGTTCCACCCCACTAGACCTGATTATCATCACGGTCTGAGAGGTTTTCTCATGTCCCTCTTCTACCCGTACCAACTCGATCATGTTGGTCTCGTGATGAGTTGGGAGAGGATTTTGGTTGATGTTGTGTTCTGCTGGAGTCTGGACCTCAATTCGGAGAGTGTCAATGAGTTCGTGGATAGTTGTTTTCAACCTCCAACACTTTTTTGTGTCGTGCCCCGGACATCCCGAGCAATATGCACAGTTTATTGAATGATCCAGATTCTTTGGAAGAGGGTTTGGCAGCTTAGCTTCAACCGGATTCAGCAACCCTACCTGCTTTAACCGGTGGAACAGACTGGTGTAAGACTCTCCTAAAGGAGTGAAAGTCTTTGGCCTCGGCGCCCTGTCGCCCCTGAATGCCTGGTTCGGACGGAAACTCGCGCCCGAGGGGTTTCTGTAAGCTCTTGGGGGTGGATGATTGTTTTGCGGGTTTGGTGCACGCCACGGTGCATGAGCGGGAGGTGCAGAATATGACTGTGCATGGTGGACAGTAAAATGAGGATCAGGTGCGGGATAGTAATGTTGCGGGTAGCTATATGGGTTGTGGGGGTAATTTTGGTGGTGAGGTTGGGGTGGGCTATATTGGGGTGCGGGGCCTCTATTTCTGAACCATGCCCCGGACTCGACGGCCGCCACTTCCTCTCTCCTCTTTTTCCCCAGTACTCCTCCAGTACCGCTTTGGATAGCTTGAGTGGTGGCTTTCAGTGCTGAGTAACTCATGATCTTGTTGGCCTTCAAACCCTCCTCGATCATACCCCCCATTTTTATCGCCTCAGTGAATGATTTGCCTACGGACGTTACCAGATGTCCGAAGTAGGTGGGCTCTAATGTCTGCAAGAAGTAGTCCACCATCTCGCTCTCTCTCATCGGCGGATCTACCCTGGCTGCCTGTTCCCTCCAACGGAAACCAAATTCCATGAAGCTTTCAGCGGGCTTCTTCTCTAATTTTAGCAATGATAGGCGGTCGGGGATTATTTCAAGATTGTACTGGAACTGGTCGATAAAAGCTTGAGCCAAATCATCCCACGTAAACCATCTACTGGGATCCTGTCTAGTGTACCACTCCAACGCCGATCCTCCGAGACTCTGGCCGAAGTAGGCTATCAGAAGCTCGTCCCGTCCTCGCCCCTCTCATTTTACTGCAAAACCCTCGCAGGTGGGCCACCGGGTCACCGTGCCCCTCGTATAGGTCGAATTTGGGCATTTTAAACCCTGCTGGCAACTGGACGTCCGGAAATGGACACAGATCCTTATAGGCGACGCTGACCTGGTTGCCTAAACCGTGCATGTTCCTGAAGGACTGCTCCAGGCTTTTAACTTTTCTGGCAACTTCCTCGTGTTCCGAACTTTGGAAGTGTTTTTCCGGTTCTGCCGGATTATCCCAATGAGGTGTATGTGATTGTGGTTCGGGAGCCCTGAAAGTAGGCTCTGGAGGATAGTAAGAGTTGTCATGGATCTGAACATATGGCTCGCTGGCCGGCCTTTGCAGAGGAGCAGGTGGAGGTGCTACAAAAACGAGGGTGACTGGAGGAGGATTTGGTTTGGCTGGTGGAATGTGGGTGGCATATGGATTTTCCCCCTGAAAGTATGGATAGCTCGGGGCGCTTGTTGAAGGATCGATGGGCGGATGTTCCGGAGCTGAGGCGAGAGTAGGGCGGTTTGGTGAAGCCTGTTCCCTGGCCCAGGCCAGGTGCATCTCTGTTATCTGTTGTTTTAACCGGTCTACTTCTTCCTTCATGATTTGTAGCTCGGACTTTTCTTCCTCGAGACTCTTGCCGGAACTCGACATGCTTACTGTAACTGGTCCTTTGGATCTAGTACGGTAGTGATGGCTGGCCAGGATATTCTGTCAAACCAACTGCTAAACTTTATGGAACACGCAACAAACTTGTTAGTTCACCGAGTTTGACAGATATGTTATAGCACGTTGGATGCAATGCACCTAACCAAATAACCATTTCTACATGTACTCTTTAACATGCGTCATTCCGGCCCTTTTTCTTTTCTTTTTCTTTTTCTTTTTTTTTTTTTTTCTTTTTTCTTTTTCGACTATCTTTGCAAGCCTTATTGTTATTTAACCTTTGGATTCTTTTTCTTTCTTTTTAGTGGAGGTCGAATCTTATGTGGATTGCCTACGTATCACGACCCCGCGTGAATCAGACCGAGCGTAGTTCTGGCAACAAGATTGTGGCAAAATTCAGTAACTTTTATATCAAATAAAACCGTGTAGTTACAAAACACGTCTTACAACAATCAACAAAACAAAAGAAAATGCTTGACTGGGGAAAGTAAAGATAGAACTGCCAACTGGCTTGATTTAACATTTCAGAATACATTTTCAATCAAAAATCTAATGCCCTAAAACTCCTGGGGGCCTGCGAGGCATCATTCGGCCTTGCCGCAGGCCTCGGTGTGAGGTCCTTGTGCAGTTCCCTCAACTCTTCCATGATCCGATGAACATAACCCATGATTGAAGCGAAAAGGTCGGCGCGGGGCATTCGTTCACAAGCTAGGCACTTCATGGTGACATAGTGCCCGATTTCTCCGATTCTATCCTTGATCATGTCCCTTTCTCCGAGTAGCCGCTCTATTTGCTGGTTTTTCGCCCCCAATCTTCGAGCATTGTTGGTGACTTGATCTAGGAGCCTATCCACTTGTCCTTGCAGTCGGGCCATCAAATTGTGGCAGCGGTCGAGGTCTGCTCTGGCATCTTGGGCTTGCTTGAAAACCCGCTCCCTAAGGACAACATTTGCTTCCCTCAGGCTAGTGATGATATCGGTGTAATCTTCTTCTACCCGCTTTAGGTGAAGTGCATGTTGATGTGCATCCTTTTTCCAGCTAGCACGGATCCTCGTTATTTGGGCTTTTGACTCGTCCAATTCTCTTTGGATGTCGGTGACTTGGCTTCTCAAACCCCTTATCAATTTCTCGTCGGCCCGGCTCCTCGACTGTTTGTCAGCATCTCTTTTCATTTGATGGATTTGAGCTCTCAAGAAGTCATTTTCTTGTGCCAACTTCTTTTTGTCTCCTTCGTCGGTGGCGGCTTGCATGTTCTTCTCGAATTGGAGGTCCCGGACCTGCTGTTCTATCCTGCCAATCTTCGTCCTGTATCCCTCTTCCTTTGCTAACCAATCCCATTGTTCCCGTGAATCTTCCGTGAATTGTTGGACATGGGCTCTTTTAGAACATTTCCGACGAATCTGAAATCTTTTCCCGAACCACACGTTGTACTTTGGGTCCACCTCCCCCTTGGCTAATTCCCGGACCATGGTTTTAGGCTCAAGGAACCGACATTCGTGCCATAGCCTTCTAACCTTCTCTTCGGGGAAGACAACTCCCGGGCTCAACTCAATGGCATACTTCCTTAGGTCTTGATCGGTAGGAATAACCTGAAACCTTCCCAGTTGACGTAATACACGGTGAGGGACATATGGTTGGACACTGCGGATCCCCATCAGAAGGATGTAACACTCCTCGGCTGCCATATATATTACTTCAGTATCGGGTAACCACCCGAACGCCCATTCAATCTGATCGGCTTCTATTGAGCTTAGTCGTGCAAGCCATGCCTCGACGCCTTCAGGGAATACAGCACCCATCATCCGTTCTTCGAAACCCCTGATACAGTTTTTTCCGGTCAACCCATGGTTCATGTATTGTGTTCGGTGATGGAGGTGTTCTTGCATCCATAGTTGAAGTAACAGATTGCAACCTTGGAAGAAATTGCCCCCTTCTCGGCATACAGTCAAAGCTCGATAGATTTCGGACAAAACCAAAGGGACCACAGTGCTGGTAGCCTTTTTGATTGCAACATCGGCTATTCCTACCAGACTTATCTCTATTTTCTTATCTTCACGCGGACAAATCACAACCCCCAAGAATGTCGTTATGAATGCTAGAATTCGTCTGGCCTCCCACTTGGTTCTATTCCCTGCGTGAGTCAGTCCAAGGTTTGACTCTTCAAAACCCCGAGGAGTGCCGTACCGTTGATATAAGAATTGGAGGTCGCAACACCCTTTCAACAGATCATCATTTTTCACCTTCCGACTAATGCTCAGCAGATCCAGAAACCCATGTGGAGATACCGGTCTTGGTGAGAGCAGGTATTGCCCTCTTAATTTCCCATTAAGTCCTGCATAGCCCGCAATTTCCTCTAATGTGGGCGTCAATTCGAAGTCAACAAAACGGAACACGTTGCGGGTCGGATCCCAGAAAGATACCAGTGCCTTGATGATGTCTTCCCTTGGCTCGATATTCAACAGATCAACCAAACCTCCCAAAATTCTCCCTACAACCTTTTTGCTACTGTCTTCCAAATCGTTCCACCATATACGGAGCTGCTGAGGGACCTCACTAAAGATTGAAAATGATTTATTCTGATTCGTGCTCATCCTGCACATTTATTAAGGTGATTTAAATAAGAAAACAACTTTGTTTTGCTAAAAATAAAAAAAAAATCAGTTTTCAATCACGGCCTTTCAACGTCTCGGGGACGAAGGCTTTTAAGGCTGTGGGGTAAATTGATCGAAATCAAAATTGACCCAAAGGTGGCCGTTTATACGAAATTAGCCTTCCGGCGTCCCTTCCGGGAACATTCGGCTATTTTTGAAAACAGCGTCACCGATTTATTTAGTACAAAAATTAATTTTTCAAAAAGTGAAGTTGGACCCGATGGAGGTTGCCTACGTATCTCACATCCGATGAGAATCAAACCCCCGTAGTTCGGTTTTGACGAAACAAACGGCATTATTTATTTATTCACTTTACTAAAGGAAAATAAATAAGCTATTTCTATCTTAAGAGTAAAACACATTTTTTTTTTTTTTTTTTTTTTTTTTTTTTTTTTTTCTCTAAAAGCCGGTCAGCATGCAAGTCTATAACAGATAAATGCGCAAGACAAACAGGATGCAGCAGGATAGTCTGTTCATTTCAGGTCACCTGTCCTAGACGGACCCAACCCCTGTGTTGAGTCCCCTAAGCCAAATACGACATGATGCAAATAAACGTTTCCTACTAGGGATCCGGCATGAAGCTTTGTTATTCTAGGTTTAAAAACATGGGTTTATCTGTTCTAGACTTGGCTTACCCGAGCGGACAGCTCGAGCCGAGGAGGAGGCAGCAACCCGGGAATACAGAAGCTTCACCGGTTTTGCAACTTATCCAAACCTCGTCCTAAAATGGGAATTAGACACTATACAGAAAAGAAGTCACACGAAGTGCACCCTTCTTCATGATTTAGAAGACTCAGAGAGGAGATTGGTTCCGGCACAATTTATATGTACAGTTCACACAATATCAAAGCAATAAAAACAACATTTTGCACATTGATGCCAACATGTAAAAAAATCAGATAATAAAATATGCCAAACACAACAGTTATTCCGAGCTCGAGTTCTAAAGATATCCCCAGCAGAGTCGCCAGAGCTGTCACACCTCTTTTTTACCGCACCCGCGAGGGTGCAAAGAGTTTTTCCAATTAAAGGACAATCGAGATGGGATTTATTTTAATTATTTCAGAGTCGCCACTTGGGAGATTTTATGGTGTCCCAAGTCACCGGTTAAATCCCGAATCGAGGAAAAGAATGACTCTATTTAACAGTCCGCGAACCAGAAATCCGGATAAGGAATTCTATTAACCGGGAGAAGGTATTAGGCATTCCCGAATTCCGTGGTTCTAGCACGGTCGCTCAACTGTCTTGTTTGGCTTATCTATCTGTTTTTTACAATTATGTACTTAGTGCAAGCTAATACCCCTTTACCGCTTTTATTATTGGTTAAGATTTACGAAAGAGAAAGTTGCTTAAAAATATGCTTTCGAATCGCGTCACATGAAATGCACCCGGATCCTCAACATATTCTTATTCAACATTTCGGGGTTTGGATTTGGGTCACATGAAATGCACACCCGTATAAAAAAGGTAAAACTAAAATATGCGCCTGGATTGACTACTTATTTACATTTGTCGAGAAAGGCGTGATATTCGTTAAGAAACGACGCATGTTTACATGCTTATCTAACGACAATGTATCTTTGGTCTAGCTACATTTCCCATAACAAAACTAGCAATACAAATTTAATTAGACAGAAACAGAATGTAATCAAGCATAGACTTTGAACGACTACATGATTCAACAGACTTCAAACGTAAACTTCAGGCTTCATTCTTTTTGAACCAGGGAATTACAATAACAGAGATGTGTACCTGGAATGTGAAAGAACAAAGAAGAGTGAGCGATGGTAATGCCGCAACAGTAACAGGAACAGTAGCAGCAACAACAACACCCAATAGACCAGTTACAACCAACAACCAACAGTGATCGAACTTTATCAATCACTGAACTAGTGACTAGAGCTCGAACCCAGGCAACAATAGACAACCAAGCAGCAACAAAACAATGTAACAACAGCAACGACCAGTGGCAGCACTCAACCAAACCAATAGCAAACACTACCAGTGGCAAACAATGGACCAGCAGTCACTTAGACCAACAAACAGTGACAAACTGGATTGACAGCCCCAAAACTAGCCAAGCAGCACCACTATAGACACACACAACAACCAGCAGCAACACAACAATGAAATAACAGCAACAACTAAACCAGGCAGCAACCAAATGGACCAAACAGCAACCCAAACGATGGACCAACAGCACCAAATCGACCCAGGCAGCAACACACATACAACACAGCTAAGAACAAAAGCCCAGCACTACCAATAACAACAAGAACAACACCCAACCAGCGACCAAATCTCAGACACTGGATCAAAACCACGAAACAGTCCAGACCAATGAAACAATAGCTTCTTTTGTACCTTTGTATCTGTTTTTCTCCCTAGTTATGACTATGATTTTGCCCTCCAGGTGTTCTACTTATCACACTCTATGTTTTTGCTCTCAAGGTACTGTTTTGCCCTACCAGATGCTCTCAAAATCAGTATGTATCTCTCAATGTATGAATGTGCTACTGTTTTTACTTCCAGGATGCTCTCAAGTCTCTCTCTATAATGTCTCTATAGTGTGTGTCTCTAAAAAAAATCTCCCAATGTATTCTCCATCTCTCCCCTTTTATAGCTGAAACCACCACTTATCAGGGCCAAAAAGCATCAGGGAATACATCTGCCCATCCCTCTCTTTGCCCAGCCCATCCCCTCTCTGTTTCCAGCCCACTGTCCCTGAACTTCCATTATCCCTTGTCCATGTATGGACTTTATTAATTAACTATGGTTTCTGCCCAGACAAGGCTAAGTGCCATGCAGTGACAGCAGACTCCACTGTCCAGCTTCATGTGCAGGGCACCAGGGATATTTCAAAGATGCTAACACCTAATTTCTAGTCAGCTAATTCCCATCCTAAGTTCGGTTTCAATCAAACACTCCAATTCAATTCACAAGTGTTATTCACTGTCTGGGATATCAAACAAATCGACCTATGCAGCTAATCGACGACATTTAATCAACTACAACATATAACAATGGTAACAAATCAATTACCAAACAGTGATTCTGAAAGTCTCGGCAAAAAATGAAAACCAAATATTCGACGACGCCAAGCGAAACGAATAACTATCCTATGACAAACACATTCGAACAATTAACAGAATGCAACTTGACCAAATAAAAGTCTTTGGGGATGAAGAACAAAAACTGAAAAACTAAAGCACGAGGACCAAATTCAATTGATTAACAAATGGAATATGAAGAAATAAAGGAAGAAATACCATAAGAGAAGACCAACTCTGCATTTGAACGGACCCGGACCTGTCTTGGGTTCAAATCGAACTTGGGATTCAACTTGGACTTGGGCTCTTCGTTTTTGAGGCCAATGGACCTTAATTGAGATGTTTTCAATAATGAAAACATCCCAATTAAGGTCTATTAGACCTCAATTAGGAAGAAATCGGCATCTAGGGTTCATGGCCGAGATTTGGGGCTTTTACAACCCTGGTAAGATTCGAGCTAAACCAAGGCCGGTGGGGGTATGAGGGAGGCGAGGGGAAGCTATGGTGTGATTTTGGGGTGGTTTGGCATAGGTTCGAGTTTGACTCGAATCTTCAAATGAAGATTCGAGGAGCTCCGGCATGATTCGAGGTTAATGGAGGCTGGGATCGTGATGGGGGAGGTGAGGGGAAGGGTTTGGCATTGGTTTGGTGGCGATTGGCCTACCGGAACCGCCGTGAGGCGATTTCCGGCAGGCGGAGGAGGGCGGCGTTACACCGGGTGTTTGAGAGCTCTGAGGGAGATGAAGGGAGAGGGGGGTTCTGGCTTGGGGGGGCGGGGTATGAAATGAGGAATATATACCAGAGATGAGATTGAATCCTGATCGTTGGATCATTTACGATCAACGATCAGGATCCCCTCACTTAAACCAAACGACGTCGTTTGGTTAAATCATAGGCCGGATGTATATTAGAATTAAAGGATTAATCTGGGCCGTTGGATAATAAAATCCAACGGTCCAGATCAGGCGTTACATAGGCTGAAGCTGGACGGATATTTGGGCCGGATCAGAAGCAATTCATTTGGGCCTGGCTTTTAGACTAAATTTGGCCCAGCTCGGATCTTCATGCTATATTATATGCATATGTGTATATATATATATATATATATGTATGTATACATATATATATATATATACACACATATGTATATACCAACCTATAACACCGCTGTTTTTACTACAATTAACGCACACAATTACATATTACCCAAAAAATGTAAATCACATGACTTCGATATCAAACACTGAAAATGCAAAGCCTAGCATATATTTTTGTATTTTTAATTTAAATAAATAAACGTGCACACAAAAGATAAAATTAATACAAAATCGCACAAATCATGCCCAACACGAAACTATTTTTATTTTGAATTTTCTGGGAGTACTTCTCGAGTAAGGCAAAAATCACGTGCTCACACTCCCCAATTCATTTTTCATTTTGCACTTACTCCTAGTTCTAAGTTCTACCCCTCTCTTGTAAGCCATGCTTTGGGACCCTTGAGCTCCCTCTAAACTTGGATGCCTGAGGGCTAGCTATTCCACACTACACCATTCTGTTCATAATGGCATTATGGGTGTAAGCAATGCCTGGAATCCCTGAGGTTCCTTGGAACATTAAAACACTGTGGATAATGAGAAGGCTTTGGAGATCTGGACCTCAGAGTTGGTTAAATACATATTATTGGACATTAAGATTGAATTAGGCCGCATAGATCTAGCTGTTAGTTTTTTATGTATTTTTGTTATTTTAGTTGATTCATTGGGTTGTAATTATAACTTTTATAGAACTCGGGAAATCTAGTAAAAGGGTGTGGAAGGGGTTTTAATTTCTTGCATCAATAAAGGGTAGATATCATGACTTTAGGACTTTAATTTTCTTACTAGAAATCCTGCCCATAAGATTGTTCGATATTTCTGATTGAAAGTCATCTAGATACCATGCCTATAGGGTTTAACATTTAATTATGATACAAGTCATCTATAAATTCTGCCTACAGGGTTTAATGTTTAGTCATATTGTAAGTCACTAGAGATCCTGCCTATAAGACCTTAACGTTCATGTAATCAGTGCATATAGAAATCATGCCTATAGGGAATGGACATGCATTAGGCAAACTATATGGTAATTAAACAATCATCTCTTTTTACCCGTTCTTAATAGGCTTTTAAAATCAAATATAGATATCATGCCTATATGATTTCACATCAAACTCATCGATTCATCTTAAGCAATAACAATATGTTAACTGGTCCTTAATATCTTAATGTTTTCATCCTTAATCTTTTGACAAAACTCTTTTGAATCAGTATACATTTGAGTTCTTCAAATCTGCACCTTTTCTGAAATGGTTTCTTTCTAACATTCTGCCTAAACATTTTCCAACTAAGTTTTGGTGTTCCTGAAATTGTCTCTAAAGCAGTTCGGCAGCTTACTCTTTCCTTAAGTATTTCTGTCTCTAGAACTCCTTCTATGGCTTATACTCAAACAGTCTAATGATACTTTTAAAACTTATTTCTAAACTGAATGCAGTCTGTACTTTCCTTTTAAAACTCTTCGGCATTAGACTACTTTTCTGAAACCAATACTTTCTTAATCACTCGATTAAAATACCTTAATTTCTGATAGTTGGATCCAAGTTGCCTAATGCAGACTTTCTATCTAAATATATGTGTTAAACCAGTCCGATGCTTAAGTTTAACTTAAAGACCAAACCAGTATGTGTAAGACATGCTAAACTATATGTTATCTGATTTACGGGGTTTATGTGAGCCTTACCTATTTGTTTGTTCATTCCCTCTACTTGTTACTTGTTTTTTAATGTCGATTAGAATTTTGTCCTTTAAACTCCGTAAAAGCCCTATCCCTTTTTTCCCCTTTTAGGATTAGAAGTCTTAATGCCCCGGGACTGATAGTTTGGGACGGGTAATAGCATGCGATAGGCAAACGATACCATTCTGCGCTCCAATACCTCAACGGAGTGGGAAGGGTAGACATGAAGATGATGATTACACGATAGCACTATGCGTACAATCAGGTGTCGGTGTTGTGTGAATGATACATGTAATGTATAAACCTAGGACCCCCTCCCTCTTTATTAGTTTCTATTTTTAGATTTTTAAAAGATGTCCAAACCTTTTCCAACTTCAATCGTTTATCTCCTTGAGTTATTTGCATCATTTATTTGATCTCTCCCCTTGTTGTGTAATCGTTCTTAAAATCAAAATTATTATCTTACAAATTTCAGCATTTTTTAATCCTTTTCGCGTTCTTATTTGCAATCGTTTCCCATCTATGCAGTGTTTGCTTGTTTATTTGTTTGCTTCCATTTAAAGTCATAATTGTAGCATGGCCGGGAACCACACTAGTGGATCTTGAGGGGTGCCTAACACCTCCCTCTCGAGATAATTTCAGGCCATACTCAACTCTGGTTTTTCATCTTTAATTCTTCTAAAAAGTGTTCTAACGCACTATAATCATTAGGTGGCAACTCTCCAAAATTCAAAACCCAATTTCCAAATGGGAATAGAGTTGTCTTCCCAAAAATATCGTGAACCCGATTCTGTTTCAGGAAAAAAAGGGGTGTTTAAAATGTCATCATTTAAATATATAAAGTTTATAAGTACCTCCAAACTTCTAGAACTTCTTCATATGGATCTATAAGGACCAATGAGAATAAGGAGCATATGCGGTAAGAGGTATGTGTTTGTGATTGTTGATGACTTCTCTATGTATACATGGACTATGTTTTTGGGATCCAAAGATGAAACCTTTGCTGTTTTCTGTGTTTTGTTAGAATAATCCAACAAAAGCTAAGGTGTAATGTTTTAAATATAAGAAATAACCGTGGAACTAATTTTGAAATTTCAAAATTCCTTGAGCTCTATGGCTGACATGGCAATGATTATAATTTCTCTGCACCTAGAACTCCACAACAAAATGGGGTTGTGAAAAGAAAGAATAGATCCTTAGAAGACATGTGGAGGACCATATTGATTGGCGGTAGACTACCAAAGAATTTCTGAGCTGAGGCAATTAATACTGTTTGATATCTGCTAAATAGATGCATTATCAGACCCATTCTTGAGAAAATTCCCTATGAGTTACTTCGAGGTAGAAATCCCACTATCACTTATCGAAGAGCCTTAGGGTGCAAATATTTTGTGCACAATAATGGAAAGAAGCTCTAGGTAAGTTTGATGACAGAAGCGATGAAGGAATTTTCTTGGGTTACTCTCCACAGAGTAAGGCATAAAAGGTTTTTTATAAAACAATTATGTGTGTGGAAGAAAATATTTATGTTAATTTTTATGAACCTAATAATTTAGCTGAGAAAGGTCTGTAGGATGAAAATTATGACATAGGATACATTGGTGATGGAGATACAAAGGAATTTGATGAAGATGGATCTAACCATAAGGACATTGACAGTGATTATGAGGAACCGGAAGAAGAAAGAGTTACTCTAACTGCTGATCAGAATAATGAAGACACACCTACTGAACCTATCCGTTTGGGTAGTCCTCGGGTGCATCTTCTCTAGGTATACAGATCAAACCATGGAATCATCAAAGCTCACATCCTCTTGAGGATATCATCTCTAATCCAAATGCATGGGTGCAAACCAGGTCTTCTCTAAGAAATCTATGTGCACTCATAGCATTTCTCTCATAGGTTAAACCTAAAACTGTCAAAGAAGCTCTAAATGATCCAGACTGGATCATAGCCATACAAGAGGAGCTAAATCAGTTTGAGAGTCTGACACCTAGTACAGAAATCTTAGAACACAAGTGTCAAAGGTACCAGATGGGTATTCAGAAACAAAATGGATGAACAAGGAAATATCACAAGAAACAAGGTCAGACTGGTAGTTCAGGGATACAACCAAGATGATGGCATTGGTTGTGATGAGACATTGCACCTATAGCTAGAATGGAGGATATAAGAATATTGATCGCCTTTGTTGCCCACATGGAATTCACTTTATATCAGATGGATGTAAAGAGTCCTTTTTGAATGGGTACCCAAAGGAAGAAGTATTTGTCAAACAACCTCCTCAATTTTAAAGTGAAGAATTTCCTGACTATGTGTTCAAACTGGATAAAGACCTTTATTTTTGAAATAGGCACCTTGAGCTTGGTATGAAAGGCTTTGAAAATTTCTCGTAGCTAACAAATTTGTAAAAGGAAAGGTTGACGATACTCTATTTATGAGGAGCAAAGGGAAGAATATTCTGATTGTGCAAGTATATGTGAATGATATTATCTTAGGGGCACCAATGAAGTAATGTGCAAGGAATTTCCTGCGATGATGGGTGAATTGAACCTTTTTTGGGCCTGCAAATTAAACAAACACTGATTGGAACTATGATACATCAGCAGGAATATGACAAAGAGTTGCTGAGGAAATTCAACATGGACTCATCTATGTCTATTGATACCCCCATTGCCATTGCAACAAAGCTGGACATTGATGAAGAAGGAAAAAGTATGGAACAGAAGCTATATAAAGGAATGAATGGGTCACCATTGTACCTCACAGCAAGCAGGCATGATATAGTGTTAATGTGGGATTATGTGCAAGATTTCAGGCAAATCCCAAAGAATCTCACCTAAAGGCTATCAAAAGAATACTAAGATATCTCAAAGGGACTCCTCACCTCTGTCTATAGTATGAGAGCACATAGCTTTAATCAAGTTGGTTTAACTGATGCTGACTATGCAGGTTTTCATGTTGGCAGGAAATGCACTTCAGGAACAACTCTTTTTCTAGGTTCTTGTCTGATGTCTTGGGGAACCAAGAAGCAAAATTCAGTGGCCTTATATAAAGTTGATGTTGAATATGTGGTAGGAGCATCTTGCTATGCTCAATTACTATGGATAAGACAACAACTAAGAGACTATGATATATTTGTTGATTGTTTTCTTATTTTCTGTGATAATATCAATGCCATAAATATTGCTAAACTTTAAAAAGTACAACAACAACAACAATAATAAAAAACGAGTATAATCCCACTTAGTGAGGTCTGGGAGGGTAGTGTGTACGGATATCTTAGCCCAACCTTAGGGTAGAGAGACTATTTCCAAATAGACTCTCGGCATCCCTCCCTCCAAGTAGGGGAGGATATTGTGTATACAGACCTTACCCTACCCCAGGGTAGAGAGGCTGTTTCCTAATAGACTCTCGGCATCCTTCCCTCCAAGAACTTCCTACCTTGCTCTAGGGGAGACTCGAACTCACAACCTTTTGGTTGTAAGTGGAGGTTGCTTGCCATCAGAACAACCCAGTATAATCTCACTTGGTGAGTCTAAGGAGGTTAGTATGTACGCAGACCTTACCTCTGCACTATGATAGAGAGGTTGTTTTCAAATAGATCCTCAACATCTTTTTCTCAAGAGAACTTCCCTAGGTAGGATACGTAACACCAAAAATGTATATAGTAACTTTTAAATCTTTGAGGCTAGAATTATTGAACTTGATGTAATTTTGTGTAAAGCCTAAATGAATAAATGAAGACACAAGTCGACTCATCGATCATAATTATGAAGGAAAAACAAAGAAGCAAATAATAGCGATTTCACAGTTGATTGGGAATAATCTTTATATGGTCGTATAGACTATAGAGGATAAGTCCCAAACGTTGAGGAGATAAAAGTCACTTTAATTTATAGTAACACAAATATTCCAAAAAGCCTTGGGTATAGTATTTTATTCTACTGTCATTCCACTAAACTGTTGAACGAGTTTTCAAAGGTAGAGTTCAAAATGTTAAATCATGTCGACGCTCCTCCAAAAGCTAAAAAGGTCCCTCAGAGTACTTCCAATATCACAAATATTAATCAATCATAATAACTGTGCCATGTTCAATGCGGGTCCTACACCATACCTCGACTTTAGGGCTTCTATAAATTTTCTTTGTTACTCAAATTCCAAACATAATATCCTTATTCCAGAGTGTTATTGTTTTCAATTTGATGTCTGATATGATATTCCTATTAGGAGTCGATTAAATCTGAATATGCATAAAAAAAAATCATGTTGAAGGATAAAACGATCCCAAATAGAGACACTTTCATAATTAGGATCAGTGATTAATTCAGAAATTTGGTAAAAAGTATTTAAAATTTAATATACACATAAAAATTAATACACATTATATATGGTTATACTATTACTCAAGATTCGAACACAATATCTTTAATTAACTATGAATATGTACTTACTATATTCTAGTGCAATCCTTGTTGGTGAGTGTTAAGTAATATAGCTTTTTAAAAAAGTTAATGTACTTGTCTTCTTCACGATTTTTGTTTCGAATTTAGTTTAGGCCATATATTTTTCAAGAATCTTTTAGTCATATTAGAGATATTTATATTAGTAGGAAATATAAATTTGCACTTTATATTATTATTTAATATAATATTAACCTGGAATAAATTTAAACGAAAAATATGGTCAAGTAAAATTCTTATAGTCGGCCTTAAATTATTTAAAATGGGTATAGTTGTTGTTATTTAGTATTGGTTACATATTTAAGTTATATAAAATGTGTTATTTAACTAATTATTATAATGGTTTACATATTTTTTTTAATCATGTTATCAATCTATGCTTATTATAAAAATTTATGAATATCTAATTTATAAATAATATAATTAGCTCATAAGACTCGTTAAAATTAATTTAATTTATGAAAACTTGAAATGTTAATGCTGGTAGGCTAGTTTATAAAAGTAGATATTGTTGGCTAATTTAACTTATTCAATCACACTTGATTACCGCGTGTGATCTATCTTTCTTAACGAAAAGACAGTAATAATTATAATATTGAGAATAATCATGTTAAAAGAAGATAAACATTTTGTTTATATAGTTCCTGCCAGTGCGCCCTACATGAAATACTAATAGCAAATATCCCAAGTACACGTGCTCCCCCTATTTTCATTAAATCTCTTTTCCTCCCAAATTCGCCTTTTTCTTTTTTGTCTCTTTTGACAAAATCTGGTTAATAATCTGTAATCTACAAGTCATTCCACAGAAAATTTTCTTTTTTGTATATAAAGTATGATTGAATTTTGACACCTAAAACATAGTGATCTAATTCTAAGATTTTAATCTAATGCCATTTCCAATCTTGTCCCTACTTTTTATCTCCAAAATAGGAATTTACTTATTTTAGGGACAACTTAC
The DNA here is from genome assembly GCA_032618575.1 of Nicotiana noctiflora. NCBI lineage: Eukaryota > Viridiplantae > Streptophyta > Magnoliopsida > Solanales > Solanaceae > Nicotiana > Nicotiana noctiflora. The sequence continues at coordinate 21,886 of JASVEL010014085.1, forward strand.
TCCAATCATTCCTCTATTTTTTTTTTCATTTTTTTATATTCTTCTCTATCTTCTATATTATATTATTATCTTTTATTTCTATTTTATTTTTTAATTTCAATTAAACAAATTCCATCTTTTATTTTTATTAATTTGTAATTTTCATAATTAAAATAATTTTATAAAATTTTAAATAATATAATTTGTAAGCAATTATTATAGATTAACCAATAATTCAAATAAAAATAAAATCATTGCGATACAAGATTAATTAAATACATATTACATAAGGATAAAATTCATTTGAAATACTAGATAAATATTCAACTTCAACATCTAGTATTCTCCATAAATAATCTATTAATGCATTACGAAGTGCAAAATAAGCATCTTTGTCCTTAAATGATCTATTAATGCACCATTCATTTTTTGAGATAATTATATATATTTTGTATAATTAACTTATAATAAAATTAAATTATAATTTTATATAAAAATAATAAATGCACGAAAATTAATTATCAAAATTAAACACCAAAACTAAGATATAATATTAACATTATAAAGACATTACATAAATGTAATTAGGTATATATAAAAAGATAAATTAAAAGATTAAATAATAATAAAAAATTAATGAATAGTAATGAGGGAAATGAATTGTGTATTCCAAATTTGAGGTAACACTATTCATCTTCCATTTTGGGGGTAAAACTGGATAAGGGTTAGAGCGAAATTCCCCCAAAAGTTTTCCCTATTATGATGGATGGGGGCAAGATGGGAGACGCAATTCTAGTTAAACAGATTGTGTCAAATTTGCGTTTGGATTCGCGTCAAGTAAGTCTTATTAGTAAAAAAAAACAAAAAAACGCTCCCAAAATATTTGTTATGTTTTTTCTTCTTCCTCATACATTAATTTTGGCCTTTACCCTTGGCGGGAATCTATGGGGAAACAGTTAAGTCTAGAACAAGTACGTCCATCTACATTTTTAAACTTACTATAAGATCCAATCTACTTTTTTTTACCTTGTCTCGATCTAGCTTTTTGGAATAAACTAAAACCAAAGTTGACTCCATTAATCACCTAAAAATTGAAAACTTGGTAAAGTCACTCTCACTCTGTGTTTCATCCAATTAAAATTGTCGAACATGTTACCCAGATTAAAATGGAGTTTGGTCCACGTAAATGTTAACAAACTATATAATGATATATCAACTTTTTACTATCAGAAAATTAACTAAGTCACAAATTTAAGGGCATGCGTAAAAGTCAGAATTAATATGATTCATGGTAATCAAAGTACCTGGTTTTAATATGAATATGAACATAGATATTTTGATTTTGATTGTTTGTTAAATGAAATTTAATTTGCATATCCACAAAAAATTACATAAATAATAAACGAACATTAAAACCAACTCAACTCCAAAAATTAACTTATGAGGTAAAGATTATCGAAGTTATATTCAATTAGTGCATATTAAATCACATCAAATTAACTCTGTTCATTAGTTCTGCAAAAGATCCTTCTCAGTAATGTCAATTTGATTATGTTTACAAGCCAAATCTCTTGTTCTTCACTACCTTTGCTGGACATTCGTCCTCATTATATTATATATTGATTACATTTTTTGTTCTGAAACATAAAAGAAAAATCATAAGGAGTTAAAGACGAATTGGTACTATATAGTATCTACCGTGAAGTCAATTATTCTAAAGGCTGAAAAGAGCTGTGACATTCCTTGTACCATTTCTCTCTTATTTTTTCCTTTGCTAATTTATTTATTTATTTATTTTCTTTCTTTCTTTTGAATGGTTTATTACTAAAAAATGAAGTCTTCACCGTTCAAAAATACTAGCATATAATTTCGGTTGTAATGATAACCTTAGTATATTTTTCTGGTTAAATTTTAACCTTATTATCTAATAACATACACGTAACCACAGTGGTGGAGGCAGAACCTTTATGAAGGGTGTTCAAAAAAAATTTGTAGCTAGTGGAATTGAACTCATGACCTTTATGTAAATTTTGAACATCCTTGACCACTAAACTACACTTAAGATAGTGTTAAGGATGTTCAAAACTTAATATATACATGCAAAAAATAGATTTTACCTTATATATATAATGTAATTTTTCGGCGAAGGGTGTTCGGGTGAACACCCTTGCGCCCCCCTAAATCCGCCACTGCGTAACCATATGTGGGTCAATCTAAGTTAAAGGCAATGGAGCATCCATTAGTTGATCCGTCATTGACCACAAGTTTTAAATTTTTCTCTTAAATTACATATCGAATTAAATTATATCATTTAAATTAAAATTAAGAAAATATTTAGTTTAATAAAATATGTTTTTCGATAAAGTACTTATAGAAAATATTATAGTAAATGGTTCTAAAACCCGCCTTTGACTAAATAGTACACAATAAATGTTATGTGCCGAGAATTCGGGTGGAGAATGGTGACCATAGATATTTGGTCTAATTTTTGTCTTATTGTACCCCAATGCCACTCACGTGACACTTCGCATATGTCATCTCATAAGTAGGCGTGTTTATTGTTCGGTTTGTATATGTTTTTTTCTAAAAAGAAACTAAACCAATTAAGTTGGTTTTACAATTATTAGAATCAAATCAAATCAGTTAAGTCGGTTTTTTATCGATTCAGTTTATGTTGTTTTTTTGGTTATTTGTCGATTTTTTTATAAATATAAGACATACACTACCAAATACACATTTCAACGACCACATTTTCAACGTAACACTATTAAATCAATTGCTCTTTATGAAATCTATTATCTACCAAGATATATTGATGATAATAGAATCAAATAATGATGAATAATTTAAGGAGATAATTAAAAGTATATTATTTTTAACATGAAACAGATACTTACAATTAACAAAAGAAAATTACCAATTAAACTAGAATGTAAAGGTAAAAAAGTTTACTATAAAAAGTGCAAACGATTAATGTTTACTATAAAAAGTTTAAATCTTTATATAAAAGTATATATATATATATATATAGGTGTAATAATAAATTTAAAGTGACTACTCCTATAATCGGTTTGGTACTTTTTTTAATTAAAAAAAACAAACGAAATCGATTTTTAAATTTCAAAATCAAAACCAAACCAAACCAAAAAGTAACTGTTTTTTGGTCGATTTGGTTTGGTTCGAATTTTTGGATTTTTGTGAATACCCCTACTCATAATGAGCCACCATCAGGCTGAGTTAAGATTTTAAGCTAGTAAATTTGGAATTTTATTAAGTTATTGAATTTTAAATTTTAATATATTTATTTAATAAATTTTTAAAAATAAATATAAAGTTTGAACTAAAATTATTCATCGTGAGAAAGTCTTGCTCCGCCTCTAACCACCCACGAACGAGGCTGCTACGATAGCTTTCCCTTTCCTCATTTTCTCACCCCTTCATTTTTTTCCTTTTGATGATCAATACAAGCATAGTTTAACATGAATCATCTGAATATATACTATAATCTGACATAAATCTAGAGAACTTTTATTCCCAATCATAATTAGTAGAATCTGTCCGGTAAATTTTGGGGCTTAAAGTTAAATTTTCCGAGGAGCCTTAACTATTTTTTAGAGTTTATATTTTTAGCTTTTTTTAGATGCAAAGTTATTACTAATAATTTTCTTATAATCAGTTTCTCCTAATAAGTCTTTGTCAATTTACAATATAGCTAATACATCAACCTCCTTGAGACATTGTTAATCTTAGGTAAGCTTTTGTCAATTTTTATTTTGAAAACTTCTGCAACGATAAGGAGTTATTAACATTAGTCTATATACAATATAGGCATTTGGTAGAGAATCAAATCTTTTTATTTGATTGAGTATATAACTAAACTGTTATCTTCTAATTGTACTTATTTTCTTAACATTTTTAATTCAGAAAATAAATCTATACCGTCAATATCGAATTGATTATTATGCTTAAAGGGACATTCAAGATTAAAGCGATATTTTTTCAGATCTTCATTATCTAGCGATCTTAGCTTTTTACTACTAAATAAAAAATCAAAAGTATTTTCATATGCTTTGAATTATTAAAATTTATTCTGAAGTTTTAAAAAACATAATCTTTTCTACTATGTATAAAAAAGTAATTAACTCCAAAAGACTATTGGAGAAACTTTTAGATTTCACTATCAACACTCTCATTAAATTGTTTTTTTCCTGTATATTACACATTTCGTATAAAATTCGGGTTTGATGTTTATTTCAAATGTAATTTTCTTGGCAGAAATCATAGCACTTGCAAATTCCTTTTCTCTATATTTATTAAAGAAAGAAATCAAACATTTTTAGTTCACGTAACTTTTTTTAAACTTATAGCCTATTATGTGTAATAAAAAGTGAGCCCCAATAAATGTGGGGGCCTAAAATAACTGTTTTACTTGTGTTAAGCGATTAGGGAAGGGACGCCTCTAATAATTAGCAATTTACATTTTTCGGTATTACACATACAATATTCGAGTCCACTAATTCATCTAACCCGAGCTCATGTTAGGTAGGTTAATTAAAGACAATATATACAACATTCTCTAATAAAAATAACATACATAATATAATCTCACATAGTGTATACGCAGATCAAAGATGTTTGTGGTTAGTACGGTACAGTATTTTCGATATTCAGTTTCTTAAATTTCATACAACACCGTACCAAATTAACTTGAGTATGATTCAGATTTTTCTCTTTTCAGTTTCGATTTATTCAGTTTGGTAAGTTTTATTTATACGGTTTGAATACTAATTAGTGCATAAAGTCATAGACTGTAATATTCTAAATTAACATACTCAAAAGCACAAAACTAAAAACATTTATTGCCAAAAGTTTTTTGTCCAAGACTAGCAAATACCAACTTACAGAGAGAAAATTGGACATAAAAGAATAAATTTGAGCCCAAAAGGATGGACGAGTTCGGTTTGAGTGTTCACCGATCGGGTGGATCTATATACTTAAATTTTTTTATATTTATGTTATAACTAATACTATGTGTATTGTGTAATATAATATATATTTCAGTACAATATCGGTATTTTGATATTTTATTTTAAAATATCAAATGTCATACCTAATATCAATATTTTTGAAAACTTAAACCAAATACTATACCAAAGATCAAAATATCTAATACCTAATACAAAAAAATTCGATTTCGATGCGGTAATTCAATATTTACCAAATTATACAGAGTCCTACGCAAACCTTACCCTAACTCGTGGATATAACAACATTCTCTAACAGAAAGTTCACTATTCCTAGGAAGCAAGTTCGAGATCTTTAACTAAGGTTTTTTTGTTATACATATGTTTTTTTACGAATAAGCTTGCTATAACAAGTTAAAGATTTATTTACTTTAAATTAGTTATCAAATTACACTTATTATGTCAGTGACATGTACTTGTAAGTAGGGGTGTGCATTCGAATCGGTTTATCGATAAATCGAATCGATTATTTGTTATCGATTCATCGATAAACGAAATCAAAAAAATCGAAACCTTATGGAAACGATAACGATAAGCATATGTACAAATTGATAATCGATAAGTAATTATCGATAAGGGTCAAAATCAAATCGATAAATCGAATGCACACCCCTAATTATTTCATCTACCACATTTAAGGAATGATCATATTTAAAGCTCAATGGAATAAAGTTCAAATTAATGGAAAATAGAATTAGCAGTGATGATATATATATATATATATATATATATATATATATATATTAATAATGTAGGAGTGTTGGCATATATTTGATCCCTTACTTTAGTTTTGTTGCATGTGTCCGTTGACACAATTTTTATGTTATAAACAATGTTCGTCATATTTTAGCTTCTTTTTGTCCATATTAGTTAGGCGTGTTTATAGCGATATACTTTCCGTGGAATCCCACAAATTTTCTTATTATTATAATCGATAACCGAATCGATAAGCCCCAAAAATTTAATAAATCGAAATCGAAAAAATCGAAACCTTATTGAAATGATAACGATAAGCATATGTACAAATCGATAATCAATAAGTAATTATCGATAAAAATCAAAATTGAATTGATAAATCGAATGCACATGCAGAATATAATGAAAGTGACTTTCCAAACACCTTCTAACCAATTGTGGAAGATCATGCAACTTACTACTTGTAAGTTACTCTAATTTGATGCGTAAAAATTATTAAACGCTGAGTATGAATATATTTGTCTGCGCAATGTAAACTAGAAAAACAAGTGCATGCCATAAAAATTTTGCACAACCAAAAGTACAAGTGCATGTCATATGTGTTATGCACACCGTTTACCACTAAATATAGATAATTAATATACTTATTTGACCAAAAAGTGTTAAACTTTTTGTTAAACTAATTAATGAAGAAATAGATGATGAATCCTACTTAAACATAATAGATTCTAGATCTAAAATTGGAGAAGATCAGTGGGATGAGACCGTGTTCAAGAATAATAAATATCAAGTATATGACCAATGATTGTCAATGAATGTACGTAGTAATAGAAGCATGCAATACGTGTAGATAATAATAAACGTAATAAGAAGGATTTTATCAGCCCAAATGTAGGTGAATTGGATAATTTTCCTTCCTGACAACAACGTGGGGTGATGGAAAATGAAGATGGATAAGAGATCTTTGGATATTGTGATGAACAACGTAAATCGAATAATGTAATCAGCGAACACGCTTTTGTATATTCTCTCTAGTCAACCCTTTACAATGTGCTCTTATCAAAAAAATGAAGACATTTTTTTTGTTCTGTATCTCTTTCGTTTTATAAGGGATATTCAGGAGAAACCCTAAAAAAGTACAGCATAAAGAATGTTCAATGGTGTGAGCACGTGATTTTTGCCTTACTTGAGAAGTACTCCCAGAAAATGCAAAAATAAAAATAGTTTCGTGTTGGGCATGATTTTTGTGATTTTGTGTTATTTTATCTTTTTGTGTGCACGTTTATTTATTTAAATTAAAAATACAAAAAATATATGCTAGGTTTTGCATTTTTAGTGTTTGATATCGAAGTCATGTGATTTACATTTTTTAGGTGATATGTAATTATGTACGTTAATTGTAGTAAAAAATAGTGGTGTTATAGGTTAGTATATATACATATGTGTGTATATATATATATATATGTATATATACATATATATATATATATATATATATACACATACACATATAGTACATCATGAAGATCCGATCTGGGCCAAAACTTAGTCTAAAAACCAGGCCCAAACGAATTTCCTCTAATCCAGCCCAAATACCCGTCCAAGCTTCAGCCTGGGTAACGCTTGATCTGGACCGTTGGATTTTATTATCCAACGGCCCGGATTAATCCTTTAATTCCAATATACACTCAGATTATGATTTAACCAAACGACGTCGTTTGGTTTAAGTGAGGGGATCCTGATCGTTGATCGTAAATGATCCAACGATCAGGATTCAATCTCCTATCTCGTATATAAGGCTCATTCCTTACCCCGCCCCAAGCCAGACCCCCCCCTCTCCCTTCATCTCCCTCAGGAGCTCTCAAAGACCCAGCGTAACGCCGCCGTGCCCCGCCTGCCGGAAATCGCCTCACGGCGGTTCCGGTAGGCCAATGGCCACCAAACCAATGCCAAAATCTTCCCCTCACCTCACCCGTTACGAACCCAGCCTCCGCTAACCTCGAATCACTCCGAAGCTCCTCGAATCTTCATTTGAAGATTCGAGTCAAACTCGAAACAATGCCAAGTCACCCCAAACTCACCCCAAACCCTCACATGGCCTCCCTCGTACCCCCGCCGGCTTTCGTTTACCTCGAATCTAACCAGAAATGCAAAAGCCCCAAATCCGAGCCCAAGAACCCTAGTTTTTGAAGAAACCCAATTCGAGCCGGGTTAGCCGTAATTGAAGTCCAAGGGACTTTAGTCTAGGTGTTCTCAATCGAGAACATCTTGATTAAAGCCCGTTTGGCTTCAATAATTCCAAATCTTAGTTCGAAGCTTGGGTCGGCAGATTTCTTACGAGGTATTCATTTCTTCTTTGGTCGATTTAATTCGATTGTGTGAATATGTGTGTTTGTTTTATTCATTGTTTCAGTTCTCATCTATCATGCTTTTAGTTTCTCATGACAGTCGGTCTGTTCTCCTCCTTTGAGGCCTTTTATTTGGCCAATTCCCTCTGTTTTCAGTAGTTAAAATGAATCATAGGTTCAATGTGATTAAAGTCGTCAAGGAATTAGTTCGTAGTATTGATCCCTGAATCTGCCTGTATGCAATTCATTGGTGTAGGGGCTTGTTACTGTTTGATTCAGATTAAAAGGGGTTAATTGGTTGTAGTTAATAGGTTAATTTTTAAATCACATACCCATACAAGGGCTAGTGGAACCTGCACAGCAGGGCATCCCACTGAGGTTCCTGCCACCAGCATTGTTTAATGCTTGAGTCCATACATTGGACAGTAGATAGTGGGGTTCAGGGAATAGGGATGGGCAGAGGGGAGTTTCTGAGTCTTCTGGCTTTTAAGAGTTCTTTTAACTATAAGTATAAGGGGCTAACAGAGAGAAGGAGGACATTAGAGAATACCTGAGAGTAACTAGAGAGAAGATAGGCAGTGATAACAGGAATACCTGGAGAGAACACAGTCATAGCTAGAGAGAGTACTTAGGGAGAAAATAGACAGCAAGCATACATTTTGATACACATATAGAAAGATACAGAGAGAAAGGCTACTGTTTCATTGGTTTTGGGGTCACTGTTTCGTGTGTTTTGATTCAGTGGTTGAGCTATTAGTCTTTCGTGTGTTGTGGTTGTGTTTTGCTGTTGGTGGCAGTGCTCGTTTGGTTGCTGTGTTGGTCGTGTGTATTGAGTGTTTGTGGCTGTTGGTTGATTATTGTTGAGGCTGGTCCAGATTTGTTGCTGTGTTGGATTGTTGCTGTTGTGTTTGAGTTGTTGTTACTTGGTTTATTGGTTGCTGTTGGTCAGTTTGTTGTTACTGCTGATCCAGTGTTGTGGCTCTTGGCATATTGTGGCAGCAACTAACTGTTTGTTCTTGTGTTGTTGCTGTCACTGTGCTACTGCCATTGGTAACTGCCACTGGACTGTTGAGTCAGCTCGTATTGTTACCTTGGCTTGAGTTTTGAATTGTTGCTGTTTGGTTTTGGTTGAGAGTCTACTGGTTTTCTCTACCAAGTGTCTATTGGTTGGTTGTTGCTGTGCATATAGTAACTGCCACTAGTTGCTGTTGGTCTGCTGTTTACTTGGTTTCATCGGCTTAACTGATCTCCATTCTCTTGCTTTGTCGATTTCCAGGTATTTCATTACTGCCTGAAGCTGTAGACATGAATGGAAGCAATAAAATTTATGCTTATTGATTATCATGTCCTTTTAACTCATATCAGAACTTAGTTAGATACATGTGTACTCATTAAGAAGAGCCTGAACATGTAGTAGACTGTATGGGTTGTCACTGTATTAACTTCATATTTCCCTAGCCTGTTATAGTAGAAATGGTCTACTGGAAAACACACTATGTAATGGACAGGTGAATCAGTGAAATACATGCTGTTATAGGTATTAATTTGTCCAAGTTAAAAGTGTATAACACCCAGTATAGAAGTAAATAGAGGCATAATGATGGTAGCTTGGTCGAAAGTTATGAATTAGTAAGTACCATGTTCAATGTTCAAGTAGTTAATCGTAACAATAAGCATGTAAATCCTGTTTTATCCATAGTTTGTTTAAAAAGGGAATCAGGACGATTGATATATCACTTCATTGCCATTGGATTATCCGTACATTCTAGTTCGTGTATATTTACTATGATCTAGATCCTTTACACGAAAACTGATTATCAATTAGATTAGATTAAAATCAGAAGCATGTTCAATATTCTTTTCTTAAATAAAACAAAAGTCTTTCTGTTAACTAATTAGCTTAGCTAATTTGAATGCAAAATCGGAGTTTAAGTAATTTAAGAGCATAGTAAAGAGGAAATTGTCTTCTGGCGTTTAATTTTGAGTCGGGGCTCTATTGAATAGCCCGAATGGAAAAAATATCAAACTAGTAGGTAATGATAAACGATTAACATTTTCTTTGTTAGAGATGAATCAAGTAGAGAATATAGTTCATCCTAGGATCGGCCTTAATAATAACGAGATGAGCCTCGCCAAACGCAAATACACAATTGCGGGGCCCTCTAATCAGTTGTCATGAAAACTTAGCCTTGGAAAGACCGTTTAGTTGATTTCACGGTCTTTTCTGAAGTTAATAACGACGATAGATTCTTTAGGCACGATTTGTAAGCAAATTACTTTCCTAAACACGGGTGCGCATTTATGTGACCCAAATCTTACTCTCGGCGAAACTGAGATACATTAGAGTCGCAGGCGTACTGGTTACGGTGCGGCTTGAAATGTATTTTCGTAACGTCGCAATTCTTCTAAAAATAAGAGCGGAACATTAAAGCACATGGTTAGAATATATAAAAGAATCAGATAGAAACAAAGATTGCAATTGAGCGACCGTGCTAAAACCACGGAATCCGGGAGTGCCTAACACCTTCTCCCGGGTTAACAGAATTCCTTATCCAGATTTCTAGTTTCGCAGACTGTATTACAGAGTCATAAATTTCCTCGGTTCGGGATTAAACCGGTGACTTGGAACACCATTATTTTTCCAAGTGGCGACTCTGAATTAAGTAAACTAGTCCCGTTTCGATTGTCCTTTAATTGGAAAAACTCCCTTGCGCCCTCGTGGGTGCGTAAAAAGGAGGTGCGACAGCTCTGGCGACTCTGCTGGGGATATGACCTCGAACTTCGGTTCGGGGTCTAAGAACTCGAGCTCATTTAAATTGTTATTTTGTCTATATCCTGATTTTATTACATGTTTAATTAATGTGCTACATGTCTACCGCTTTGATATTCGTTGTACTGTATATACAAACCGCTATATGTTTACCGCTTTGATATTGCGTGAACTGTATATAAAACTGTGCCGAAAACCCGTCTCTTCTTACCCCCGGGATGTGCTTACTGGTTGAGACTCCCCTTTCTGTTAGTGTCAATACCAAAAATAAGAAAAGAGGCAGGATAAGTTACAAAGCCGGACGATCCCGCGGGTCCCGGTACGTAGCCCCCTCCTCAATCCGAGTAGTCTGCTCGGGTACACGGTCTAGTATCATTGAAAAGCATCAGGATATTGAGCCTAGATTCAGGACGTTTATTTGCATCATCTCTGACTTAGGGGACTCAACACAGGGGTTGGGTCCGTCTAGGACAGGTAACCTGAAAGGAAAGACCATCTTGCCATATCATATTTGTTGTTAGCATTTATTTAGACTGACATGCTGACCGGGTTCCTTTAAATACCGAAGAAAAGAAAAAAAAACACAAAAGGAAATAGTATGGGGAAGTAAATATCTTTCAGAAAAATACAAAAATACGTTTCACCAACAAGTCCACGAATTTAGTTTGCCAATAAAAGACGGCAGAAGATTGACTCTGCCGACAAAATGGGTTTTTGACAAAATGTGTTTTTGACAATCAATAAAGGAAAGATAGTTGTTTTGACGGACCGAACTACGCGAGTTTGATTCTCACCGAGTGTGAGATACGTAGGCAACCTTTAAACGGGTCCAACTCCCATATTTCAAAAATAAGTTTCAATGGCGGAACGCCAAGATATTTAATTTTGCCTTAACGACCACTTTTTTTGACCAGTCAATTCCTGGGGCCCGTTTCGTTTTCTTAGAAAAGATAGTTTTGGGGCAAATAAAAATTTCGCTTTCATCTAAGAATTACCTTAAATAAATGTGCAGAATGAGCACGGGTCAGAATACAACCGAAGCTATCATAAACAAGGTCCCTTTAAGTTTGCATAGGTGGTGGAGCGACTTGGGCGAGCAAGGACAAGATGCCGTTAAGCTGTACTTGGGAGATCTAGCGGGGCTGCTAAATATTCCCCCGAGAGGAGACATCATACGAGCTTTGATCTCATTCTGGGATCCGGCACACAATGTGTTCCACTTTTCAGACTTTGAACTCACACCAACACTGGAAGAATTAGCCGGATATGTCGGAAGACCAAAGGTCCCTATGAGGGATCAATACCTTATTGCACCAAGGGTAGTGACAGTACATCGGTTTTTGGATACGGTAAAGATCCGCAGAATTGTACACAACCCAGACTTATCAGAAGGGTTCTGCACTTTGGCATTTCTATATGACAAATATGGTCATTATGGGGGCTTCACCAAACACAAAAGCAAAGTCTGCAGCGGAGACAACCGGTTAAAATGGGAGGAGCATAGACGCATCGCCTTCATGATAGCTTTCCTAGGTTCATTGATATTTCCTAGAAAAGATGGGAATATCAACATACAAGTGGCAGGGGTCGTCAGCACTTTGATGAAACAGAACAACAGTACTTTGGCTCCCATGATAATATCGGATATCTCTCGTGCACTCACCATCTGCAAAGCTGGAGGGACTTTCTTTGAAGCTTGCAATGTATTGCTCCAAATGTGGATGATCGATCACTTATGTCGTCATCCGCAATTTATGAGGTATAGTTCACCGAAGAAAACTTGTATAGAAGAATTTCTTGCGAGGGTCGAGGGACATGAGTGGCCAGAGGGGGTTAGCGGATGGATACAACTTTTGCGTTTGATTCCAGCCAGCAAGATAGAATGGACATTTGGCTGGCTACCCGTGGAAGAAGTCATATATGCATCGGCCATGGAATCATATTTATTGCTAATAGGCCTCAACAACATCCAGCCCTACGCACCAGGTCGAGTATTGAGACAGTTGGGACGATGCCAAATAATCCCAAAAGAAGAAGACATCAGCCCACATGTGGTTGAAATTGGACCGGGAGGACAGTCCCTGAAGCGTTGGTCCGAAAGGTTTGGAGTGAATGTCAAACATTGAAGATAGACACTCGGGTGCGAGATCGAGCCCGAGGTGAAGTATCGTCGGAATACCCTGCATGGTATAGCAGAGATCTGGAGCATCAAAGGCCCACAAAAAGGCCCCACCTCAGGGAGTTTGCTGGAGCGTCACAAGAACAATGGGACTGGTTGGCCAGAGAAGAAGCTTATAGAACAAAGATTAGCAGGATAGAACAACGGACCCAAGAGCTCCAATTTGAAATGGATGTGCAAAACTGCCGCCAACGAAGGAGATAAGAAGAAGTTGGCACAAGAAAATGACTTTCTGAGAGCTCAAATCCAGCAAATAAAAAGGGATGCTGACAGACAGTTGAGGAGTCGGGCAGACGAAAAATTGATAAAGGGTTTGAAAAGCCAAGTTGCCGATGTCCAAAGAGAATTGGAAGAGTCTAAAGCCCAAACAATGAGGATCCGAGCTAGCCGGAGAAAAGAGGCACATCAACATGCACTTCACCTACAACGGGTGGAAGAGGATTACACTGATATCGTCACCAGTTTAAGGGAAGCAAATGTTGTCCTCGGAGAGCGGGTTTTTAAGCAAGCCCAAGATGCCAGAGCAGACCTCGACCATTGCCACAACTTGATGGCTCGACTGCAAGAACAAATAGACAGGCTCCTAGACCAAGTCACCAACAACGCTCGAAGATTGGGGGCGAAAAACCAGCAGATAGAGCGGCTACTCGAGAAAGGGACATGATCAAGGACCGAATCGGGGAAATCGGGCACTACGTCACCATGAAGTGCCTAGCTTGTGAACAAATGCCCCGCACCGACCTTTTTGCTTCAATTATGGGCTATGTTCATCGGATCATGGAAGAATTAAGGGGACTACACAAGGACCTCACACCTAGGCCCGCGGCAAGGCCGAATGATGCCTCGCGGGCCCCCAGGAATTTTAGAGCAGTAGACTTTTGATTGAAAATGTATTTTTGAAATGTTGAGTCAAGCTAGTGGGCATTTTTACTTTCCCAAGTCAAGCATTTTCTTTGGTTTTGCTGATTGTTGTAAGACGTGTTTTGTAACTACACGGTTTTATTTGATATAAAAGTTACCGAATTTTGCCACAATCTTGTTAACAGAACTACGCTCGGTCTGATTCACGCGAGAACGTGATACGTAGGCAATCCACATAAGATTCGACCACCACTAAAAAGAAAGAAAAAGAATCCAAAGGTTAAATAACAATAAGGCTTGCAAAGATAGTCGAAAAAGAAAAAGGGAAAAGAAAAAGAAAAAGAAAAAGAAAAAGGGCCGGAATGACGCATGTTAAGAGTACATGTAGAAAGGGTTATTTGGTTAGGTGCATAGCATCCAACGTGCTATAACATATCTGTCAAACTCGGTGAACTAACAAGTTTGTTGCATTTCTAGAAAGTTTAGCAGTTGGTTTGACAGAATATCCTGGCCAGCCATCACTACCGTACTAGATCCAAAGGACCGGTTACAGTAAGCATGTCGAGTTCTGGCAAGAGTCTCGAGGAAGAAAAATCCGAGCTACAAATCATGAAAGAAGAGGTAGACCGGTTAAAACAACAGATAACGGAGATGCACCTGGCCTGGGCCAGGGAACAGTCTTCACCAAACCGCCCTACTCTCGCCTCAGCTCCCGAACATCCGCCCATCGATCCTTCAACAAGCGCCCCAAGCTATCCATACTTTCAGGGGGAAAACCCATATGCCACCCACATTCCACCAGCCAAACCAAATCCTCCTCCAGTCGCCCCTGTTTTTGTAGCACCTCCACCTGCTCCTCTGCAAAGGCCGGCCAGCGAGCCATATGTTCGGATCCATGACAACTCTTACTATCCTCCAGAGCCTACTTTCAGGGCTCCTGAACCACAATCACATACACCTCACTGGGATAATCCGGCAGAACCGGAAAAGCACTTCCAAAGTTCGGAACACGAGGAAGTTGTCAGAAAAGTTAAAAGCCTGGAGCAGTCCTTCAGGAACATGCACGGTTTGGGCAACCAGGTCAGCGTCGCCTATAAGGATCCGTGTCCATTTCCGGACGTCCAGTTGCCAGCAGGGTTTAAAATGCCCAAATTCGACCTATACGAGGGGCATGGCGACCCAGTAGCCCACCTGCGGGGGTTTTGCAGTAAAATGAGAGGGGCCGGAGGACGGGACGAGCTTCTGATAGCCTACTTCGGCCAGAGTCTGGGAGGATCGGCGTTGGAGTGGTACACTAGACAGGATCCCAGTAGATGGTTTACGTGGGATGATTTGGCTCAAGCTTTTATCGGCCAGTTCCAGTACAATCTTGAAATAATCCCCGACCGCTTATCATTGCTAAAATTAGAGAAGAAGCTCGCCGAAAGTTTCAGGGAGTTTGGTTTCCGCTGGAGGGAACAGGCAGCCAGGGTAGATCCACCGATGAGAGAGAGCGAGATGGTGGATTACTTCTTGCAGACACTAGAGCCAACCTATTTCGGACATCTGGTAACATCCGTGGGCAAATCATTCACTGAGGTGATAAAAATGGGGGCTATGATCGAGGAAGGTTTGAAGGCCAACAAGATCATGAGTTACTCAGCACTGAAAGCCACCACTCAGGCTATCCAAAGTGGTACTGGAGGAGTACTGGGGAAAAAGAGGAGAGAGGAAGTTGCGGCCGTCGAGTCCGGGGCATGGTTCAGAAATAGAAGCCCCGCACCCCAATATAGCCCACCCCAACCTCACCACCAAAACTACTCTCACAACCCATATAGCCACCCGCAACATTACTATCCCGCACCTGATCCCCATTTTACTGTCCACCATGCACAGTCCTATTCTGCACCTCCCGTTCATGCACCGTGGCGTGCACCGAACCCCCAGAACAATCATCCACCCCCAAGAGCTTACAGAAACCCCTCGGGCGCGAGTTTCCGTCCGAACCAGGCATTCAGGGGCGACAGGGCGCCGAGGCCAAAGACTTTCACTCCCTTAGGAGAGTCTTACACCAGTCTGTTCCACCGGTTGGAGCAAGTAGGGTTGCTAAATCCGGTTGAAGCTAAGCTACCAAACCCCCTCCCGAAGAACCTGGACCATTCAGTAAATTGTGCCTACTGCTCGGGATGTCCGGGGCACGATACAGAAAAGTGTTGGAGGTTAAAGACGGCCATCCAGGAGCTCATTGACACCCGCAGGATCGAGGTCCAGACTCCAACAGAGCCCAACATCAACCAAAACCCGCTTCCAACTCATCACGAGACCAATATGATCGAGTTGGTACGGGCGGAGGAAGGAAAGGAGAAAGCCTCTCAGACCGTAATGATGATTAAGTCTAGAGGGGCGGGAACGAGAAAAGGGCCAAGCCTTGATGAGTCGCCCAGTTGCAAGAAGGACATACCAGGAGAGTCGGAAGCCGGAAAGGAAAGTGTGAACGAGGTACCGGTGAAGCCGGCCAAGATAGTTGTACCAGGGGCAACAATCAAGCCCATCTTGACAGTAGCAGGCGTTCGAATGGATCCTTTCATCATCCAGCCAGCAACGCAGCTGCCAGTAACTGATAGCCGGGCTGTCCCGTGGAATTATGCTCGGATTACAACGACCTACAGAGGAAAGGAGGTGAAAGAGGAAGTTTGTGAAGCCCAAGGGTTGACCCGCTCGGGGAGATGTTTTGCCCCCGCGGAATTGAGGAAGACCACTCCGGCAGTATTGAAAAAGCCGGTCACTGATGAAGAGGCGGAAGAATTCTTGAAAAAGATGAAGCTGCACGACTACTCCGTCTTAGAGCAGTTAAAGAAGACTCCGGCGCAAATCTCATTGCTATCCTTGCTGATACATTCTGAAGAACATCGGCAAGCATTGATGAAAGTCCCGAATGAGGCACATGTACCGGATAAAATCTCAGTGAGCCATTTGGAGAAGATCACCAATAGGATCTTCGAAGCAAATCGGATCACCTTCACCGATGACGAGTTGCCTGAGGAAGGCACTGAACACAACAGGGCTTTATATCTTACGGTGAAGTGCGAAGAGGCGGTGGTTACCAAAGTCCTTGTCGATAATGGGTCCAGTGCTAACATTTGTCCTCTCTCTACACTGGGCAAATTAAAAGTAGACATCGGCAGGGTACGCAAGAACAGCGTATGTGTTCGAGGGTTCGACGGAGGAGGCAAAGCGTCGGTTGGTGACATAGTGCTAATCTTGACAATTGGGCCAGTGGAGTTCACCATGGAATTCCAGGTGCTGGATATGGTGGTGTCATATAACCTCCTGATAGGGCGACCATGGATCCATGCCGCAAGAGCAGTTCCATCCAGCCTGCACCAACTCGTCAAGTTCGAGTGGGACCAACAGGAGATCGTCGTCCATGGAGAGAACGATCCACAATCAGGCACCATCATTCCCTTTGTTGAAACAGAAGAAGATGTTGGGCCGTGGGTATATCAGTCTGCGATGTGGTGTCCGCCCACCGAGTTCCGGAAGGGGAATGCATTCCCGGCGACAGAACAATTACTGCGGATGTCATGGTGGCTCACGAAATGTTGCGACACGGTTTCATACCCGGTAAAGGTCTAGGTGCATCTCTGCAAGGAATCATACAACCGGTATCAGTGGTCGAAAACTTGGGAACCTTCGGCTTGGGATTCCAGCCAACCTCAGAGGACATCCGGCGAGCAAAGAGGAGTAAGCAGAAGACATGGGTGCTCCCAAATCCTGTTCCACGCCTTTCCCAATCTTTTGTCAGGTCCGGAGCAAGAGGACATCCAACGACAAAGATTCCCGGTCCTACGATCAGGCCAGACGAAGAGTTCTTCGGGAAGTTCGAGGACCTATTCACAGATGTATGTATGCTCGAGGACGGTGAAGGATCCGGTCATGCCGAGATACAATTTGTGGGACCAAAGGCAAAACTGAATAACTGGAAGGCTACTCCTCTCCCTGTCCGGAAAGAGTCTTGGTAGTTTGTCTTGGATTGTTTTTTCTTTCGAAATTTTGTGTTGGGGGGTTTTGTCCCCAGAGTAAAATCCAGTTTGTTTTTAGTTCGTTTTTTATTTAAGTTTGCAGTTTGTTTTCCCTTTGTACAAATCCCATTAATGAAATTTGGTTCCTTCGTGTCTAATGTTGTTTATCTTTTTACTTCTTTTTACTTTTCTGAACAGCTTTCTTGCAACTGATCTTAATGATATGGCGTGCTTAAAGATTAATCAACCCAGTCTAGAAAGTCAATCGGGTTTGGAAATAATAACGCATGAAATAAGAAGTGACGAGAGTGAGTCTGAGTACGGCGATGATGAAGCCGTAGAAGAAATCGGTGAAGAATTAAGTCACTTCGAGGAAAAACCCAAACCGAATTTAAATGATACTGAGGCCGTTAATCTAGGGAATGCGGATGACGTCAAAGAAACCCGCATAAGTGTCCATATCGAACCCAACCTGAGAGAAGAGTTGATCAAAACACTCATGGAGTTTAAAGACATTTTCGCATGGTCGTACGACGACATGCCAGGACTCAGCACTGATCTAGTGGTTCATAAATTACCCACTGATCCGGCATATCCTCCCGTCAAGCAAAAACTGCGGAAATTCAAGACGGAGATGAGTGTGAAGATCAAGGAGGAAGTAACCAAGCAGTTGCAGGCGAAAGTCATTCGTGTCACTCGATACCCTGAATGGTTGGCTAACGTAGTACCGGTTCCAAAGAAAGACGGAAAGATCAGAGTATGCGTGGACTATCGCAATCTCAACAAGGCAAGTCCTAAGGATAATTTCCCGCTTCCCAATATCCATATCCTGATTGATAATTGCGCCGGACGCGAAATTGGATCCTTTCGTGGACTGTTATGCGGGATATCATCAGATTTTGATGGATGAAGAGGACGCAGAAAAGACGGCTTTTATCACACCGTGGGGAACTTATTGCTACCGAGTGATGCCGTTTGGTTTGAAGAATGCAGGAGCAACATATATGAGGGCGATGACTACGGTATTCCATGACATGATACACAAGGAAATTGAGGTGTACGTGGATGATGTGATCATAAAATATAGGCGTCAAGAAGACCATGTTGCTGACCTCGGGAAGTTCTTTCAAAGACTCCGAAGGTACGACATCAAGCTTAATCCGGCCAAATGCGCATTCGGAGTTCCATCAGGAAAGTTGCTAGGATTCATCGTCAGCCGACGGGGCATTGAGTTGGACCCCTCCAAAATCAAGTCCATTCGGGAGTTACCCCCGCCGAAGAATAAAACAGAGGTAATGAGTCTGTTGGGAAGGTTGAATTACATCAGTAGGTTTATTGCCCAGCTTACGGCAACCTGT
Source organism: Nicotiana noctiflora (assembly GCA_032618575.1). NCBI lineage: Eukaryota > Viridiplantae > Streptophyta > Magnoliopsida > Solanales > Solanaceae > Nicotiana > Nicotiana noctiflora. The sequence goes on from JASVEL010014085.1 coordinate 41,102, forward strand.
GAACCCATATTCCGCCTATTGAAGAAAGACGCTGCGATAGAATGGACGGCAGAATGTCGAGAAGCGTTTGACCGGATCAAAGGGTATCTGTCGAATCCACCCGTACTAGTTCCGCCTGAGCAAGGTAGACCCCTGATTCTTTATCTGACGGTTTTGGAGAATTCGTTCAGCTGCGTACTGGGGCAGCATGATCTTACCGGCAGGAAGGAACGGGCCATTTACTACCTCAGTAAGAAATTCACGATCCACGAGGTCAAGTACACTCATCTAGAAAAGACATGTTGCGCTTTGACTTGGGTAGCCCAAAAGCTGAAACACTATTTGTCTTCTTACACCACTTACCTCATTTCGCGTCTGGATCCGTTGAAGTATATTTTCCAGAAACCCATGCCTACAGGGAGGTTGGCAAAATGGCAAATATTACTTACAGAGTTCGACATCATATATGGGAAACCAGAGATTTAAAGCTTATCCCATATCGTCAGTGTTTGCATGATTTGACCAAACGCTTTCGATCGGTAGAATTCAGGCACATCCCAAGGATGCATAACGAGGTTGCCGACGCGTTGGCTACTTTAGCATCAATGCTACATCACCCGGACAAGGTTCGTGTCGATCCGTTACATATCCATGTCCGAAATCAACATGCTTATTGTAATGTAATAGAGGAAGAGATGGATGGTGAGCCATGGTTTCATGATGTCAAGGAATACCTCAGGTTAGGAGTATACCCAGAGCAAGCAACCGGAGATCAAAAGCGAGCTATTCGGCGGTTGGCGAACGGATTTTTCCTTAGTGGAGGGGTGCTGTACAAAAGAACCCCAGACTTGGGATTATTGAGATGTATAGATGCAAGTCAAGCCACAACAGTGATGACGGATATACACTCGGGAGTTTGCGGACCACACATGAGCGGATACGTATTGGCAAAGAAGATTCTTCGAGCAGGATATTATTGGCTCACTATGGAGCGGGATTGTATAAGTTTCGTGCGAAGATGTCATCAGTGTCAGATACACGGAGATTTGATTCATTCTCCGCCGACTGAATTGCATACAATGTCCGCACCATGGCCGTTTGTCGCATGGGGTATGGATGTTATTGGACCTATTGAGCCTCCAGCTTCCAACGGTCATAGGTTCATTCTGGTAACGATTGATTATTTTACCAATTGGGTGGAGGCCAAAACATTCAAATCAGTGACCAAGAAGGCGGTAGTGGACTTCGTACACTCCCACATCATTTGTAGGTTTGGAATTCCAAAGATGATCATTACGGATAACGGTGCAAATCTTAACAGTGGATTGATGAAAGAGGTATGTCAACAGTTCAAGATTACACACCGAAATTCCACACCGTATCGCCCAAAAGCAAATGGTGCGGTCGAGGCAGCAAACAAGAACATAAAGAAGATATTGAGGAAAATGGTAGAAGGATCTAGGCAATGGCATGAAAAGTTACCATTCGCGTTGTTGGGTTATCGCACTACCGTCCGGACTTCGGTAGGTGCAACTCCTTACTTGTTGGTGTACGGGACTGAAGCAGTAATACCAGCAGAAGTTGAAATCCCATCCCTCCGAATTGTCGCCGAAGTCGAGATTGATGACGACGAGTGGGTCAAAACCCGATTAGAGCAATTGAGCTTGATCGATGAAAAGAGATTGACAGCAGTATGTCACGGCCAACTGTATCAAAAGAGAATGGCGAGAGCATATAACAAGAAGGTACGTCCCAGGAGATTTGAAGTGGGACAACATGTGCTGAAGAGAGTTCTACCCCATCAGGCCGAAGCGAAAGGCAAGTTCGCTCCAAATTGGCAGGGACCTTTTGTGGTGACTAGAGTATTATCCAACGGCGCTCTATGTCTGACTGATGTCGAGGGAAGATGCACCGATATGGCTATCAATTCTGATGCAGTTAAGAGATATTATGTGTAATTCTTTAATGCATTTGTCAACGTTTGGTTTCGTTTGTGTGTATTTGGCATTTTTCGGAGAATGAAATGACAGGGGCAATTTTTCTACTACCCAAACACTTTAACCTTTGCTTCCCCATTTGAGCCTTAACTATTCTTTCATATACCCTCTTTCGGAATCATCAAGAAAGATGCGTAACAGAATAGAAAAGAAACAAAGAAGTAATACAAGAAAAAGTGAACTACGTTCGACCTGATTCCTCAAGAAGGATACGTAGGCGCCACACGGCTCGGTCATAATAAAATAAAAATCAAAAAATCCCCAAGCAACAAAACTGGGGCAGAAGTCATTGTTTCGTTTGAAAGATAGTGTGGATTCCGAAAGTTGTAATAAGCTAACCGTTGAGGCTAAACCCCTTTCTTCAGCCTCACGCGCAGAAACCATATCAAGAACCAGAAAGACCTCTCGATCAGTATTTGAGAAGTGCCAAGTCATGTGAATGAAAGCCAAGAGTGACATCCCGACCCTCGATTGAATCCAGGATACACAAGCCGAAAGGGGATAACGCTCTAGAGGGAATCTCAGGGGTGATACCCCGCCGCAGTGAAAGAAAGCATAAATGAGAGAGTCTTAACGGTGAAAACCCTCGCGGGCACCTTAAGGCGAAGGAGGTTGAGAGAAGCAAAATGAGAGAGTCTTACGGTGAAAACCTTTACGGGCACCTTAAGGCGACGGGAGATAGAGAGAAATGAGAGAATCTCACTAGTGAAAACCCTTTGAAGGGCACTGTGAGGTGACAGGACGAGATAGTTGCGAGATGCCTGCATAAGACAGGGTTTGGACATCCGTTTACCTCTAGCAGGACGCGGCATCAGAAAGTGATTGATACGAATAGACTGGGTAGTTTAATCTCAAAGGCGCGGCATAACATTGGATCAGGCGCACATTCAGATAAGTTTTCCTATTTTTGAGTTCGGAAAAGGTTTTCTCTTCTTTTGTCATTTGCGGTCGGTATTCTTTTCTTTTCTTTCATTTTCGAAAATTGATTTTTCAAAGCTTACTACCAAGTCTCCCAAAGCAGTATATTGAAAGTGAATAGGCATGGAACGAGGCAATAAGACAGAAGTCGTTACGATAGTAAGATTGGGATGACAGGCTGAGTGGAAGGTTTGCAAGAATTATGGAGTATGATGGACACATGTGGCATGTCCGAAAGATGATTTCACGCAACAGATCACCGGCTAAAAAGAGTCGGATCAAACCAAAGAGTGGAATAAAAGGAAAGATGAGAGGTCGTTCGTGGAAAAAGCATCGTCCCAAGCAAGCGTCAACGTCGCCCACAAAGTTCGAGAGAGGCCAAGCGGCTGAAAGAGAAAAGAAAATGGCCCCAACAAGAGTGGCACGACCACTCACCGCATTTTGAAACTAACAATTTTTCTTTGATTTAAAAGCAGGAAAAGAGGGTTCGTTGGCAGAAAAGCATACCGTCCAGAAGTTTATCAAACTGGGGCAGAAAATTTTCTCCTGTGGCGAAAATTTTCTTGAAAGCAAAGACCCAGGGGATAAGGGTAGAAAGCAACACAAGATGGGGTGATCTTTGAGCCTGGTATCATCCCCAGCAGTTATTGGAAAAAGAAAAATGGCTTCGAGATTCCCCCAACAGTATTACATCCTATAATTTGATCAAGGAAACAAAAGCGTGAGTCCCAGAAGAGGTAGGGGAAGAAGGAAGAGAATGAGGGGTGAAGGAAACAAAGAATACTTCCTCAGCAGCATCATCCCCAGCAGGCGAGTAAACAGTTCCAAGATACCCCCCCAGCAGCCAGAAGAAAAGTAATACGACCCAGGGGAAGGCAATTCCAAGACAGGTTAATTCGGAAGAGAAGGTGGTCCGAGAGGCAACGCAGGAAGAAGAAAATGGTACAAGAGGCAAAGGAAGGTAATCAAGATAGGATGAAATCGGTGAGTAGTAGTTGAAGTCAGGGAGCCCGCCTGGAGAATGGAGTGGCGATTTAATTTTGAAGTTGTAGTTGAAGTCAGGGAGCCCGCCCTGGAGAATGGAGTGGCGATTTAATTTTGAAGTAGTAGTTGAAGTCAGGGAGCCCGCCCGGAGAATGGAGTGGCGATTTAATTTTGAAGTAGTAGTTGAAGTCAGGGAGCCCGCCTGGAGAATGGAGTGGCGATTTGATTTTAAAGTTGTAGTTGAAGTCAGGGAGCCCGCCTGGAGAATGGAGTGGCGATATAATTTTGAAGTAGTAGTTGAAGTCGGGGAGCCCGCCCGGAGAACGGAGTGGCGATTTAATTTTGAAGTAGTAGTTGAAGTCGGGGAGCCCGCCCGGAGAATGGAGTGGCGATTTAATTTTGAAATAGTAGTCGAAGTCAGCGGGAGCCCGCTCGGAGAATGGAGTGGCGATTTAATTTTCGAAGTAGTAGTTGAAGTCGTGGAGCCCGCCCGGAGAATGGAGTGGCGATTTAATTTCGAAGTAGTAGTTGAAGTCGGGAGCCCGCCCGGAGAATGGAGTGGCGATTTAATTTTGAAGTAGTAGTTGAAGTCGGGGAGCCCGCCTGGAGAATGGAGTGGCGATTTAATTTTGAAGTAGTAGTTGAAGTCAGGGAGCCCGCCCGGAGAATGGAGTGGCGATTTAATTTTGAAGTAGTAGTTGAAGTCGGGGAGCCCGCCGGGAGAACGGAGTGGCGATTTAATTTTGAAGTAGTAGTTGAAGTCGGGAGCCCGCCCGGAGAATGGAGTGGCGATTTAATTTCGAAGTAGTAGTTGAAGTCGGGAGCCCGCCCGGAGAATGGAGTGGCGATTTAATTTTGAAATAGTAGTTGAAGTCGGGGAGCCCGCCCGGAGAATGGAGTGGCGATTTAATTTTGAGGTTGTAGTCGAAGTCAGGGAGCCCGCCCGGAGAACGGAGTGGCGATTTAATTTTGAAGTAGTAGTTGAAGTCGGGGAGCCCGCTTGGAGAATGGGGTGGCGATTTAATTTTGAAGCAGTAGTTGAAGTCGGGGAGCCCGCCCTGGAGAATGGAGTGGCGATTTAATTTTGAAGTGGCAATTGAAGTCGTGGAGCCCGCCTGGAGAATGGAGTGGCGACTTAATTTTGAAGTAGTAGTTGAAGTCAGGGAGCCCGCCTGGAGAATGGAGTGGCGATCCGTTTTAATTTGGTAGAGGAAAGCGGTAGAATGTAACAGAAATCTCCCGGCATGAATCCAAGTTCATAAGAAGAGAAGAAGCATCAGAAGGAACGCCAAGTCGGACAGGATGGCAAGGAGCGCGACAAGATCAAGTTAAAAAGGATAGATAAGAACTTGTAGTACTGTAACTTAGTCTAGCTTCTTGTTTTTCGTTGCTTAGTGCGGTGTGACAAGGAAATCAGCTGAGCAGTGGTAATAGCAGTAACAGCGGCAGCAGCAGTAACAGCGAGATCGCAACAGTCATGGTAGTCCCAGCTACCAAAACTTCCCGAACTACATTGACCTGATTCCCTTTTAGCCAGGGATATGTAGGAGACCTTTGAAGCAAGGTTCGGTCAAAACTTTTCCAAAATGCTTCATACGGAGTACTCGAATGGGCAAAATCGCTTATATCCGCTCACTTATCTTTGCACGAAAACTCTGCGTGTTTACGCGCAAAGAGGGGCAGCTGTGAGCACGTGATTTTTGCCTTACTTGAGAAGTACTCCCAGAAAATGCAAAAATAAAAATAGTTTCGTGTTGGGCATGATTTTTGTGATTTTGTGTTATTTTATCTTTTTGTGTGCACGTTTATTTATTTAAATTAAAAATACAAAAAATATATGCTAGGTTTTGCATTTTTAGTGTTTGATATCGAAGTCATGTGATTTACATTTTTTAGGTGATATGTAATTATGTACGTTAATTGTAGTAAAAAATAGTGGTGTTATAGGTTAGTATATATACATATGTGTATATATATATATATATATATATATATGTATATATACATATATATATATATATATATATACACATACACATATAGTACATCATGAAGATCCGATCTGGGCCAAAACTTAGTCTAAAAAAAAAAAAAAAACCAGGCCCAAACGAATTTCCTCTAATCCAGCCCAAATACCCGTCCAAGCTTCAGCCTGTGTAACGCTTGATCTGGACCGTTGGATTTTATTATCCAACGGCCCAGATTAATCCTTTAATTCCAATATACACTCAGACTATGACTTAACCAAACGACGTCGTTTGGTTTAAGTGAGGGGATCCTGATCGTTGATCGTAAATGATCCAACGATCAGGATTCAATCTCATATCTCGTATATAAGGCTCATTCCATACCCCGCCCCCCCAAGCCAGACCCCCCCCTCTCCCTTCATCTCCCTCAGGAGCTCTCAAAGACCCAGCGTAACGCCGCCGTGCCCCGCCTGCCGGAAATCGCCTCACGGCGGTTCCGGTAGGCCAATGGCCACCAAACCAATGCCAAAATCTTCCCCTCACCTCACCCGTTACGAACCCAGCCTCCGCTAACCTCGAATCACTCCGAAGCTCCTCGAATCTTCATTTGAAGATTCGAGTCAAACTCGAAACAATGCCAAGTCACCCCAAACTCACCCCAAACCCTCACATGGCCTCCCTCGTACCCCCGCCGGCTTTCGTTTACCTCGAATCTAACCAGAAATGCAAAAGCCCCAAATCCGAGCCCAAGAACCCTAGTTTTCGAAGAAACCCAATTCGAGCCGGGTTAGCCATAATTGAAGTCCAAGGGACTTTAGTCTAGGTGTTCTCAATCGAGAACATCTTGATTAAAGCCCGTTTGGCTTCAATAATTCCAAATCTTAGTTCGAAGCTTGGGTCGGCAGATTTCTTACGAGGTATTCATTTCTTCTTTGGTCGATTTAATTCGATTGTGTGAATATGTGTGTTTGTTTTATTCATTGTTTCAGTTCTCATCTATCATGCTTTTAGTTTCTCATGACAGTCGGTCTGTTCTCCTCCTTTGAGGCCTTTTATTTGGCCAATTCCCTCTGTTTTCAGTAGTTAAAATGAATCATAGGTTCAATGTGATTAAAGTCGTCAAGGAATTAGTTCGTAGTATTGATCCCTGAATCTGCCTGTATGCAATTCATTGGTGTAGGGGCTTGTTACTGTTTGATTCAGATTAAAAGGGGTTAATTGGTTGTAGTTAATAGGTTAATTTTTAAATCACATACCCATACAAGGGCTAGTGGAACCTGCACAGCAGGGCATCCCACTGAGGTTCCTGCCACCAGCATTGTTTAATGCTTGAGTCCATACATTGGACAGTAGATAGTGGGGTTCAGGGAATAGGGATGGGCAGAGGGGAGTTTCTGAGTCTTCTGGCTTTTAAGAGTTCTTTTAACTATAAGTATAAGGGGCTAACAGAGAGAAGGAGGACATTAGAGAATACCTGAGAGTAACTAGAGAGAAGATAGGCAGTGATAACAGGAATACCTGGAGAGAACACAGTCATAGCTAGAGAGAGTACTTAGGGAGAAAATAGACAGCAAGCATACATTTCGATACACATATAGAAAGATACAGAGAGAAAGGCTACCGTTTCATTGGTTTTGGGGTCACTGTTTCGTGTGTTTTGATTCAGTGGCTGAGCTATTAGTCTTTCGTGTGTTGTGGTTGTGTTTTGCTGTTGGTGGCAGTGCTCGTTTGGTTGCTGTTGGTCATGTGTATTGAGTGTTTGTGGCTGTTGGTCGATTATTGTTGAAGCTGGTCCAGATTTGTTGTTGTGTTGGATTGTTGCTGCTGTGTTTGAGTTGTTGTTACTTGGTTTATTGGTTGCTGTTGGTCAGTTTGTTGTTACTGCCGATCCAGTGTTGTGGCTTTTGGCATATTGTGGCAGCAACTAACTGTTTGTTCTTGTGTTGTTGTTGTCACTGTGCTACTGCCATTGGTAACTGCCACTGGACTGTTGAGTCAGCTCGTATTGTTACCTTGGCTTGAGTTTTGAATTGTTGCTGTTTGGTTTTGGTTGAGAGTCTACTGGTTTTCTCTACCAAGTGTCTACTGGTTGGTTGTTGCTGTGCATATAGTAACTGCCACTAGTTGTTGTTGGTCTGCTGCTTACTTGGTTTCCTCGGCTTAACTGATCTCCATTCTCTTGCTTTGTCGATTTCCAGGTATTTCATTACTGCCTGAAGCTGTAGACATGAATGGAAGCAATAAAATTTATGCTTATTGATTATCATGTCCTTTTAACTCATATCAAAACTTAGTTAGATACATGTGTACTCATTAAGAAGAGCCTGAACATGTAGTAGACTGTATGGGTTGTCACTGTATTAACTTCATATTTCCCTAGCCTGTTATAGTAGAAATGGTCTACTGGAAAACACACTATGTAATGGACAGTTGAATCAGTGAAATACATGCTGTTATAGGTATTAATTTGTCCAAGTTAAAAGTGTATAACACCCAGTATAGAAGTAAATAGAGGCATAATGATGGTAGCTTGGTCGAAAGTTATGAATTAGTAAGTACCATGTTCAATGTTCAAGTAGTTAATCGTAACAATAAACATGTAAATCCCGTTTTATCCATAGTTTGTTTAAAAAGGGAATCAGGACGATTGATATATCACTTCATTGCCATTGGATTATCCGTACATTCTAGTTCGTGTATATTTACTATGATCTAGATCCTTTACACGAAAACTGATTATCAATTAGATTAGATTAAAATCAGAAGCATGTTCAATATTCTTTTCTTAAATAAAACAAAAGTCTTTCTGTTAACTAATTAGCTTAGCTAATTTGAATGCAAAATCGAAGTTTAAGTAATTTAAGAGCATAGTAAAGAGGAAATTGTCTTCTGGCGTTTAATTTTGAGTCGGGGCTCTATTGAATAGCCCGAATGGAAAAAATATCAAACTAGTAGGTAATGATAAACGATTAACATTTTCTTTGTTAGAGATGAATCAAGTAGAGAATATAGTTCATCCTAGGATCGGCCTTAATAATAACGAGATGAGCCTCGCCAAACGCAAATACACAATTGCGGGGCCCTCTAATCAGTTGTCATGAAAACTTAGCCTTGGAAAGACCGTTTAGTTGATTTCACGGTCTTTTCTGAAGTTAATAACGACGATAGATTCTTTAGGCACGATTTGTAAGAAAATTACTTTCCTAAACACGGGTGCGCATTTATGTGACCCAAATCTTACTCTCGGCGAAACTGAGATACTTTAGAGTCGCAGGCGTACTGGTTACGGTGCGGCTTGAAATGTATTTTCGTAACGTCGCAATTCTTCTAAAAATAAGAGCGGAGCATTAAAGCACATGGTTAGAATATATAAAAGAATCAGATAGAAACAAAGATTGCAATTGAGCGACCGTGCTAAAACCACGGAATCCGGGAGTGCCTAACACCTTCTCCCGGGTTAACAGAATTCCTTATCCGGATTTCTAGTTTCGCAGACTGTATTACAGAGTCATAAATTTCCTCGGTTCGGGATTAAACCGGTGACTTGGAACACCATTATTTTTCCAAGTGGCGACTCTGAATTAAGTAAACTAGTCCCGTTTCGATTGTCCTTTAATTGGAAAAACTCCCTTGCGCCCTCGTGGGTGCGTAAAAAGGAGGTGCGACAAATGGAATATTCCTTCTTTCTATTCTAAATTATCTTACCATTAGTTTCATACTCCCCTTGCTCGACCTCTGCACTAGTCCTTTTTAAGACGACTCTTCGCCCTTATGCCGTAGTTGGCTTAATCCTGGACCACGTCTATTTGCAGCTATTAAGTCCAATCCAAACTTTAACCAGTACAGTTTGCAGATCCTGGATGTCCTCGATGAGCGGATCCTGTTTGCAGCCCTTCAGAGAAAATATGGTCATGATGATTGAATCAGCCGAGGTCGAACTGGCCGTGGGGTTGTGGTCGGTATGGCTATCATATGATGGCATCATGCCACGCGCGTCATTTTTATGCGTATTCCCAATGCTGTATTTGTGCTTCTATCACTTCAATTTTGGTGTCGTTAACGGCTCTTTGCCTCGATTATGGTGTTATCCAACCCTATAAGTAGAGGAGGGAGATTTCATTTTTGAAACTTTATGCATTCCTCTTGTTGCATGTATATCATTTTACTTTGATTTTCTTCTTGGATCTCTATTACTCATTTCTTGCAATTTCTTCAGTTTCAGTCCCTGATTTCTTTCTTGACTGATAATCATTTTCCAACTTTATTGTACACACTTTACTACGGAAATATGTCAACTTCTTCTCATATTCACGATGGAGTCACTGATGCCACTACTTTATCGGTGTCCATTCCTCCCGGCCGTGAGGAGTCCATGGATGAGGAGGAAAAAAGTTTCCCCACAGTGGAGGAGGTGGTTGCCAAGTATCCTTTGGTCAGAAACGATTTACCAAAGGAACCTGCTCAAGAGCTTTCTGAGACGGGGCTACGTCAGATAGCTGACCTCCGATCTAAGTACCGTATTTTTTCTCGTCGAGATTGTTCTGGTGGGAGATGACATATTAAAGGTTCACCGACCTGGATATTGTGCTTTCTATGTTTACCCGTTCATAGTCGATTATTCTCTTCCGCTCCTCTATTAGAAAAGGAGTTTTGCTGCTTTTACAATGTATTCCCAGCGCATCTCTTCACTTATTTATAATTTTTTTTTATGTTGGCGAAGTATGAAGAGTTGGACGGTTGTGAGGTCAATATTTTCTATATGCTACATCAATTCTCGCCCAATTTTTATAGAGGCACATTGATACATCTGCGACATCGTTGAATTAAAGGGTTGGTGGCCGGGATTGATGATAAGGCAAATCGGCGATTCTGTCGTAAATACTTCTTCATCAAGACCAAGCACATGGTGGCGAATCCGACCTGATATCCCGAGCAATGAAATTATAATCGTATGTGTCTTGCCATATGTTCCTTATTTTCTTTCTTATTTTGTTTTCGAATCTGTAACGACCCGACTCGTTGTTACGGGAGTTATCGCCCCGTTTTCTTCATTTAACACTTCAATATGCTTATTTATATGTGTTCAGAAAGTTAGAAGCAAATCGGAAGGAATTTAGATAGAAATGAGGTCATATACCTCTTTATGAAAAAGGATAGTTTGAAAAAGTCAACCAAATATTGACCGATGAGTTAGACAGCTCGGAATCAAATTCTGATAATTTGACAAGTTTTGGGGGATCATTTATGACTTAGGAGAGCAATCGAAATCGAATTCGGAGGTCCGGTGTAGTTTTAGGCTTGAATTGGCTAAGGTTGAATTTTGGTGAAATCCGAACGGTAGCTGAGATTTTGACCTGGGGCTCGGAATAGAATTCTGAGAGTTGTAGTAGCTCCGTTAGGCAATTTTGGATATGCGTGCAAAATTTTAGGTCATTCGGAGGTGTTTAGGTCGGTTTTTGGATCGAATGTTAGTTTCGGAAGTTTTGAAGAAACTTAGGCTTGAATCCGTGTGGAAATGGTAATTTTGATGTTTACGATGGTGTTTTTATGTTACGAGCAAGTTTGAATGAGGTAATGTGATGTAGTTGTGCTTTTGGTGGGGGTCCCGGGGGTCTCGGGATAATTTCGGATGCCCAACGGGAGTTTTAGTTAGAAAAATGCAACAAAAACTGCAGCAGAAAACTGACAGTGAAATCCTTCACTGCGATCGCAAGCCTGGGGCTGCGATCGCGTAGAAGGGTAAATGGGCGGCCAAAAGCTCCTCTATGCGATCGCGTGAATAGGTCTGTGATCGCATAGGCCTGAGGATTTATGCACTGTGATCGCGTAGAGTTATTTGCGATCGCGTAGGAGAAGAAAAATAGTTCACTGCGATCGCGTGATTGGCCCTACGATCGCGTAGAAGAGAGACCGGGTTCTTTGCGATCGCATTTAGAGTCATGCGATCGCATAGGGCAAATGTGAGTTTGGCGATTTTTTGTGCATCGCGGTCGCACACGGAGTACTGCGATCGCATAAGGCAATTTGCAAGCCTCAAAGAAGGGTTTATTAACAGAACCTCCGCGAACTAAACCAGTTTCATCACAAAAACAGAACGTCTTGGAGAGCATTTGGGCGAGAAGAGGTTTTCATCGGGGAAACATCGGAGGTAAGTTTCTTGACTCAAAAACACAATTTTATGGTAGAATTAACATCAAACTTCATGAATTTGGGTAGAAATTGTGAAGAATTATGGCCTAGGTATTGAAAACAAAAATTTGATTTTTGAAAGGCCATTCGAACTCCGATTTCGATAAATTTTATATGCACGGACTCGTGACGAGACGAGGAACGCGTTGGTATAAATTTCAAAATTTTTCGAGCAGCAGGCACGGGGTCGGGGTTTACCAACTTAGTGCATTTATGCGTATTTCGTGTAAATTAAATTGGGTTACGTTTCTTTGACCCGTACTTGACGTAATTATTGTGGTTTGACTAGATTCTACGCACAAGGCAGCAAATTCAAAAGGAAAAGCCATCACGGACGAGTCTACGGCCGGTTAGAGGTGAGTAGTTTGTGTATATGGTAGCATGAGGGTTCGAACCCCCGGCTTAGCATATTGTGACGCTAGTATGGCGTAGCTCGCACCCCGTGGCAGGTGCGGGATTGGTTGTGACTGGGGATTGAGACTTAGTCCATCCCGAATAAGGACAACATGATATATGTGATTGAAACACTCCGCGTTTGATATAATTGTGGGCTGTAAGCCATGTTTGGGGCCTTGTGCCGACCTGTAGTATCCCTAGGGGATAGTTATATATCTGATAGCTCTATTTGCTTAATCACTGATCTCAGTTCTGGTTGACGTCACCGTATTGAAATGCTAAGTCACCTGCTTTTCGAAAATTAAATAAGAATTAAAGTATTTTCATAATTAATGAATTGGAACCTGGAAGTTAATAAATTGAACTGTTGTGTGACTTATATGCATGTTGTGGACTAAGGATGGATCGGGCTGCACGCCGCAGCAGTTGATATGAGGATAAGACTGCACGCCGCAGCATTTTTGCGCTTGGGCTGTAGGAGCCCTTCCGGACTCTATACACACCCCCAGTGAGCGCCGTCGACGTTAAATGGATCGAGCTACACGTCGTAGCGGTCATGTGCATTGCATTGCATCTTTACCTGTTGAACTATCTGTGATAATTGTATTGTATTATTGTTGCTAGTTCGTAGGAGGATCGAATTGTAGTTTAGCTTTATTATGTGGTATTCTGTGGATTCCTTACTTTCAACTATTTATATATATTTATTACTCACTGAGTACTTAGTACTCACCCCTACTCCCCGCATCTTTGTGTGTAGATTCAGGTACTCATGAGAAGTAGACGAGCATTCCAGCCTTTACAGAGTCATATCGAGTTGCTGAGGTAGCTGCCGACGTTAGCAGAACCTAGCTTCTCATCTCTTTTCAGTTATTACTTTATGTTCAGATTTGAGTATTTCATACAGTATTCTCTATTACTATTTAGTTTTGTTTAGAGGCTCTAGACTTGTGACTCCAGGTCTCTGGGAGTGTTAGTTCGTTTTCGCACTTCTCTGTATTTATTCGTATTATTGTTATTGGAGTTTCTTTGACTCATATATTCTTCTTGAGTTGTCCATTTCAGACTGATATTTTTTTGTGAAAAATAATCATTGGTCTTGCTGGCCTATCTTAATTGTTGGGCGCCATCACGACCGGATTTGGGTCGTGACAGAATCTCATGGCTTCCTTGTTTTTAGCAAAGAGGCGCGCACCTTCTCCCCTCTTCGATATTGAAGATTGGGTGGCTCACGTGTTACCCCACACCACGGGAATTTGCAACTGGGCATCCTTTCACAAGCTATTTGGACCCAAAATTCCGTCCAACAAGTGTTATTTCTACCTTAACTTATTTCGTTCACTACTGCTTTTTGATGCGACCATCTTTGGTGCTAGGTCGGCAAGTTTCCAAAAAGGCGAAGGCTCCATTACCTGCATTTCTCTAGGCCTTTTCTTCCGTGTGTACGGCTTCCAAGAATATGACGCTAGAGATGATGAAAGATGCTTGACTTCTAAATCTTGCTCTCTGAAGATAGTGATGCGGCCGCGTGATGACTGACGCGGACCGCGTGAACCTGTAGTGCGGCCGCGTGATGACAAGCACAGACCGCGTGAACCTGTAGTGTGGCCGCATAAATGGCTTGAAATGGTCTCTGAACTTTTGCGGTGCGTTTCGCGTGAACTTGTAGTGCGGCCGCATTGGCTGGACGCGGACCGCGTGAGCTTGAGTATTTCTATCTTTTTTAGGAAGTCCGTGAATACCAGTCTTGATCTGAGTTTGGCATCTATGTCCCAGTACTAGGCATTTCTCACTGTAAATAGGTTTCCAATCAAATGATAAACTTGTATGAATTTTTTGCTATTTGGTACCATCACCCATGCTTCACTTGGCATTTTCTTAGTAACATTAACCTCAATAAGCATCCTAGCATATGGAACTCTAGTCTGCTTTGTTGTGTATTCATCAGCAAAAATAGATTTTCCAATCATACTTGCTATTTTGCTTAATGATCTCATACCCTAACATGGCATAGGGAGTTTAGGGAACTTTGCCCACAAAGAAATGAAAGTGAAAAATTCCTCTATAAAGTCAAAAGTCGGGGTCCATGGCTTTAGGATGATAGATTTACTAGCTATGGAGTAAGGTCCTGCATTTAGAATTTCACGAGCATCCTCCATATTTTAAAATCTGATTATATAGTAACCTTCCTCATGATAAAACAAGTCAGGTTCAGGTATATGAGACCAGTGAATACTACTATACCTTTTCATTGCATTATACCCTACTCAATCACCTAAAATATAAGCAATCAAAGCACATTTCCATTTAGCTTCTTCTTCTTCCACCTCTGCCTTATCTAGTTGGACCACAAGCTTCGTCGTTTAGGTCCTTCTTCACTATCTGAGGATCCTCTTTTTCAGTTAGGTCACTCTATATCTGGATTGGATTATCCGTAATCACTGTTTCATTGGTTTGCTTTTGCCTCCCTTCCGATACTACTTCTATAAGAGAGTTACTTGTGAGATTTAACTTCTTAGCTACACTTGATTAACTTGAACTTGCTCCAACTGTACATGGAACTGTTCCTTTGCTGAGATTGGAACTTTGAGCTGAACTCTGAGGTGAATTTTGAATTGAAGTTGGTGGAGTTTTCTCCATCAATGGCTGTTTTGCAATTAATAGTGCTTCTAGTGTTGCTTGTGAATGTTTCCGAGGTCTTCCCCTTCCTCTACCTCTTCTCGCCATTGATACGAGTTCAGCATACGTTTAACTAACGCGCGCCGAAAGCATTTGAGAAGAAGATCTTTTTAACTGGTTTGAGAAAAATATACTTAGAAGCAGTTTTTTAAAGCTCGGTCAAACACTAATTGTTGCTCAAAAATACTTTTCAAACTAATTAATCAAACACAAATTACTTCTCACTAACAATACTTTAAAAAAATACTTTTTAAAAAGTAATACTTCTTAAAATAAACTGAATTTTGCATCTTGCCCAAATAGGATATATATCACAACCTTTAGGTTACAGCTTTCCCCGCATCATGTATAAATGCTGCTCTTTTTGCAGTTGAAGTCAATTACCCATAAACAAACAAATGGAAATCTCTAATGACAATATCAATTCTCACGGTATTTCTAAACAATACAAAACCCTGTATCTGCCGTGTATTTGTTGATTTTTTTTTTAAATAAAGAGACGAAAAAGAATAAAAAGCCTGCAATACTCCTAGTACTTTGAACTCCTAAAACTCAATTAACAATTCATTTTTGTACATACTTTCTTATCCTGGAATGAAACTAAATCAAAATTACAAAATATAATTCATAATATAACTATTTATACCCAGTGAATGAGATAGCCACAATCAAACACGAAAAAAAACCTAGCACTTCCTTTCTATCTTTTCGCCGTCCACGTCGACATTCCGGCAATCTTCTCCGATCACTCTCCGTTTCCGGCCATCAACTTCCGTTTATCAAAGATGATCAGAATAGAATGAGAATCGCTATCGACCTATTATGTCAGTCTCGTGCTCCGAGTGCTTCTCCGACTTACTCTGCGGCGAGGACTCCGACACCGTTTTATCAAACGGAGGAGGAGGAGAGGATTCGCCGGAATGTTCGTCGTCGGATATCGAATCTAAGTTCGCCGATTTCGATGAATCCATCGCCGGTCTTATTGAAGATGAACGATACTTCGTCCCTGGATTTGACTATTTCGAGAGGTTTCAATCTCAATCTCTAATCTCCGCCGCTAGAGAAGATTCCGTTGCATGGATTCTCAAGGTACTGTTCAATCAATTTCATCGATAGCACAGTAAACTCCGACGAGAGAACTTTACGGAGCATGTTATATTATTGTTTCTTTTGTTTGCTAAAATATACTTGTGGCTTATTCACGCGCTATATCAGTTCTTTTTTCTTCGCTATCTTTGTTTGATTTGAAACTGAAAAATCGAACCCAATAACGTAACGTTGAATCGATTAGCTAACAGCGTTGTGTTTTTGCAGGTACAACGACACTATGGTTTCCAGCCATTAACGGCGTATCTCGCCGTTAATTACTTCGATCGGTTTCTCTACTCTAGAAGCTTCCCGGTAAACTAGTCATTTTCAAGTTTTTTCATTTTCTTTTTTCTTTTCCTTTTTATAATGAGAGGAGCGTGTGACCGGAAATAAAGGGCCAGACATCATCGTTGGAAAAGTTTGAACTATATCAACATTTACATTATCAATGCATAACATATTCTTAGAACTTTTTATGTGGAAGTAACACAAAAAGGAACCGTACTTATTAGAGTAATCTATAAGTGATTGATAACCTGAAAAGATGACGGTTAACTACTGCTCTTCCGATCCAAAATAAGTGATTTTTTTAGATATTTTTATACTGATTAAAAAATTTACTTTTTAATATTAATTAGCAATAAAATTGATCCTATTAATTTTACTATCTCATATAATCATTCTTAACATATATTCCAACACTATTTACTCCAAGGACAATATAGAAAAAAAATAATTAATTCATTTTTGAAATCTATAAAAAAATTATTTATTTTGGACCACAAGAAAAAGGCTAAAAAATTATTTATTTTGAATCGGAGAGTATATTGATACCGTTAATATTTTTTTTTAATATAAGATAAAATTTTCGAAATTGAGTAGCACATTCTCGAATTACTAACAATTATTTCAACTCCATTTTATTATTTTTACAATGACATCATTGACTTTTCACACATTAAGAAAAGTGAGTAAGTTGTAATTTCGTAAAGAGGGTCTAAAGCTTATTTAGCGTTTATTATTGTTGGCTTTGTTGGTGAGATCTAGTTGTAATCATCTAGCACGGCGAAGACAAATTCAACTTATTGGGTCCTCATTGTTTGTGTACTGTGTACTGTGTACTGTGTACTGTGTCTTGAGTAGTATTGTATCGTAATAAAAGTACAAGATCTTTTGTATTCTGATCTCGCTAATAATAATGTGAACAATTTTATAGTGTCACCTAAAAACGATGGGCTGTAAAAGATATTTTAAGCTAGCAAATTACGAAAAGCAAGAGATAATGAAATAGTACACTTGAAAGTTGATGAAAAAGTATTCGAAACCTTTTTAATTACTACAATTTTCAATCTTGAGCACTTAAATAAATGATCGTCGCATTATCCACCTTATATACCTTTAATTATTTATTTATTTATATATGATGTCCGGGACAATTTATTTGCGCTTCAACTATTTTGCCGGGTATATATTACCTTCACAATCACATGTATAAAATAACTTCTTACAGTAAAGTTTAAGCAAACGAGAATAAATTACTTAATATCTTTTTATTTTTTGCTTAAAATGTTTAAACTCCGAGTTCTCATTATTTTCTCACTTAAATGAGTTTATTGTACTTTATATGCATGCGTGACAATAATTTAGTATAGGTGACATAGGACCTAAAAGTATTCGTTCTGGAGGTCCGCTTGTCTCTTTTATAAAATGTACTATTAAATACTTAACCTACTGAATATTCTAATTTCTTTATTACTTGTATTAAATACGAATATCTTAAGAAATTTCCCTTTCTATGTATTTTCAGCAAACGGACGGTTGGCCGCTACAACTCTTGTCGGTTGCTTGCTTATCTTTAGCAGCAAAAATGGAGGAACCTCTTGTTCCTTCTCTTTTGGATCTTCAGGTGATTTGTTTTTATCTTATTGTTTTCTTCTATATAATAATAATAAACAAAAAGAAATTATTAGCCCTCATTTCGTGTGAAAAAAAGGACCCCTCACGTGATTTCTTTCTGAACTTACAGATGGATTTAACAAGTTTTTTTCTCTTTCATAGGTTGAAGGTGCAAAGTATATATTTGAACCCAAAACAATCCAAAGAATGGAGTTTCTTGTGCTGAGAATATTAGATTGGAGGCTCCGATCCATAACCCCGTTTTGCTTCCTCAGCTTCTTTGCCTATAAGCTTGATCCAGTAGGGACTTTCACTGGCTTCCTTATTTCAAGGGCTACTGAAATTATCCTCTCAAATATTCAAGGTTGGTTTTTTCCCAAAAAAGAAATGCAAAAGAAAAGCAGCAAATATATGTACGTTACACATGCATGCATAGTGTATATTTGAGCTAATATAACTTATACATACTGACAATATAAAAAGTTTTTAATGCTATTATTATATTTTAACATGGTGTAGCATTACCATTTTTTACATATAGTTATTAATATAATTATATTTTAGATGACTTAATAGTGTAAAATTTCTTACAGTACTATGTATGTGTGTACAGTGTATAGAAGTTAATCTCCTCCCACATTCTACATGTACATAGACTATTCAGCTGATAACATATTACTGATATTTTCAGAGGCTAGCTTTCTTGAATATTGGCCATCATGCATAGCTGCTGCAACAATACTTTGTGCAGCTAATGACCTTCCAAATTTCTCTCTTGTGAACGCTGAACATGCTGAATCTTGGTGCGATGGACTCCGCAAAGTAAGAAACTTTATTACCTTCTTTTGCATGCTTTCTAGTTAAAAATTCTTTACTTTAAGAATAAAGTGAAATTCCCATTTTTGGCAGGATAAAATCGTGGGTTGCTATGAATTAGTGCAAAAGTATGCCATTGCATTAAGACCAAGGAGATTTCCAAAAGTTTTACCACGGGTACGAGTGATGACTCGGGCTAGTACTGTATTAACCAGTGAGTCATCATCCTCGTCCTCATCATCTTCCACATCTTATAAAAAGAGAAAACTTAATAACAACTGGTGGAGTACAGATGACGACAGAGCAAGTTCATGTTAATTAAGGGGTGGCGAATTAAGAATAAGGGGCTAGAAAAAAAAATGTGGTCCTTACAATCCTCAGTATTTTTTTCATGTTGGAGGGTGTTTTTGAGTTAAATTGACTGGAGTGATGTAGATTATTTAGTACTATATATATAGAGTGTACGTACGATGAGAGTTTGGGACTTGGGAGCATTAAATTGGTTTTTTTATTTGGGTTAGAAGTGCCATTCATTAAATGGCTTTGCAGATTCCCTAGGGAAGGGGATTTGGTACATAGTATTTTGGTGTGAGAAAGGTGAAAGGGAGAAAAAGAAATAGAAAGAATCGATTGTTTAATTATAGTAGCAGTAAGTGGAGTCATGGAGTACTGAGTGTGAATGAGGTGGGGTTTTGTGATTGAATTCAAAGGGAGCATTGATTATTAAATGAAAGGGGAAATGGGTGAAAAGAGATGGTGGGGTCCATATGCAAAGGATCATTGGAGAAGAGAAAATTAAATTATGGAGTTGTGGCAAAAAAATATTGAAGTTTATATTTGGGCAAATTCATTGATGAATAAGTCAAGAAGGCTCTTCATATTTTATATATTGGCCACCATTATTGCTTCACCAACTTTTACCCTAGCTCCAAGAAAATGAATGAAACTCAACGATCAACTCAAGGAGAAAAAACAAGGGTTGAACTTCAAGAATAACATTTGGCTCTGTATAATCAGACTTTTGGTTTGAGGTGTGTATGTGTGTTTTTTGGCGGGAAAATTTGCCTTTCTTTTTCTTTGTCCTAACCATATACTGGACTCTTTTTTTTCGTCGAACGTGTAAGGTTACACGTGTATTCTTTTAATTATTAATTTTCTTTTAAAGGAGGTAATATGAAGGAAAAAACCTCCTTTCTTCCGGCCAAAATTTGGCCTAACCATACAAAAGGTCTTTGGGGCCTTTCAAAGTGTGTTGTATTTGGATTCCTGTACCAAACATGATGTTACATCTAGTATATATATGAAATAAAATATCTCATGTTTTTATTGGATGGCATTTTTTTTATTTTATTCTTCCTCCCTCACTGTCACTCTTGCTTTTCTTTTTCACAGTGTGACATGCACGTGAATGACAATAAAGACTTTTGTAGCTTTGCCATTTGTTTTTATCACTGGCTAGACAACTTTATAATGAAAAAGGTGGAATATTAGGGGGAAACAAAACATGGCCATAGCCAAATGCAGTGAAGTGAAGGAGACTTTAGCTAGAAAGAGCGTCGGCCCCTCTAGCAATAAAAGATGGGTTCCAATCAATGAGTATCACCAGCCAGTTAACCAGTGCAATAGAGTGTGCGGTTACCTTATGGTTATCGTATGGTGCTTAGCCTACTCACCCTCGCTTTATGGTTCCATGTTAAGTTGTTAACCCATGACGCTCTTAGGATTTTTATTAAAAAGATTCAAAATATATACTCCTATAAAAATATAAACATATACTAATAAAAAATGAGATTTAACATATAATATATACATAAAAATAATTTTAACTTATCTGGATAATAGCTCTGTCACATAATGTTAACCCTCTCTCCTATCCATGTATCCAACTTTCAAATTTCTTCCAATCTACAAATGCCATTTGTGTATTATGTACACCTTTGCCTTAAAAATGGACCCGTGATAAACCCCTTCCTCAATAATATATGCATCTGTCTTGTACACTGGCATTCATTTGATGTAACGATACGGTAAATACGCAATCCCACTGACCTTTCTTGCATTCAATGTTGTACCAGCTAGCATTTGTTTATCTTATAGTCTGTTTCGCCGCTACAAAAATAAGTTTATTTTAAAAAGTATTTTTTTCAAAAATACTTTTGATAAGATAATTTATTTTTGGTTAATTAATTTAAAAAATATTTTTGAGCGGCAATTAGTGTTTGGCCAAACTTTAAAATACTGTTTCTAAGTATATTTTTTCAAAAGTGATTTTAAAAAAATGTTTTTTCAAAGAGAATGCTAATTTTTTTGCTTCTCCAAAACTGTTTCTGGTTCTCCTAAAATTTTTTTTTTTCTTTCAAAAGTTTGACCATACACTTTAATTTTAGAAAAGAAACAATTTTTGATCCAAAACAAAAAAATGCTTTTGCCTCTAAAAAAGCTTGGCCAAATAGGCTATAAGTCAGTTTTGTCGTCGTAATAAGTGAATTATTAATTCATCCAGATCACTATTAATTTCTCTTATCCTAAACTGATAATGTTGTTTTATACCATGAATTGGCCAACACGTTGAGAGAACACTGATGGGAGATACTACTATTTGGCCTAAAGATGCAAAGTGGTTGTTATAAATATATAAATTGATGATTAATTTTGTAAACAGTGACAAAAATCTACTCAACTTTATCTAGAGATTACGTACGTTACAAAATTAATCTTCGTAGCAAAATGATAACTCAACTTTGCATATTTATAGCAAAATTTGCTTCCTATGATAATGATAGTCGTATAAGGTTTCTAGATACACACAAGTAGGGGTGTACATGGATCAGGATAATTTGGTTTTTATCAAAACCAAACCAAACCAACTATATCGGTTAGGATTGGTTCAGTTTTGTCGGGTTTTTTGGATTTTTTTATTACATGAATATTATTTTAATCTTACTTTGTTAATATTATAGATAAGTCTTTGATAAGTGAATATATGTTTAGTAACTATGAAAAAAATTGACAAATATATGATCTATTAATATATTCTAATTGGAGAATTTTTTTAGTAACACATGATAGTTATTTTCTTAGTCGTCTAACAATAATTTTTCATTCATTTACGCTTTCAAGATTAATACATGAGAGGATCCCAAATATTTTTACATTTTCTAAAGAAAATTCACTATAAAGTCTTAAAATATAAATAAAATTTATATATTTATTTGACGGTTTGGTTCGGACTTTTTTACTCAATACCAAACCAAATCAACCAAACCTAATCGGAATTTTTTAATCGGTTTAGGTTTGGGTTTTAGGTTTGGGGTGATTTTTCAATTCGATTTGAACACCCCACACATGAGAAGATTGAACATTGCCTTTTAGTAAAGGTTATCTTTAAAAAGCAAAGATGTGAAACTGAGTTTATAGTACTTTCCTTGATTATACTACATTAGTAACAAAGTGAATCAATCGTCAAATCACTTCTCAATTTAATTACTAGTATTAGGTTTATCTTGGACCACATATAGGACCAAATAAAGAAGAAAACTGATGGACGATGTTGGGCATTAAATTTGTCAGGACTATTTATAACAATTTCAGTTCGGACTCTCACAAATAAGGGTATTTGCTGTTTCATTAAGGACCGGGGAATTACAATAAATAATGTAAAAAAAAAAATGTTAATTCTAGGAATGAATGAAGACATCTTAAGCTATGGACATTGATATAGACTTATCTTATTGAAAATTGTATCACTATAATGGAGTCCCCCTTTCCTTTTTTTTTTCTTTTTCCCAACACCGTGGTTCCCACAAAAAAAAAATCCAAAGGAATTGATGATCCACTTGATATTTGAAAATTTATAGAAGTCATAATTTAGAGAAAAAAATAACAATTTATATAATACTATTGATTTTTTAATATGTGGACTATTCTAATTAGGCCAGAATTAAAGACAAACACCCTTCCCTTAATCAGACAAATCAACCATCTTCCCCACTAAATTTGAAAATTTTGGTTCTTGTTTGGTGATTAACAACTATGTCCAATAATTATACTTTGGTCTTCGCACCCTCTAAAAATTATATGGATTTGAATTGACAAAAATGAACAAATTAAAAATGAGGATGAAGACAATCTATAGGACGAGCAGTCCATGACTAAAAACATTAACAATTTGGAATAGTAAGTCACGTGATTCTGACAATAATACAAATTATTGTAGTATAGACTCAGCAATTTTTTGGCAATTTGGAGGTGGTGATAAAAGAGTTTATGTTTTATTTATGAGATAAAATATTTTATAAGTATTGTACGTTAATAATGATTAGATAACATGGTTAAATCGATTAAATTACAAAAGGAATCGGTCAATAAAACTTAAATTCAGTTAGGGGTCGTCTGTTTGTTTTATTTTTGGTTTCCCATCATGTATTTGATATTTTTATTGAAGCACCAATCAATCAGAATTCGCTGTCATGTAAGGTTCTTTTAAAAAGAAAGCACTCCCTATCAGGATTTTTTTCAATCTTAGAGCTCAAACTCGAATCTCTAGTTAAGATTGAAGGATTTTATATATCCATCTCGTTTCAACGTTCCTCGTTGGTGAGTTGTCAGGTTTAAGATATAATTAAACCAATTTCAAGATAAAATATTGCGCAATTAATAGTGTACATTAATTCTTGCATAGCATTTGTTACATTATTATTTAGTCAATTATTAATTATATAACAATCATTCCATCATTATTAGTTGCATAACACTTGTAATATTATTACTTATTGCATAACATCCCTACATAATTAGTCTGTGAACTGAATGACCTAAACTTAATATTTTCCGATCTCAAACAAGTTATGATCTTAGATAAATAATTAACGACAAATTACACTTATAGTAATTATGTACTTTAGCCTAATACTCAGAGATGATAATCACACACTGAACTCTTTTTATCCCAGACGTACTAAAGAGAATCCTAAGTAAAATCTTTCTTTTTCTCTCCCAATAAGAAAGTAAGATTGAGGGTTTGTGGGGAGCAAATTAAACTCCTTCATATATAACCCTTTTTCAAGAGAAAACTTTCTACTTTTTGTGGTCATGACAAAGATAGAGGACCTTAAAGGCACCAAATCTATTTCATTCTTTTTCTTCTTTTTCTTCGACCTTTAGATTTTCGACCAGGAGCGGAGTTAGCACAAGACTTGCGAGTTCGGCCTAATCTAGTAACTTTAATTTGGTATAAATTCTATATTTATTTTTAAAAATTCATAAAATATGTATAAATTGTTAACTTAAAATCCAGTAATATAAATAAACAACAATTCCAAACTCATAAATTTCAAATCCTAAAGAATACTCGTGGGATTTTTGAAAAAAGACTATATAAGGCATTGAGAATAAAAGATTTCAAAAGTGGTAATGATTTTTGCATTTTGTGCGGATATATAGCTAACGATGAGATCATATTATGCTGAATGCAAGACAACACCCACTACTTTCTCAACTGGTATATATTGGATCAATGTCCCCATTTCACGTCAATTTTCTGCGAAAAAAAAAGACTTAAGTAAAGCAGTTCCAGCTTTTTGTACTACCAACTAACCCCTGAAGTATATTTAGTTTGTCTTTCTATGAACATAAGCCATTTTATAGGATTGTTAATGTACAATTCTACTAGTACGTACAATACCAATAAAGTGAAGAAATAAAAGGAGGATAACTTTATCTTTTTGCAAGAATAGCACTTAACCACAATATATCATCTATCACAATTTATAGGCTTTATATATGAGGATATATATGACATCTTAATTAAGTAAATAAAACTCTACTCTTGCTAACAATTTAAACTTTTAAATAAAATGATTATATACTTCAATATAGTATCAGAACACGTAGAGATGTTGTGTTAGAGTTTTGCTACCACCAATATAAAAAAGAATATATATACTTGTTGGCCATGGTCACACACTAAAACATTTCTTTATATATATACGGTGGCGGATCCAAAAAAATTCATAGTTATGGGTGCTCGCCGAAAAAAATATCCGAAGAAGAGGAAAAAAGAATTTAGTGGTGAATGTTCACTCAGTACTTATTTAATTTTTTTGATAATTATCTATGTAAATATATTATGTTTTGGCCAATGACAATGAGTACTTAAGCATCCATAAGAGACTCCTTGTGAATCCGCATATATTGAGAGAGTCTAAGTAAAATTCTTTTTTCGTGACTGAGAATTTAAATTTATAATTATAAGTTGTTGATGAGATGATCATACACTAGTACCTCCGTCTTATAGTCCAGATCTTGCATAAAAATAGAGTTGGCGAGACTAATAAAGAGGGATTCATTTCTTAGCTCTTTAGAATCAATGGCAAAATGCTGATTTGTGAGATCAAAAGACAAAAGTGCACCTTTTCTTTCAAATCTTGTTTATGTTAAACTCCATAAATTCTTCAAATCTTATTAGTAAGACTAAGACAGCATACCAACTAAGTAGCAAAACAATAATATCCTTAATTCAGTCAGAATTTTTATTTAAAAAAAAAAAAAGATAATGCAGTTCCTATCGAACAGAATGCCGTGAAAAAAGTTGTGTTTTCTTTAACCAAAGGAGATATATATGACCCTAAAAAGTTGGCTTTCCAACTCAGGAATTTAATCTTTGGATACCAAAATGTCATGCAAATTAAAGAAGAAAAGTGAAGATTATATATATATATATATAGTACATGACAATAAGGAGCGTCTTGCGCATAACATATATACATGCATTTTTGGTCATATAGATAGTGCTTTACTGGACCTCCATTTCTCCTGTTTTTTCTAAAGAATGGACACAAAAGCAGTCCGCTCTTCGATCATATTAAATATTTCCCTTCATATAAGCCATTTTTTCTTTTTCTTTAATCATATTATAAACCCCACCAAATAAACAAAAAGAAAATATCTCATAGCTGTAGAAAATGACACATCAAGAGACACATTTTATTAAGTATATCTAGCTGATGATGATGAAGAACATAAACGATTCCAGAATTTTAAGTAACGAAGCACTATAAATTATCTTTAACTACTAACTCGTGGCAATAGGTACAAACTTAGTGATGTCCGTCTCTATATATATATATATATATATATATATATATATATATATATATATATATATATATATATATATATATATATTCATGTCGAAGACGGTGGATGCGACTGTACCACCTACACCACTTGTACCACATCCGATGATGATCATGGTGGATGAAGTTTACATAAAATTGTGAAAGAAATAATTAAAGAGCAATCTTTGGTAAAACTTTTACAAGTATAATTTTTACGTGAAAGGCTAAAGTTTAAAGTCAATAATTGAATAAAGCTGGCTGATGTTTAGCCGAAAGTATGTTCTCTTGAGGGCCAAATGAAAAATACTGATTAGGAAATTTACTTAATTCGATGTATTATTAAAGAGAATAAAAATGTATGAAGATTATCAAAATGTTGACTAATTGCGGTTGCCTATCGAAGTAGATATTGATTAGCTATTTTATCTTCATTGCTAGCTTTCCCTTTTTGAATAAATTTTGACTCTATATTAACCACAGAGGCATTAAATAATTATACATTTATCCATAGTGCATTTAGTGATGAAAATAGCACGGAATAGTCAGTTTTCTGATAATTAAAAAATAGAACACCATTTACAAAGTTATTAAAAATTAACCATTATTTTTACAGCAACATGGAAAGTTCCAGCATAATATATTATAGATTGATGCATTTGTGTATGAAATCCAGTATATTATGCTGGAAGTTCA
This sequence comes from Nicotiana noctiflora, assembly GCA_032618575.1. Taxonomy (NCBI): domain Eukaryota; kingdom Viridiplantae; phylum Streptophyta; class Magnoliopsida; order Solanales; family Solanaceae; genus Nicotiana; species Nicotiana noctiflora. Next base: position 67,823 of record JASVEL010014085.1, read on the forward strand.
CATATAAAAAATTCAAACTCGAATATATTATGTTGAAAGTTTACATGTAAAAAATTCGAACTCCGGTATATTATGCTAGAATATTGTGCAAGAATTAGCACGTATTGAGAAATTTAGAAAAGAATAGAATTTTTTACTTAAAAGCCCATGAGGTTTTTAAAATTACAATGCAACCAGTGGTGGATTAAGGGTGGCGCAAGGGTGTTCACCCGAACACCCTTCGCCGAAAAATTACACTGTATATATAAGGTAAAATCTATTTTTTACCTTCATATATTAAGTTTTGAACACCCTTAACACTATCCAAAAGTGTAGTTTAGTGGTTAAGGGTGTTCAAAATTTACATAAAAGTCATGAGTTCAATTCCCACTAGCTACAAATTTTTTTTTGAACACCCTTCACGAAGGTTCTGGCTCCGCCACTGAATGCAACCTATAAAATTTCCATAGATACAATAGAAGGTTTATATATATATAAGACTTCAATTTACTCTTTCTTCCTCCAATTTTGTTTCTTTAAGTTGTAATTGAATGGTTAATATAAGCAACAAAATTATATTATTAATAACTTATAGAATAGCCTAAGTGGATAATAAGAGCCATAAATTAAACAATTAGTCTATATGCTAGCCACATCAAGATTCCACCTTGAAGAATTTAAGATAGTTTTCCTTGAATCCTCAGATCATATGCATGCAAACAAAAAACAAAGGTCTATTTATTTATGAACGTGTCTTTTTAATTATATTACGTGTTCATTCTTTGTGGAAGTAGAAAAATAGCAACAAGTTATGCAAGTTTATCTGATGATTAGCAGACAACATATTTGGAATTAGTATAAATAATCCTCAAATGAACAAATTTTATATATTTGCTACTTGGAAACTTCTAAGTAGAAACCTTTCTATTACTACTTTTTGGGATGACACAATAAGGATATAAGTATCTTTGCTTTACATATTGGAATATTGGAATGGTTCATACAACTTTTTTCTTTGTTGTTTGGTAGTGTGGCGGCTTATAATTAAGAGCATAAACAACTATCCTGAGGTTGCATATATTTGCACTTCCTTTATAATTGAAAACAAAAAAACAAACAGAATAGACTCTCTATTCTATTAAGCTCTTTTAAACACCCATAACATTGGGAAATTTTTTAAAAATAACCAGATTTAAGAGTGATCATTTAAAAATAGTCAAAGTTTCAAAAGTGATCAGAATTTAGCTACTTTTCATGTAAAGAAAAATATGAACAAGTACATTATTTAAAAATACTCCAGTATAATATACTGGAGATTAGAGCATCGATGCTCCAATCTCCAGTATATTACAATGAAACTTTTCGCGTGCTGCAGTTCCAGCATAATATGCAGGAAATTCATACACATCTGCACCGATCTCCAGTATATTATGCTGGAACTTTCCGTATTGCAGTAAAATAGTGGCTATTTTTCAATGACTTTGCAAATGCTGGCTATTTTTGAATGACCAGTCCGAAAACTGGCTAGCCCGGACTATTTTTACTATTATATCCTCAAAGAAAGTTAACATACCGTTTCTTTGGAGATTTTTACACTGTTGGTCATTAACAAAGAATTATTTAAATAAATGGCATTAATTTTAGGTTATTCCAGAAACCGCAAATTTATTAACAATTATAGCATGCTTCATTTTTGTTTATGTACAAGCAACTTTTAGAAAATAATTAATGACTCTTAAATTTAGGAACCAGTTTCAATCCTAAATTTATCTATTCCCATTCTCTCTCAAATAGTTATCCCTAACACCATATTCCTTTCTCCATGAGCGAGAAAATAAGAACGACTTCTATGAGAACGAGTGAAGAGTAATTATTGGAATGAGAGATTTTGATATATCATTCTCACAATATTCATAATTATTAACATAAATAAATAAGTTCTATACTAAAAAATCATTTTTTTCAAATTATACATTTTATATTATATACCAACAATATTTTCTAAGAAATATACACAGTTTCATATACATTATACCATTATATTGTCATTTATATAAATATATATTGCTAATCAAGTATTAAATATACCAGAATTATTTTGTAAATATACCAACAATATCAAGTGCCACTTTAATCCAATATGTATTTTTTATGTATATATTTTGTGTATTTTAATGTCTAGTGTCAATTTATTTAAGATGTATTTTAGAGTATATTTTTATATATTATATATGTGAAGTGCAATCTTAATCCGAAGATGTATTTTTATGTATACATATATCATCTCTAATATAAGATGTATTGTTATCTATATTTTATATGTTAGATGCAATCTTATGAAAGAAATATTTTTTATATATACTTTTGGTATATTTATATATCTAATTCAAGATGTATTTTTTATTTATAACTTTTGGTATATATTATTGTGAACTAATATCAAAATCAAGAGCTATATTTTTTGAAAAGAAAGAAATAGGACAAAGAAAAACTTTAGAAATTCAATTAAGGAGAAAAGATACGAATGGAACAAATTTAGAAGCGAATAAAATGTAAAGAAAGAAAGTTGGAGAGAGGATAAAAACGGAGAAATAATAAATAAAGAGAACAAAAAAGCGTTAATTTTGGACAAAGGATTTCACTTTCATTTAATTTGCTTATTTTAAAGGATTAGTAATTGATATCCTATTTTAATAGAATTGTGTGCTATAAATATAAATATCTTCCTGCCATAATTGTAATAACTGAATTCATGCTAAACAATTATAATATATTTTCTTAAATGTGATAGTTATGTAAAGTTGACCATTTGCAACTTTTTATGTTGGATGAACCTTTTTAGGACTACCATTTAAATTTGGCTAGAAATCCATGCTATCATCATAATTGCTGTTAAGGAAAATCCTGACTGCCGCAAGAGCTCTTGCTTCACATATTCTGGCTCGAATAATTTTTCAATACCTTTCTTAACGGGATTAAAATTTAAATGGTGATGCCAAATGATCCTATTTCTGCAAATCACCCTAACCATTGTTCTTTGAATTCATAATACTGCAAATTGCAATTATAACCTAATATTGATCAGATGCTAGAAGAGATCATATCTAACTTCCCTTTTTTTTTAGACGACACTCCTATATGAATACTTTCAAGTTTCAATCAAAATCCCAAGTGGATCATTTGGGGTAGCGATATTGGGCCAACGCTAAAGTGTTTGGGCCAGCTAACATTTCGCAGGGAGAAATTCAAAAAATAGCCAGATTTATAAGTGGTCATTAAAAAAATAGCCACAGTTTTAAAAGTCATTGAAATTTAGTCACTTTTTATCTAAAGATAAATCTGAACGAAAATACTATTCAAATCTGGAAAATACTCCAGCATAATATGCTAGAGTTCAACTATACTTTGGTATACTAGAGCCAACAAGTATACTAGTCCAACATAATATGCTGGAAGTTCATATACAGGTGCACTGAACTCAAGTATATTATACTGGACCGGTCTCTTTTACACCAAAATAGTGGTTAATTTTTAATGACTTGGCAAAATAATGATTATTTTTAAATGACTAATCCGAAAAATTGCTAGCCCATGCTATTTTACTTTTGGCTTTAGACTTTAAAGGTCTACCTAGGAGCAAACGAAGGTCAAAAAATAAAGACTCATCCATTTTAAAAATCATTAGGTGTGTTTCCTGCAATAAAAATTAGAGATCTTAACACAAATTATCGGTCAAAGTTATTAGTTTTTAGTTGGTATATATAAATTATATAATAATTATATATGATAACACACATATTAGGGCTTGGAAGGCGGTTATTTAAGTTAATTCTTACAAAAATTATAAGCCCATTTGAATAGATGGGCCTATATTTGCTTCAACCTTGTTTAAACAATAACAGATCAGTGTAAGAGAGAGCTATGAACCCGAGCACGGTGGAAGAATTTGAGAAGAAAGTAGTTATTTCGGAGAGGATGAGCATGGAGGAGGAAGCCGGCAATTGTCCAGAGAACGATTCTTTCAAAATCGTCGAATTGCTTCGAAGATTTCTCGCAGTGCAGCAACGCAGAGCCCAAGCTTATGCCAGGCTCAAAAGGTAATTAAGAAATACCTAAATAAATTGATTCTTTCAGCTTGCTCTGTAATATCTGTTTGTTTCTGCTACAAAAACAGAATAAATCTACAAAACACGCCTTTCCTTCTGGTATGCCAATCTTATATAAGAATGATGAAATCGTTTCCTCCAAAAAGGATAAATTAATTAAGCTAATAATTAAGGGCATAGGGAAAGGGCCTGGAAGCGTGTTGTGAATACATACTCAACTTAGTTAGTTCCATCTTATGATCTTCAAGGTACTAGATATTTACCTACCTAATATATAAATGCCATAAAGGACATGTATGAAGGAGTCTTCACTAGCGTGAGAAGATACAAAGAAGTTGTACATAACAGGGAGACTACACCATGGATCAACATTGAGCCCCTACTTGTTTATCCTAGCTATGGATGAACTAACTAAGATAATACAAGTATACAACACGGTGTAATGATATTTGCTTATTATATTTATTAATTGACAAAACCAGCAACGGTGTCAACCAAAAATTTGAACTGTGGAGAAGCACCTAAAGTGTAAGGGTTAGATAAGTAGAAGTAAGATTGAGTACATGAACTGTAAGTTTAGTCAGGGTGAGGAGCGAAGTTGAGGTGAGACCGGTGCTAAATGCAAATGATTTAGATATCTAGGCTCGTTGTTTCAAGAGAATGGAATAATAAATCAAGATTTTACTAATCTATATATTATATTAAAAGCACGAAGGGCCTTAGCGAAATGTCGTTCCCCTTTTTTACCCTTTTAAAATAGAGTTTATATTGGACACTGTAGTCATTTAATTATATTCCTAATATTTAGCACTTTAACTCAACTAAAATTTTATTTAATATATTTTTCCTTATTTGAAACTATGTAAAAAGTACTAACATTTAAAACTTTAAAATCAATTAATTAAGATTTTACCTTTTATACTAACAATAAAATCATAAAATATCATGTTGAAAAGGAAAACTATTTTGTAATTTGATCACCATTAAACTTTTATTTAAGTTATACTTTTTAATGATCAGAACACTATTTTTCATATGTTTGGTTAGTTGTCGTTTCTTTTCTACTTTGCCTTTTGTTTTGGTTGTGATTCAAACCTTATTCGTAGTGATCTTCTTTTTTTCTTGCTTTCTTTATGTGTTTTGTTAGTAATTTAAATCTCATAATCCCACGTAACCATATTATAATTGATGAGAAACCCAAATCGTTTAATTTTGAATTACATAATTGAGTAATTTTTTGATTGATTTTTTTGTTGGTTACATTGTATTGAAACATTTTCTTTATTAAGTCTTTCAAGTTCTGCATTTGATAGAAATTATCAGTTATAACTCAAAAGTTCTTAGTTAGAGGTTTTTTTCTTTCTTTTTTCGGTCGCGGGTTGGAGGGTTTCTAAGTACTCCTTTGTGCCATGAATGTGAAATCTGGCAAGGTTTGATTTAATCTGAAAGAGTTTTACAGGTATACTGAGGTATTCAATTTCATCTAATGAACAGAGATATTCTTAATTAACTCAGTTTTCCAGTATGTTTAGGTGTTCTTTATGATTCAATCACATAGTGCTCTCTTTTGTTTGCTAATCATAATAACTTAGTTTGTTCCACGATGTTTGGGGAAAGAGTGAGCTGGCTCGAGGCTCTAACACCAAATTAGGGTTAGAAAACTCTAATTTTTGTTATTTCACCATAAATATGAATACAGAAAACACACACATTTACATAACTACACAATTCTAAAATTTAAGTTTTTTTTTTTTTGTGGGGGGGGGGGGGGTTTCTTAACTATACAAGCTTAAAAGTTAAAAATTCACATAAGGAAAGTTTCTAATATTTTGAATTATTTTTAGGTTTAGAAGTCCCTTTTTGTTAATAAGTTTGTATTAGTTGTTTGACTTCTTATAATTAGTTAATAAAATTCAGCGCATACTTGTACAGTTACAATTGGAATAGGTAACTTTGAATTAATAAAATATTTTATTATTTTCTTATATGGTGTCAAAAGAAAAACATTAAACCTTCTTCTAAGGTTTTTAAAAAATTTATTCCAATCAAATGACACTTCCGAAATGAAAGAGCTAGAATATTAGGACAAAATGAGTATGTTAACAGAAATTAAACTACTCTAGATTTTAAGGTGCATAATATTGTTATTTTATAAATTAGATGTAATTTAACTAATTAGCGATTGAACAATCTTCGGGGTTGTGTTATGCAACATCCCTTTGATGAACCTTCAACTATATCTAATACAAATGTGACATTTATTTTAGTATCAAGTGCTATTTATCAATAATTTATTCTTCTTTTATTTACTCCCTCCGTTTCAATTTATGTGAACCTATTTCCTTTTTAGTCCGTGCCAAAAAGAATGACCTCTTTCCTTATTTGGAAACAATGTACCTTTATGCAATGATTTATAGCCACACAAAATAAAAGTGACTCATTTTACACCACAAGATCAAAAGTCTTCTTTCTTTTCTTAAACTCCGTGCCCAGTCAAATAGGTTCACATAAATTGAAACGGAGGGAGTATTTTTTATTAATCGACACGAAGAACACGTGCAATGCACGTACGCTAAAATTAGTAGACTTAAAACCTAATGATTAAAATGAATAAGTGCTACCAGGTTGTTATGTGATAGAAAGATGACTACCAAAGTGAAATGTAAGTTTCGTAGAACAGCTAGAAGACCAACATGCTATATGGTAGTGAATGTTGGGCCGCTAAAGTCCACATCTACAACATGAGTGTTGCAGAATAGCTATGCGATTATACAATATTAGATAGGTAATTTTTTTCCATCTGTAAAAGCCTTGGTGGATAGAGTTACTTGGTACCTGTTGCTGGTGGGAGGTCGCAGGTGTCCTGTGAAACTAGTTGAGGTGTGCGCAAGTTGGCCTAGATACCACGATTGTCAAAAAAATTACTTCCTCCATTCCAATTTATGTGAATCTGCTTGATTGGGCACGAAATTTAAGAAAAATAAAGTCTTTTGGAATTTGTGGTCCAAAACAAGTCAAAAAGGGGTCCATAGTATTTGTGTGGTTATAAAAACTTCTTATTAAGGATAGAATCGTAAGTTTGAGCTAAATTATTACCAAATTTAGAAAGGGGTCATTCTTTTTGGAACGGATCAAAAAGGAAATTTGTTCACATAAAGTGGAATGAAGGGAGTATACAATATTGGATAAGACTATAAATAATCACATCCACGAGAAGGTGCAAGTAGCATGCATTGAGTTCAGAATAAGAGAAAGTCGCTTGAGATGATTTAGTCATGTTCTGCATTGACCTACAAATGCATCAGTCTATAGGTGTGAGACTATAGTGAGTGAAGTTATCACTAGACCTTATTTGTGGGATTATACTGGGTATGTTGTTGTTGGGTAGATTTAAAATCACATAGAATAAAATTATCTCAAAAGACCTACACATTCTTGAAATCATTGCATACATTACTAAAGACATGGTACAGTGGAAGAAAGGATCTATATGGTGATACCTACTAGTTGAAAATAAGTTTGTCTTGTTAAAGAACTTTTAATATTATTAATATTCATATTATATATATTATATTAATATACTTTTTTTCTTTCATTTTGTTTTGTATGATGATGACTTGAGTTGAACCGACATGGAGAAGTGAGGATTCATATAGACGATCCAGCTTGTTTGCTACTAGGGGTGGCAAATAGGCGCATCGGGTCGGATATAAAAAAACTGTCATGGAGAACTGAGAATTCATATAGCCGATCCAACTTGTTTGCTACTAGGGGTGGCAAATAGGCGGATCAGGTCGGATATAGGTGGCTCAAAAATGCGTAATGCAAAAATGGTTAAAATATACCCAACCCATATTCAATACGAATAGAAAATGGGTTAAACGGCGGATAATATGGATATTCATATTATCCATTGCTTCTTGAATATGATCACACTTTTGGGAGAATTCTAGTCTCCCAAACTTGAGGAACCCTCAATTTGAGTCTTTACAAATGTAAAAATTAAATTCATTGGTTACTCATTTTTTAAGTGCATAATATGGATCTTATTTGGTAAGCAACCTCCACTTCCAACCAAGAGGTTGTGAGTTCGAGTCATCACAAGAGCAAGGTGGGAAGTTCTTGGAGGAAAGGATGCCGAGAGTCTATTTGGAAACAGCCTCTCTACCCCAGGGTAGGGCTAAGGTCTGCGTGCACACTACCCTCCGCAGACCCCACTAAGTGGAATTATACTGAGTTGTTGTTGTTGTTGTATAATATGGATCTTATCCATGTTTGACACATTTTTAAAAAGTTCATTATTCAACCTATTTTTAGTGGATAATATGGATGAATAACTATTTTTTAACCCATTTTGCCACCACTATTTGGAACTGAGGCGTAGTAATTGTAATTGTTGTTGTTCATCAAAAAAAAAAAAAAAGTGATAGTAATTGTTGTTGTACTCAGTTCTACCATTTACTCTCATGTCGAGTTTCCAAAAAAATGCTCTAGCATGGTTAATACTAACATCTCCTCAAAATCAATTTTATGGAATATTAGGACCAAGGATGGCAACTGACCTGCATTGTAGACCATGCTGCTTATGAAATTCTTATACTTATCGTCCTCGTTTTTCCTGGACTTTGACATAGCATTGCTCAACTCCTTTGAAGACCCCAAACAAACTTGCACGAACGGAAGATGTTTCTGTTCTAAATGCCTCTCCGTCTGAATTGAACTTTTCCTTGCTATAATGGTTGAATTTCTATTAGCCTCCATGATACAAGTCCTACATCCTAGATGTAGAAATAGAAGACGGTGGAACCCCCTTCCCCGCGACCCACCTTTGTCGAGAAGGTCCATCAGGCAATTTGAGTGAGTTCTTTGCCCTGCCCTACTAATAAGGAGCACCAAATGGTATTTTCTCCTCATTCTTGCCGAAAATAACATTTGGATTATCATTTGCATCCTCAAAATAGACGCACTTTCCTTGCTCTCCCCCTCCCCCGCACAAAAGAAAAATGTAAACCTTCAGGGATTAGAACATCCCAGTTCCGAGTCAGTTTTGACTGTCATACAGGTATGGCAACCGTGGAGGAGTTTATACCGCTTTTGAAGTTTATGCATTGCCACTAAAATAGGAGATTTACCTCCAAATGTAATACCCTGATATTTGTTGTTTTACTTGTCCTAGACAAAGATGCATTAGATGCTCATATCTAATACCCTGGTGCTTCTGTTGATCACTGCTCCTGCTGCCATATTTATATCAGAAGTGTAAACCTGGATTTCGTTTTGACAAGAATCAAGAATGGTGTGGAGCGGAGGTTGACCCAGTTTCAAGTTAAAATATAGAGCTGTGTACTCCTTGTCAAAAACATTGAGCTGTGTACTCTTCCATTGCTTGCATGTTGTGACATTGACTCTCTTATGACCTAGTCCACTGGTTGCTTCGCTTATTTGAAGAAAGGTTTGGATTTTGCCGAGAAGGCTTGGATCATGAATTCACTGATAAGAAATATTTCTATTTCCAGTGCCAAAGTGTTCTTCTTTTGGGTGGGTGGTGGTTAATGAAGCTATATCAAGACAGAGCATCAGAAGAGGACCAGACTACTATTGAACTAGATGTTACTCTCTACGGTCCACAAGAAGTAATTTTTTGGCCTTTGGCACACCCCTTAACAAAATACTAACTCCTAGAAAAAAATAAGTATCATGACTAAATTACCCTTAGTTAAAATTTTCATATTGTTAACTTGACACATTGGGATATGTAAATAAGGGCAAATTTAAACAACTTAAGTTAATTCGTTCTTGATTATGTAAAAAGGACACTTATTTTGAACCAATAAAAAGGCCAAATAGTTACTTATTATGGACCGGAGGGAGTACGTGTTTGAATAGGTGAAGAATCTTTAACCACCTTTTCTTGCACTGCACATCTGATGCTCGAGAAAGAGAAAGGCAATGTTTGGACTTTGGAGTCCTTGGATACTCTACTGAACATACAAAGTTGTTTGTATAGCTACAGAATTTCTGCTGTTATAATGGAACTGCATGGATCATGCTGGGAAAGACCCAGGAATTTTTACCAAAACTTTAGGAAACGACTCTCTTACCTATTTTCAAGGAAGCAAATAGAAGGTGCTAGGGAGTTCGCACACCATACACAGATTTAAGTGTTCTAAGATGTTATGTTTTTATTTTTTGGCTATATCCATAGGGATGTGAATGGCAAAGATTATTATATGGACTGTTTGAGCTCTTTGGAGTTGTAAGTTCTTTTGTTTACAAATCATGTAACACCTCCTTGGTTCTTGTGTGTTAAATGAAAAACAATTATTTGCTTATTAGAATAAAGGTCTTTTTGTTTTGCCAACTTCCAGTGACGTCTTGGAAACCACTGTATCCTCACCCTGAAAAAACTAAAAAGAAAAAGAGGAGGTAAGAGAACAAGCATGGAAGATGAGGGAGACTGGTAGTTGGTTGGCATTTAAGCTTTAGAATATTCATTACTGAATTTTGATGTTTTAGCTATATATAAGCATGTCTGTTTCTCATTCCTATTTTACACCATCTATGGGCAGAAAGCCAATCTGATCTGATTATCTTAGCAATATCTTTTTCATATCAAATTTGATTGCTATAGCTAGGTTTGTGTTTTCCTTTTAGAGGATAAAGATGTATCATCTTTCTTTTATCTTTTAATATGGATGTGTTGCAGTTCTAAATGGTCTATTCATTCCCTTTAACTGACAGAGGCTTCGAAGATTTTATGGTTTCGGGAGTAGAATCAACTTACCAAAAGCTATGCAGTGAGATCACTGTTGAATTTGGTGATTGTTCAAAACAGGTTAGTATGCTGATGCAGCATGCCGGTATTAGTCTAGCTTCTGGTTTGTCTTAAGGGAGCAGGGGAGAGGATTAAGTGGTAGAATTTTAATCCCATCTTTTTCTATGGAATAACAATTCACTCACACTGTAATCCTGCCTATGAAAAACCCTCCTTAATTTATACCTGCTTATCTCCTTCCAGATCGGGATGAAAAGTCCATCTTTGACCCTTTCCTTCCCGCTGAACCTCACCAAGCCGTGCACTCCCAAGTAATATTTATAAATGTACTTAGTATGTATAATAATTACACAAAGAGTGAAATTACAAGTGTTGAGAAGTAAGCAATTTCAGCTACCATCTTACAGATTAGTGTTATCAAAAGCGAAAAGCACAAAAAAGCTCTAAGGTCCACCGGGGCTTTAAGCGCAAAGTGAAAATAAAGTGTGTGCTTTAATGAAAAAAGGCGCAAAGGAGAAAAAAAAACAAATATGTATGTGTAGTCCAAGACTAATAATTAAAAGCATGAATAACAAATTATATTGACAAAGAAATTGAAAAAATTTCACAATAAAGTGAAACAATTTCATATCGCCTCTTCAGATTGCGGTATTGGCAAAAAAAAAGCCTTAGAGCCTTGATGACGACACTGGAGCGCGCTCTAAGCGAGGCGAAGCTCTCAACATGTTTTGAGCCTAGCTTCAGGGCTTAAGCACGCCTTTGACACCACTGCTGCAGATAATGCATAACCAAACATAAGATAAAGTTTATCCGTCCCATCCACAAGCCCCTTAATACACTATTATGATCCCTTCACTATCATCATTCACTCTAACCCAACTCTATCAGTGGTGTTTTAATCCTACATTCTGCTGTTTGCAACTGTGGTTTGGCTTGTAGCTCTGGACAATTGCAATTTCTAAGCATCTTCACCACTCCAGGTCCTTGAAATGGAGTCTCAGTTTCTAACTCCCCATTGCTTCCGTGAGGATCTGGCTCACCTTCTGAGATCTGTTCAAAATCAAGAAAAGATCAAGCTGCAACTGGTAATTCTCTGTCACTGAATTTGCAGTTATTATATATATTAGCTGTGCATTAGTTTTTGTTCTGTGGAATTTTTTGTTTCTGCCATCAGTGGCTCTTCTTAATGTAGTTAAAACATACAACTTTTTCTATTTACATGCTCAATACTCAACGTGTTACATGTCCTAATCTTGATTATTTCTGAGCCGTGCTTGGTTTAACCATCAATTTTCTTTATGTCTGTGTTGTTCCGTTTGTTGCCTCTTTTGGTTAGACTAGCTTGTTTAGGTCTCATGACCAGTGAGATTATTTTCCATATTTTTAAAGCATTTGTTTGAAATGAGAAAGACTGGCCCATCTGAGTGTTGTTAGTCATAACATTATTGGACTTGTTAATAATCTATTCATGTAAAAAGGTGATGAAGATAAGGAGCTTATGATCATCTGCAAAAGTTGGAATTTGATTATTGAAAGCAGCTGTTGAGTACTTCATTTTTAATCAAATTGTTGTTCGAGGATCTGTGTGAAACAAATTGCCGTAAGAGTGCTTACCTTTGCGATTGGATGATTGTAAGACAAAGGCCTTAATGATTAATATAGGCTAAAGTTTGCAGGGAGATAGTGATAAATGGAGTAAACATTGCAATAAGGGGTTATTTATTGAACAGATTCTGGCTCTTCTGGTTAATGGACAGAATATGGTTTGAATATTCTTGGGGTTTTCTATACTCGTTATGCATAAAGGTTTCAATAAACTCATGCTGATAAAAGAGTAATGGTGAAACTTCATTATTCTGTTTTTTCCCTCTGTGTAATGCGTGCACTTCAGTATTTAGGTCATCTAAAAAGGTTCCACAATAGTATGAAGGATTTCTTTTAAGATCCTTTTCTTGTGTGATTTTGCTTGATGACTTACTTTATATTTTTATAAAGAATATCAAAGTACCTCATTCAATTCAAATCTCATTCGTGACATGACTCCCAATCTGTAAATGTGTCCAGACTAAGCTTCTATGTTGCAAATTCAACTTAATTTTTTCAACTTCATTCGTTGGCCTTATATTGTTTACCTTTCTTACATAGCTTCCTATCAGGATCCTGAGAAATTACTTTACACTTCCCTCAATCCCAAAACTTGTATGTACATTTCTAATGTTCTTCATGCTTAAACTCGCATCAGAATTTTGTCCTCAACGAAAAAGTTTGGAAGTGAATCTTTGTGGACTTTCTACTAAAGATGAGCTTGAGAGGAAGTAACTGTGATTTAGTTTGGAAAATAACACAACATTAGATGTGCTAGTTTCTTTCATCTTCGAAATAATTTCACACTGTAATCAAATACTGAATTAAACAAAAAGTGCTATATCTGTAATCATAGCTGTGGAATTACGCCACAAACTTGAATGAGAGCTTTCTCTTCTTATAGATGCTCTGCATCAACAAATTTCCATAAAATATTTTCAGGATTGCACTGGTATTTTGTTGGCAACTTCATAATTTACGCTTCTAGTTTTGTTTGATCATTGAGGTTATGCATTAGGTATGACTTCCAAATCACCAATAAAGGAAAGAAATTACTTAAAATACTTAAGATTCCATTTTGAGAACATGGTGGCCTTAATACCCAAAATTTAAATGCTAGGTGATACGCACTATGCTGCACTATGCTGATGTACCAGTTGCAGGGATCAGATTTGTTTATCAGTTTTTAGTAGCCTAGCTCTGACCAAACCGACAAATATTTCACCAAGTTTTCCAGAAAAGAAAGTTGGAAATATAATGATGGTAATGCACATATATTTTAGACTTCTATGAACTCCTCTCTTTCATTTTATTTGTGGTGTTTGACGGGATATGACTTTAAGAAAGAAATACCGACTTGTAAACGAGTGTTGTCAAAGGCTCATTTAAGGCACGCTTAAGCCCTAATGCTCAGGGAGGGTGTTTGCGATTTTTAGAGCTTTTCGCCTTTGACAACATTGTTGTAAACTAAATGTATAAGACATACTAAAAGTAGCATTAGTATAGACTTTGTCCCTTCTGATAAGACCATGTCATTGGGGAGAAAGATGGAAATGTAATAATTAAGTGTTTTCTGAATGTAGAAATATATCAATCTCTTAGGAATGAACTAAAAAGGGATTAATGCTGTATAAAATGGAACAAACAACAACAACAACAACAACCCAGTATATTCCCACAAGGTGGGGTCTGGGGAGGGTAATATGTAGACAGGCCTTACCTCTACCCGAGAGGGCCTTACCTCTACCCGAGAGGGCCTTACCTCTACCCGAGAGGGCAGAGAGGCTGTTTCCAATCGACCCTCAGATAAAATGGAACAAAGTGATTAATAATTTAACCTCTCCAGTATCCTTGCTCAAAATATCTTCCCAGGATTAACTTTTATTTTCCTATTTATCCTTGTTTCTATAATTAGTCCAAATTTTCAATGTTCATCGGATTGCTAACATGGATTTTGTCTGAGTATTTGAGATAACGGACAAGATTCCATTGCTTTCATATGATTTCGCTTGATGTTTTCTCACAATTTGTCTGGCAGACCGCCACAATACAAGTCTTGAAAAAAGCTGGCCGTCCCTCAGAGCGTCTTGTTAGTCATGAAAATTGTAGATACAGTAAGCCAACTGTACATGAATGCGTGCACATCCAGAAGATAACGGAAGCTTCAGGCACTGAAGAAGCAGAAGCTGATGCAGAATTTGATAATGCTCTCAAGGAGGCTATTCAAGGTGTTCAAGATGCAGTAACAACAATAAATGAACATTTAGAAGAAGTTAGGTATGAGATTGCAGCACTTGAAGAATAAAGATTAGTTGGTTGACTCTGTCTTTTATATTTTTCTCAATGGCTCATTGCTATCGAAAGTCACCCCATATGTTCCAGGATGATCAAGGATTATCATGTACATTGTTCGTCATAACAGTTTTATTTGTATAGCGACGAACATTTTATTGTTGATGGTGGTCATGGCAGGTAGAAAACTATAAACAAGCTACAGAATAGTTTATCTGAATAGCAGATAACACCCTTTTGGAATCCTCCAATGAACTAAATTAAAATGAATTTGATATACAGTGAAGAAGTTGTTTGGAAACTTGTAACAAGAAACCCTTCTATTACTATCTTTTGGGATGATCCAAAAGGCAAAGACTGATGCATGTTTGTTTGTTTGGAATGATCCCCACAATTTTTTTCTTTGATTGTTTGGTTGTATAGCTGCTTATAATTAAAGCATAAGCAACTCTAGCGAGGTTGCATATTTGCTCATTTTCTTGAGGAGATATAGACTCTTGTCCGTTAAGTTTTTCTAGCAGCAACATCAATAACCCAGTAAATTCACTGATGGGGTCTGGGAAGGGTAATGTGTATCTTACCCTGTTAAGTTCTTCTAGCAACCAATTTATTCTGCTATTCATTCACTCGAAGAAAGTTAAATTTCCGTTTCTTTTGGTACTATTATGTACATGTAAGCTTAACAAGAAAATCTCATGGAGTTTTAATCATTGAAATGAAAAGTTTTAGTAACCAGAATTACACTTACTACTCTCTAAGTTATTAGTAATAGAATGGTTGGGTTAGTCTGTTCTATTGTACCAGCAACGTAGTTCGTATCATCAGTTGAGTAAAAAAATTCCAATAGAGTAGTTCCTACATTCTTCTCTTTTTAATTAATACTAGTATATGTACCCGCGCGATGCGCGGATCAATTCAAAGAAAAGAGTGAAAAAAATATATGTATATTGTAAATTAAATTTAGTGATCATAATTAAAACAATTAAAAAATAGATGAATTTCATCAGGTTGTCTCTATATTATTGTTGGTAAGGACTACCAATCCCAGTGACTTGTTAAAAATAGGCCTGAGCATGAAATATTTGGTCTTGTTTTTTATCGGTAAAATATTTGTTCCTCATTATGAGTTAAGAACTTAGCAGAAGAAGAAGAAGAAAAATTAACCTTAAAAGTTTAATTTCTTCATAAGGCAAAAAACCAGCTAACTCATTTAGCTTTGCTAATATATCCAACAGCTTGCTACTTACTTTTAGTAAGCTATCTGACGACAACAACAACAAAATTAAAGAGAGACCAAATAAGTACTCCTACTAATTCATAAGGACTTAAAATATACTTCTACATAAATTGATCAAATAACTCGACCAAGTTACTTAAATTACCATCAATGGAGTTTTTAAATACCTCAAATATCAGGGGTTAAATTGGATAAAAAATATTTCATTATAGTCTGCTCTATTGAAGGCAATAGTCTGGTTATACTCTTGTAACCATAAAACCTGCTGCTGGCATATGAAGCCTATCCAATATTAAAAAGTAGATGTGACTTTCTCGAGAAGACGACTCTTTAGTAAATCATCCAACATTTTGCAATTGTCTTTCCAATCCTTTCTTCATCAAGGTTATCAATTACCGCTGAATGAATAGTACTTGTTTGCAAGAAATACTCTGCAATTTGTAAAAGCAAAAAACGTGATTAAACGACAAGTAATATAAGACTGCATTTTACATTCCAATTTAAAACATAAGATTTGCATCACCTTCGTCTATTTGAAATTCTAAAAACATGAAGCAAATGAACTACTTAATAGAATTCAAGATTCACTGCTTCAACCGCAATATCTTAAACATGGTAATCATAGTCCTATTTTTTATTATATTTTATATAATTGAGTAAAATAAAAGAGACTACTAAAATGTAAAATGTGATATAGCTTGGAGGGAGAAGTATGGGTAAAGAAAGTTATAACATAAACTTGAACAAATAGTCAAAGAAATCATGTCTACACTTGAAAAGTAAAAGAATAGGAATCCTACTATGGCATACGTAATATTAAAAATAAAGAACACTACCCTGACATAGGTGCAATACGGAGTGAAAGATACAATTTTAAGGAGAAAAGAATACAGACGACAGTAACTGCAATCAAGATTTACAGTAAATTGACCTGAAAATGAAAAAAATTGTTACTAAAGAGAATGAACTATAGTTTCAGTGAGAGTTTCAAGCAAATTGATTCACCAACTCTAACCTCCGGCAATTCATTTATCAGGATACTTTATGAAATATTCAGTTATTGGTAAATTTTCTACCGAAAAAAAGCGCAAGCAGAATATCAAGAGTGGCCTAGGATTCACACGGTTGACTTCGTAGGTTTATCAAAGAACTTTTACGTGAGACTTATCCTCTAATTGTGGACTAATGGAAGGGAATGTAGAAAGAGGGAAAGTAGAAAATGATTTTTACGTTCGAACCTTGCTGAAGGCAAAAATTTGGTATTTAAATGAAGGGTAGACAACAACATCGCTTCAAAAAGTTAGTTAGGAGAAGTATGTCTAATAGCCGCTATAAATATTTTTGTGTTATTTCTAAAAATCAACCCCCCCTTTTGTACTGTTTTACGTACTAATAGTAATGATGCAAGCCAAAACAACCAATACAAAGGACACCTAAAAGAAAGATAAGTTCAGAATTAAAAAGTAATATTTTTAGTACCTGTCTAGATCAAGGATTGGAATATACACAAGTGTGTCAAAGCAGCTACAATAAAATGCCACGCTTGGTTGTAGTAAAGTGATTCTCCAAACCAAAACATTCTTATATATGTTTTTAAGAAAATAAAGATAAGGAGAAAGAACGATGCAACTTTGCTTAAAGAATTATGTTAGGAAAATTATGTCTTATGGTTGCTATAAATATTTTTGTACTGTTCATAAAATAATTTTAATATTTAACTTGGTAAAATGGTATTGTAAAAATTAATTATGTCAATGAATATTTAATCACTTATTTTACTACAATTCATACATGCTTCCATTAAATTGTGAAACTGAGTGAACATTCTAAACATCAGCCTTCCGAGGGAAATAGAAATATAAGTATACAATAGATAAACACTTTCAAATAGTCATATTTCTATTTGAAAGGATTTGATATTACTGTATCAAATAGCTATATTGCTAAACACTTAATATTTATAATTATTGTGTCTTTATTTAACTGATTAAGGGAGTACATGCATTTAATAGTATTCCGGAGATATATAATTTGCTAAAATTTCTTTTCTTTTAGTCCTTCTCATGTATCAACTTTATTCCAAACAAATGTTTACATTCTGAATTATGCCATGAACTAATATGAAAATTTAACACCATAACAATTTAATTTTATATTCAAATAATTCCATTATATATTTACTAATAAAATTTATTCTAACTACTATGTTATACCTATAAGCAACCAATGAAAAGTGAAATGATGATTGCTAGTCCATCTTTCTGCAACTGTACAATCTATCTAAAGTGATTGCCTGCAAATATAGATAGATAATTTAAAAAATAAAAATTATTGTTTGACTGAAAAATTTATGGGGGATTTGATTACACATTCAAATACCAACAAAATGGAATGATGTAATATTGTCAAACTGCTTTTATAGTCTACACAGTTTATTTTCACGTTGTTTATTCTCCCAAAAAATGAAAAATGGAAGGTAAAAGTGAAGATAAACATTTAACAAATTATTTACACAATTGTAAGAGGACCATACAAGTTAAAACACCAAGTCATATACAAAATTACGATATATGAAAAAGCATATATAGTACAACAAAAATAAAATACCAAATGTTAAAAATCATAACAGAAGTAACTTTAAATGATAAACAATAGTAAACATGAAAATGCCTATGTTAATGCATAATTTACTGTTATTCATCATATGCAAGAATTCATAAGAAGCATAAAAAATTTCCCATTTTACAATACCCATCAACGAATGAAAGCAGTATAGGTAAAGATTTTCACTTCAGGTATCTTTCCTACAGAAATTTTATGTGTATGTTCATCCTATAGCCTTTCAAACAGTGAGTTGTATACCACCATAGTAAATACTAAATAGTAGTATGTAGTATCGTATAAATAATACATTAATAAGAGTTTATGTTATCAAGGATAAAGGCATACCCAAGAGTTGTTGATTCATTAACGGTAGACCTTCATGAGTACTTTCACATGATATTTTCAATTCTTGTTGTAATATCATTTTTATTTCACTTTTGTGCCAAGCTATTTCGCTTTGTTTCAAGACTTTTGTATTAAACTGATGAACACCTGGTGCTACAGGTCATGTAACCAGAGCTCGGTTGTAGCACAACCATCGGATGTTAGTAATCGATTTGAAACTTTACCAATGGAAATTAAAATCTAAAAATTTACTAAAAGAGTGTAACTAATAAAATAAAAATTATCAATTTTCCTTTATTAGAGTTTTCATTTGTCATGTGATATTATTCTGATCATTAACTAAAGTAGATGGGGCTATTCCCTAGTTCAATAGATTACAAAGGCAGCCCCACACTGATGGAAAAAACATATTGTTAAATATGATAATTACATAACTAAAAATGGTAAAAAAATCATAAAGTAGTAAAATTTGTGGTAAAGCCTTAATATACTAAATTTTCATGAGCATACAGATCTACATGTTCATGAACATACGGATGCTATCATTTTATTTGATAGACTTTACATCCTTATAGGTCACAATTTCGCCAATAACATCTACAATAAAATCGATCAAGAAAATATGTGCAACATCGATAATCATTATAGATAATATAAATAAAGTTTGTGAAAGAATTAATAAATTTCATGGTCTACTTAAGATATAGCAATTAGTATACAAAATATAAAAGAGATTACAGAATGTTAAGTGAAACTGAAAATTATATTCTTAAAAGACATTTATCAGATTGTGATTTCGATAGAGGACACCTCAATTTTACAATTAATTTAATTAGTTACAACAAAAGTAGTTACCTTTCATGTAACTATAACAACTAAAATAAAATAATTGACAGAAATTTGACTATGGGCATGTTGCCTTTGTGAGATAAATTATGCCCTTTGGTAGACTGCAAATTAAATTTTCGCTAAAATCTATTTTTTTTCAACAATAAAAGGCTACTGAGCAACTGGAAAAGCATCATCGAATATATTACAATTAGCAAGACTTAGAGTAACCAATGAATTAGGTAAACTAATATGTGATATTTAAGGACATGTTTTCCTCTTCAGCATGCAGGATTGCAGAAATCCATACCATGGTTGGACCTAAATATAACGTATCATAAAGTTTAAAACAATACCTTTTCATCTATCAGAATAATCTCAATTGGAAAAGCGGTTATCCGGTCTTTCGCGATCCGAATTTTTCCAAAGCCTGACAATACGAATCTTTAATTTTCAACTCATTGACTTGCTATTAATTTCACTAACCAAATACATTTCAGCCGCTATTAAGTCCTGAAATAGATAGAGGTATTTATAAATATAAGTAGAAACTCCAACAAAATGCTTATAGAAATACATATGAGGTAATAAATCATTTGAAATAATTCACTTGTTGCTGATAATTCTCCAAAAAATGCATGTGAAATGCAACGAACAATAGTTGCCATAGATATCGGGTTTTTTTATATAACAAACGCCGTTAACAAACTTCACAGAAATTATCAATATAATCTCAATTGGAATAAAATTGTTCATGAGACAGAAATCATATCAATTACCTCTTGTAGTCTAGAGTCACATAATGGAGAAACAATAGAACTATATGATGTAAAAGTGAAAAACTAATTTGACAAAACTGTGAAATCATGGTATTGAAGCAGAAGAAAACGTGGGTGAGGAGATGAAATCGTGGGAGAGATAGTGGGATTGAAGCGCCAATATAAGACTGGAATCCATCCAATATAAAAGAATACGTGGGCGAGGAGTTGAAAGCATTGTGAGAGATCGTGGGATTGAAGCGCCGAATTTGAAGGATTGATATTTTTAGGGCAAATTGGCATAGGAACGACGTTCTTCATTGTCGTTTCTTCAAAAGACTACTTTCTTTAAAATATAATATAAAAGTTAATTTTTCAATTCTATTTGTTTTCAGTTGCATTGCTATTTTATTTTTTAGTTTTTTTTATGTGATGTGAGAATTTGGACTAAAAGTTTTTCTTGTTGCCCGTCTTTGTGATACCTTGCTTTGTGGAATCTTTTGCTATTTTCTTTAATTTTTAAAAGACTTTTCAGTTCAAAGACTGAATTTGTAATTGTTATCTATATAATAAAAAAATGAATTTTATTTTCCAATATGTGGATATTTTGTAGGATAAATTGGTGGATTTTGTTTTCAGGTTTACAAAATCCGAGATTTGATATGCTAAAATTTGTTCAAAAAGAGAAACTAATTTTATTTTAACAAATACAATATATTTAGAATGTCTACAAACTTTGTAAACAAATTAAAGAAGTTTTAACAATTTAAAATTTAAAATAAGTTTAACAAATAAAAAGAAGTAGAACAACAAACGTGGGAGTTTTAAAGACTCCCAATTTCTACAAACTTATGTAAACCAATTAAAGAAGTTTTAAACAATTTGAACTTCTTTTAACAAATTTAAAATCGTAGAATACATTAGCATGTAAGTTCAACTGCATTAGCATATTTAAATTTTTATTTGAAATAATTTGAAATTATTTTTTAATTTCCAAATTAGTTGGAAGTTTGTCCAAAAAGTGGACACTTGTTTAATATATATAGTGACACTT
The DNA here is from genome assembly GCA_032618575.1 of Nicotiana noctiflora. NCBI lineage: Eukaryota > Viridiplantae > Streptophyta > Magnoliopsida > Solanales > Solanaceae > Nicotiana > Nicotiana noctiflora. The sequence goes on from JASVEL010014085.1 coordinate 89,385, forward strand.
GGCACAATAATATGGCTTTGCTTCTCCTATTCTATATAGATAGATTTTTTGATTTTCCTCGCCTTTGATTTTTGGAGCTATTGCTCCTTTGGTGACTCGAACTTACAATCCTAGAGTGTTGACCATTTGAGCACCCGCTCTTGTCGAGTAGCTCATACTTTATAGGCACAATAATTTTTTTTTTTCGAACTCCTCTATCATAAAATTTTGGCAAAATATATCGACATCTCCTTAAAGTTGTCCACGCTTTTCACTTAAATATTTGATCTTAAGTCCATTTTATTTGAACACTTTAACCGAATATTAACTGTGTTATTTAGACATAATTTGATGATGTGTGTATTAAGAGATTTATTTCTCTTTTAAAATTTTTCTCTCTTTCTTTTTCCTTCTATTCTTTCACATATGCTTTATTTTTCATTGTCGGAGTAAGCGAAGATTGCCAGAAAAATTTCACACATTTAGGGTGTGTTTGGTATGAAGGAAAATATTTTTTCATGGAAAATGTTTTCCTAGAAAATATTTTCATGGAAAATGTTTTCCTAGAAAATATTTTCATGGAAAATGAGTGGTTTTATCACTTATTTTCTCTTGTTTGGTTGGTAAGTTGAAAACATTTCCCGGAAAATATTTTTTATTGTTTGGTTAGAGAGTAGAAAATAGTTTATTTTAGAAAAATATTTTTTATGCAACTCTCCTCACCCCCCCTCCCCCTCCCACCTCCCCCACCTCTCCCCCACCCCTTCCCTAAGTCTCTAAAAATTGACACAATCTAAAGGAACTGGTGGTGATGCTTTACTTTTTAACGCAAAAACCGCATATTTTCAAACCCGTAAACTTTATAATTTTTAGATCCGGAAACTTCCAAACACATAAACCTCCAAACTCATAATTTTGAAACTTGTAAAATTTTGAGTCTTTAAATCGATAAATAATAAAATTAAAAACTGAAAAATATATTTTAATTTTAGGTAAACAGAAATATTTGAAATTGCAAAAAAAAAAATTTAAGGTAAAAAAATATTTTTTTTCGGTGGGTTGTAGTGAAGGAATAGTAGGGTAGATGGAAAAACTGAAATTTAAAATTAAAAAAACAAACTTTTTTTTGAGAGGGGGTGTGGTGGATTGGTGAAGGTGATAAAGGTTGTGAAAGAGTTTTGGAAAATAAAGGTTGTGAAAGAGCTTTGGAAAATATTTTCCCTTCTTTTGGTAAGGAAAACATTTAAAAAATGAATTGAGAAGAAAAATGGTTTCCAAAATATTTAAGCCAACCAAACATAAAAAAAATTGGAAAACATTTTTCCTCCGTACCAAACACACCCTTATTCTTCTTCGTTTCTCTCCTCTTTTCTCAACTCAAATTCAATTTGTAAGTCGTTCGTAATTTCCACACAATTTTGACCATTCTTCTTTCAGATACGAGGTCAATATCCGCATAAAAGTTTTTGACAGCTTCTTCAGATTTGAAACACGCAGGTTCCGGTACCGGCGAGCTTGCTGGATTAGTGCTTTTACTTTGGGGCATCACTAAAATCTTCATTACAGACCCAATCCGAGCGACATAGATATCTCAGGAAGCTCCATATTTGGCTATTGAAAATAAATTAAACCACTAATGTTTGTTGCTGGTGGATTTATTTTCCAGCAATTTGGAGTTAATCTTTCATAACAGGAAAATATCTACTAGTTAAATTCTATGTTTTATGCTTGTTCTTAATGTTGTAGAGGGTTGAGGCTAGAGATTAGGAGGGGTGGGGTTCTTTCTTTCTTTTAATTTTTTCTTTTTTCAAAACTTTTTATATTTGTTTTAGTTAAATCCACATATCTCCATCTTATTAGTCACCTCCGGTGTGTGAATTAGACATATTTTTTTATGTTTAGCTGTCTATCAATTTTGTGTCTAAATGATAGTTAACACCCAGTTAAAGAACTTAAGATGGAGTGTCTAACTGAACAGCGTGAACAACTTTAAGGGGGTTAGTCAATGTATTTTGTCAAAAAATTTCATAGGAGCCTAACAAACTTCAAATTTGGTGTAAGCATTTGCGAGTTCCATAAATATCCCAAATAAATTACAATTTACCAACCTCCGGCGATTAATTATAAACTTACCAAAATTAGCCAAAAATCAAAATAAATAAGGTTCTTTCTCTCCAAGAATTAAACGCAAAGATCTCCTATATTTTTAAGTGTGATCAACAATATTTGATGTAAGGCAGAATTTTTTTTTATAAATGAGGTAGCAAACAATGTGATGGAATGCAAAAGAAAAAATAACAAGATTTCAAAAATTTAAGCAAAAAAATGACCTTTTTTCTATGGGTATGGTTGAAATTCATTGAAAACATATAGATGAGTCAATATACAAATTTTGAGGAAGACTAGAGGTGATTTGGACTAATTTGGCATCAAAATTCATAGTTAAAATCGATTTCAAAAAATTCTTTTGTGATACATGTATTAAATATGTATCACACACACATTTATACATGGATATACATGTTATACATATTTCATACAAGTATGATACATATGTAACACATAAATGATACAGAGTATGATACACATATCATTTTTTCATGTTTCATCTTCCACTTCGAATTTTCAATTCAAACCACCTCAAAACTCCAACATCCTAAAACTGAGATTCAAACTCGTACCCATTCTATTCTACCCACTCAAAAGAAATTTAATATTTATGGGCTACAAATATCTAATTGGCTAATATAGGTAAGAAAAATTTACCTGCCATAGCTAAATCGAATATCTATTTATAGATGATAACTATCTTTTTATTTAATTACTTTTCATAGTTTTTCAGTTTACCCATCATAGCTTTATATTTCATAGTCATTGTGCTTCGAATCCATAATATTTAAGGTGAAATTACAACCTTTTGAGCAGACTCCTATATAAATATTCTTTTATAATGTGAAAAATGCATAAATAGTTAATTTTTAGGATCCATATTTAAAGATTAGCCAAAATTTACAAAATCTTAAAGTTAAGCTTGTATCAGAATCAACTTCAAATAGGCACTGTCAAAGCTTAACTTTAGAGTCTAACTATAGACTTGAAGGTCTGAAATTTGAATGCAGTTCAAATTTAAACGTTTGTTGAAATTCACATTTTAGGCTCTGACAGAGCCTAACAACAAACCTGAAAGGTTTGAGGAAGCAACAACAACATCATGAAGGGTGGTGAAGTTTGTCAAAATTGGTTAAACACTAAATAGTTTTTAGAAAGACACTCAAAGCGGCTATGTGGTATCATTTCAACTACAAGAATAAAGAGAAATTTTCAGAAGCCACTATAGTTTAGTGGATATTAACTTTCTATAGCTACGATATACATATTTACTTCATATAGCTAGTATTTCGTTGCTATTAGACTTTATTTGTTATTCACACTACTATATTCATGAATATAATCGTAGAATTCGCATAATAAGTAGGAAGTCCAGTTGTTTAATAACAGAAAGAGAATAAATTAGCATGTATTACTCCTAATTTAACTCAAAAAAATGACCTATAAATAGAGATTATAACTGTTTAATTTTGTATTCCATGTAAGACTGTATTTATAAATACAGCAAGGTAATCCACCTAAAAAATATGGATTATATCTGTTTAATTCTGTATTTCAAGTATTCGAGCGAATGTATTTATAAATACAGTGAGGTTATCTGCCTAAAAATTTACGATTCCGAGTGTTTAATAACGAAAAGTGCAATATTAAATTGTAGTCAAGAGAGCCGATGCAAAAGTAGTCCTTTACGCAATTTCACTATATTTAATTTAATTGTATTCAAACAGCAAAATATTAATAAATAGGGTGTATATCATTCTATTCCATTCGACCATATACATAGTATTCAATTCATCGATATTCATTATTCACTATTATACATCGTATTCATTTCACCAAATTCAATTCGACAATATCTAAAAAACAAAAAATCACAAAGTAGTGATATTCGGTTGCATTCAAAAAATGCAGAACTTCGGAATACATGCGAAAAAATAATGTATTTATATAGAAATATAATGTATTTGAATGTATTTGTACAAAATATAATATATTTGTATCATTGTATGTGACTCAATAGCATAGAAGAGAAGAAAGCCTGTTGGAGATGGCGTTTTTTGGCCTTGCAAAATACTGTATACATTGTATTAAAACTAAAAAGATACGAACCAAAACTTGGCCCTTAAATATTCTTCGGCGACTCTGCTTCGAATTTTCAAAAGCTCAATCCGTAGCCATGGCCAGATTTGTTCGTCTACTCCCTCTTCGCTTCAGTTCTATTCTCTTCGCATCAGAAGTCTACCATTGCCACCAAAAATGGCTGCTACGATGGTTGCCTTGATGGAAAAGGGAGAGAGATTTAAGGGAGAAGAGAGAGGATTGAGAATCTTGCTGATAGAGAGAGAGAGAAAGAGAAAGAATATACTCACCTATTTCACGACTCAATGATAGGGTATAAAATAAATATCCATTTTGCTATAAAATAGAAAATGTTGCTTTAAGTAACAATATATTTAAATTCTTTTAGTTTATAATAAATAGAGTGTAATAATTTGCTATAAGAGTTAAAATTTCCGGCAAAAAAAAAATCCCAAGTGAGCAAGTGCCAAGTTTAAGTTATTTGACCAGATAACATTTTAAGTCTAGAGTAAGAGATGCAGCACAAATGATAAGCTCGTCTCAGTACATGGGTTGGGCCTATATTTGCTTCAACCTTCTTGTTAGACAAAAAGTCCAAAATCATATATTATGTTTGTCTTTAGGCTCAAAGTCATAATATATTAGGGATTTTTACCTACCTATATTATATATAAAACCTTATCACTCTAAATGTGCATAGTTTGTTAATTACTCGCCCAATCCACGTTTTACCTGCAAATTTTGTACAATTCGACTATTAGGCATTAAAAGGGAAGAGTATTCCCTAAAAAACGGGCAAAAATTAAGGAGAGAATCTTGGCGTTAATTGATTCTACATTAAATTCAATTTTTAAAAAGGGAAAGGAGATTTCTCATATGCGTATTTTTCTCTAGAACTACAATTCAAATTCTCAAAAAAAAAAAATGAACAATTCAAATTTTCGAGTTTCAACAACTCAAAGTTGAAAAAATCTGTTCTTCCATATATTTTCCACCATTGAAAGCCATTAAAAAGCTTGAAAGCTTTAAATTCAAATTTGGGTTTTCAAAAATATTATTTGTTTGGATTGGGTGTTGTTGTGAATAATTCAGAATATGTTTAGGAGTTTATATCTCAATTTTGAGGGATTTTGGTGAAGATTAGACTTGGTTTTGACTGAATTTCATATTCAAACTCGAAGAAGAAGAAGAAGAAGAAGAATAAGAAGAAGAAGAAGAAGAAGAAGAAATATTTCCAGAAATTATAGATAAATTGTAGTTAAAATGTAGAATTGTAGATAAATTGTAGATTGGAAAGACTAAAACTTCTACAATTATGCCGAAAATGCCAATTATGCTACAATTAAAACGAGAATTTGGATATTAAAATTCAATGTATCTATTTTGTAGATATTTTGTAGATAAATTGTAGATTATTTGTATTCTGATTGTAGATGCATTATTTCTGTTTTTCACAAATTCAAAATGACTAAAGCTTATATAAAATTTTCTGCAAAAAACAGTCTACAATTTATCTACAAGTTTTCTAATTTGACCACAATTTGACTATAAAATATCTATAAATTCTGAAAATATGTCTTCTTTTTCTTCTTCTTCTTCGACGAGTTTCAATCGACTGTATTAACTAGTAACCTTCAACCACTGCCCAAAAAAAAGAGGTCAAAGAATTTCGAACTATCTGCCTTTATTATTTTCAGTGGAAATTCAAGCGATTTGATCAAAGAATTTAATATTTTTCTTGTGAATATGAAAATATGGTATTCTTCGACGGTAATGGGTAGTTGGGGATGATCAACGAGAGGAAGCATATGAGCATCGTGAGTTTTGTGTGTGTTGTGAACAATTGAGATGAAAGGAAAGAGAAAGTGGGACGATACAGTCCTATAATTATGCTTAATATAAATGAACCCTTAATTATATCCCTAATTTGAATTATGGTAATGGTAATTTGGTATGCTTAAATGTAATAAATACAAACCTTAAATATTGAGGGTAATAAGGTTTCACATATGGTATAGGTAGGTAAAAATCCATATATATTATTCCACATGGAGCACTAACAATCAATTAACTTAAATAAAGTGGTGCACTTTTAATTGTAATACTAAAAACTATTAATTTTTAACATAAATATAAAATCTTACAAACTATTTGTTCCATTTATTTTTTTGCTTACTGAAGAAAGAAAGATGAGAGATTTATTTGGATAATAAGTAGCAAATATACATAAAGTTTATTTACTATACTTAAAATATACATTTACTAAAAAATATTAAATATTATTAATTTTTATTTAAGATGATTGTTATCTAGATAACCTCAAATGTTATCCAGACTTTTTATTAGATACATAAAAAAAACTTATGTATATTTAACGGTGTTTAAAATTAAAACATACCTAAAATAAAAAAATAAATTTTATGTATCTAATAAATATTATATCCGCCTTTACGTTAAATTTTGAACTATTTGGCATGTTATACAATGGCGAGATAATAGTTGTTAAACTGTATAACATGCCAAATAGTTTAACATTTTATGTAAAGGCGGAGATAACATTTATTAGACACATAATTTTTTTTTATTTTATATATGGTTATTAGTTAATTTTAAATACCGTTAAATATACATAATTTTTTTTATTTATCAAATAAAAAATCTCGATAACATTTGAGGTTATCTAGATAACAATCATTGCAAATAAAATTAACAACGTTTAACATTTCTTAGTAAATGTATATTTTAATTATAGTAAATAAATAGTAAATAAACTTTATGTACATTTGCTATTTACTATTTAGATAAATCTCTCACATTTCTTTCTTTTAGTAAGCAAGAAAATAAATGAAACAAATATTTTGTAAGATTTTAGATTTATGTTAAAAATTAATGTTGTTTAGTATTATGACTAAAAATACACCACTTATTTAAGTTAATAGACTATTACATGTGAAAGAACATGCATGAATTTGAGGGTGTTTGACTAAGCTTATAAGCTGGTCAAACTGACTTATAACTTATAAGCACTTTTTGGCTTATTTACGTGTTTGGTAAAATTAAAAGTGCTTATAAGCAAAAAATAAGTCAAAAACCATAAACTTATTAAATTTCAGCTTATAAGCACTTTAGGTTCGACCAAAATATTTAATATTCTATCCTAATATACATTTTTTTTAGAACAAAACTCTTCGTATACCCAATTAATTTCATCATTTTTATTCAAATACGTAACTACTTATTTTTTTAATCAGCTTCGGCACTTAAAATTATTTTTTAGCCCCTAATGCTTAGGCTATGAGTCTAAAGCCAATCATCATGTATGATTTTGGGCTTTTTCTCTTCTTGTTACATATTACTACCACTCTCCTCCCTCCAAAAATCTCTAACAATGGCGCTCCGCATTCTAACATTCACCACTGCAGCACTTCCAATTCCCTCCAAAATATTTAATCATTCAATCCAACCAAGAAGCTCTCTCCACCTTCACTTCTCAAAAGCCATCTCAACGAGGCACTTCTCAGTTCCTCATAGTTCAACACAGCCTCAGAAATATGTTTATCCTGACCCAATCCCTGAATTTGCTGTTGCTGTAACTTATTCTTGCATCACTCACTCTTTATATAACTTAATTTTTAACCCTTTAAATAATAAGTACTAACTACTATAATCTAATTTGCGGTTTGTTTGTGGGATAGTTTATTGAAGGAAAATTAGTTTACATGTACTATTAGAGAGAAATGAGGCCCAATAGAGTAGTAATTAGTTTGAAATTTTGATTGTAGTTTTTTTTTTTAATGGATTTAAGTTATGTGCTAACAGTGTATTTCACCTATTATAGAAGATTGCTTTCCATTTTCTCAAGGTTACTAATCTTGTATAGAGAATTACATGCAATTATCTTTTAAGTGAGTGTAACTCTTTTCTTACACCATTAGAACTTAGATATATTTTTTAGAGTACTTATTAATACTGTTTGATATCTTTAATTGGGAATCCCTATGTGCCTTTAGAAGATTAGAATATATAGTGCACCTAACTAGTTTGGAATTGAGGTATGATTTGCTACTATTTAATATTGATTAATTTATTTAATTGCGAAATGTAGGAGACACAGAAGTTCAAGGCTGAGCTATTGAAGAAGCTGTTCAAAGAAAAGGAAACATTTGGAGACGAGCTTGATGATGTTGTTAGTGTTTGTGCTGAGGTAAGGCTATCTAGTGGCACTTCTCATGATTTGTTCAATGAAATGTCTAGGTGAAGATATGTAACTTGGTTTATTTTTGATACTTCTCGTATGTTTGGTCTAATTCATGTTACTTTGGCTGTACTATTTGTAATTGAATACTTATACTACATGCGTGGTGTTCTGTCGGATGTTTGATTAATTAACATCTCTTTTTGATTGTTCTCCTCATTTCTTTAGTTTTTTTGGATGAAAATGTGTTCTGGTTCGCTTTTGATGTGTGTATAATGGAAAAAGATTATAGTCTTGTGCTTGGTAAATGATAGTAATTGTAGCAGGCATATATGCCGAACCTTTCTTGAATATGTAAAGATGGATTCTTGTCCTTTCTTTATGTTGCAGCATTTGGATTACCATACTAATTGATGAAGAGATCGCAATGTTGCAGAGTAGAATTTTCTGTTCACTAATGTGTAAATTCTTGGTTGATTAAATGTTACAACTGAATTTCATAGTGTTGCTCTAGTAGATTTTCATTTAATTCTGGTTTTAGGCTTTCTACTGAATCATGGTTGCTTATGTTCCAAGATATCTGCTTCTTTCCTCTAGTTGTTGATAGTTTCATGTTTCTTCCCTTAGTACAGGATGAAGAAAAGAACATAAGAAACTAATGGACAAGGAACATGAAATCGTCTAATTGCATTAAATATGGCCTAAACTTAAAAGTCATTAAAATAAAATGCAATAAAATGGAAGTGATTGCTTGGAAGCTATATCCGTAGTTTTACTAAAATTGTTTATTTTGCGCATAGAGCTCTGCTTCATTTACTTTAAAGGGACAGATATTGGAGCTTATGGCATAGGAAAGACCAATTTTATCAGTTTTGCTTCGCATATAAGAAGATAGCTGCATTTTAAGCTAGCTGAACAGGTGCAGTAAGTTTTGCTTGGAACATGCTGAAGAATTGAATGGAATTTAGGGTTGAGAGTTCCTCTTTTGCAGTCATAGCAGTTTTCGTGGAGAGCTTAATAGGAATTACCACAGTTATAGTATTAGCTGTCTGATTTTGGAAACATCTCTAGTTATCCATAAGGATAGGTTTTAATCAACATCGAAGCAATGCGCCGACAGTAAATAAATCGTGCCATCTAACTCAAAGATAAACTTGCGGACTTTAAATCACAGAACGTGCGAAGTAAGCAGTTGTAGCATTTTCCTTTTCCTAATATTAATCTCAGGAAGTTGTAAACTCTTTTGCTACCCTCTACCTGCGTTAAGAATACTTGTGTAAAACTTACTTTTATCTGGTTTTCACAGATGACGTAGCTTTACTCCATCAGATGTGATTAGGTGGCAACTGACTTAGTTTGAATTTTCATTTGCCTCATACTTTTGTTAGTTTGAACACAGAGAATGTCAAGAGTCAGATGTTTCATTTAGTGAAGACAGACTTATAAAAGAAATAGTACCAATTGGGTAATTGACATGAGAAGGAAAGAAAATTCAATATTCTCAACATAACTGAATTTCATAGTGTTGCTCTAGTGGATTTTCATTTAATTCTGATTTTAGGATTTCTACTGAATCATGGTTGCTTATGTCCAATATATCTGCGTCGTCCCTCTAGTTGTTGATAGTTTCATGTTTCTTCCCTTAGTACAGGTTGAAGAAAAGAGCATACGAAACTGATGGACAAGGAACATGAAGTTGTCTAATTGCATTAAATATGGCCTAAACTTAAAAGTCTTAAAATAAAATGCATTAAACTGGAAGTGATTGCTTAAAGATCGATCTGTAGTTTTACTATAATTGTTGATTTGCAGCTTTGCGTCATTTACTTTGAAGGGACAGATAGCAGAGCTAATAGCATAGGAAAGAACAATTTTATCAGTGTTGGTTCACATATTAGAAAAAAACTGTATTTTAAGCCAGCTGAACAGGTGCAGTAAATTCTGCTCGGAACATGCTGAAGACTTGAACGGGATTTGGCATTGAGAGCTCATCTTTTGCAGTTATAGTCTATAGAGGATCATGAGGCTCTCTTCCAATTGATCCTACAACAGTGAGGTTCATAGTGGTTTTCGTGGATCTTTTGAAGATTAAAAGACAGAATGTGTACCTCCAGCATATAGTCCTTGTTTCATAAAAATTTTGGGTTCCATTGATGCTGTGTGGAGAGCTTAAGAGGTATTACGACATATGTAGTATTAGCTGGCTGATTTTGAAACAGCTTCAGTGGTCCATAAGGATAGATTTTAATCAACATGGTCGAAATAATGCTCTGGCAGTAAACAAATCGTGCCATCTAACTTAAAGATAACCTCGCGAGTTTAAATTAAAGAACATGCGGAGTAAGCAGTTATAGCATTTTCCTTTTCCTAATACTAATCTCAGGAAGTTGTAAACTCTTTTGCTACCTCTAACTACGTTAAGAATACTTGTGTAAAAACTTACTTTTATCTGGTTTTCACTTGTTAGTTTTAAAGGATGAGGTAACTTTACTCCATCAGATGTGATTAGGTGGCAACTGACCTATTTTGAATTTTAATTTGCCTCAAACGTTTCTTAGTTTGAACCCATAGAATGTCAAGAGTTAGATGTTTCATTCAATGAAGAGGGGACTTATAAAAGAAATAGTGCCAATTGAGTAATTGACATGAGAAGGAAAGAAAATTCAATATTCTCAACATAATTTGACCTTTTTTCCTAATAGTTTGTCATTGGTAGCAATAAATTGACATGCTGACAATCTGTCTCAGTATTGAATGTTCTACTTAAATGTGCTGACTTTGATTGGATCTGGAGAAGAGTTTCTTGAAATAGCCTGCTCTTTTTTCATTTTAATAATATGCCCTTGGTCTGTGAAAATTGTGTAAATTTTATTTCTATAGTGGAAGCTATATTCCTCTTGAGCAAAAATTATTTGGGGGAGTTAACTGCTTTTAGTTAGATTGAGTGATCCATTCCTTTCTCTGAAATTTCCAGAAAATTTCAGACTATCATAAATATTTGCTTGTTATCTTCCAAGTCTTGGCGTAACTGGTAAAGTTGCTACCGTGTGATCAGGAGGTCACGGGTCGAGCAGTGGAAACAGCCTCTATGATAATGTTGTGTACAATAGACCCTTGTGTTCTGGCCCTTCTCCGGATCCCGCATAGCGGGAGCTTACTGCACCAGGTTGCCTTTTTTTTTTTAATATATATCTTCCAACTTCAGTTTAACAACTTGGAATGAATAACCTCATAAAACACTACCACACCCATTATGGTCTTTTCTAGTGATATAATTGTACTAGCTGACATACTTAGCAAGCACACAACTCTTGATCCAAAGGTCATTTAGTGTACTAAAGATTATGTTCAATATAAAATCATGTTCATTTCTACTGACAATCTGACTTGTTTCTGACCTGGAAATAGTACAATGATTGATATTTGAAAGAAATATCTCGTACTTGTTACTATAGAAATATAGCAACCCTGGCTGGACAGTTTATATCAAGCTGTACTTGGCCTTTTGTGCCACCAACACTGGCATTTTCTAGAATAAACACTTATTTTAATGATGCTTTTTACTTTCATGAGTATTAAAAGATTGTACAGTTGGTTTGCTATTCTTTAGCTTAAAGTACCTTCTTTTGTTTTAATCAGATTTTTAATGAATTCTTGCACAAAGAATATGGAGGACCCGGGACACTACTGGTGGAGCCTTTTACTGATATGATGGTAGCTCTCAAAGAGAGGAAACTTCCAGGAGCAGCGTTGGCTGCGCGAGCATCCTTATTGTGGGCTCAAAATTATGTTGATCAGGATTGGGAGACCTGGAACTCAAAACAACTAAGGCAATGAAAACGGTCGTTTTAATAATCATGGCTAATCTTTAGAGTTGCTTGGTACCTTTGCTAGTAAAAAGTAGCAGATATCTGGTGGAATAGTCGAGGTGTGCGTAAGCTGAATCAAACACCATCGATATAAAATTACAAAAAAAAAAAAAAAAGGAAAAGTAGTCATGGCTAATCTTGAATCTAGCTTCTGCTCAAGAAAAGAACAATGCTAGAATTCTGGAGAATATGTAGTTTCCATTTATGGGATGTTCTTTCTATCAAGTGGAGTTAGTTTTCCATTCTATTCTATACAAAAGCATTATTGCTCAACATCCCTCATGAACTAGAGTTGTGAATGACAATAGGTGAACAAGATATTAAAACCACCAATTTCTGTGAGTTTCTTGTTGCCTATCTTTTAGAAGTCCCATTGCCGGTGATCGGATTGCAACCACCATTAGCTACTGGACTCAGAAATACTCTGTAAAGTCGGACGCCATGATTTGGACCTTGCAGCAGCAGCTAAGTTTGTTGTTCCAGGCCTTTGCCTATGTCCTTCATGTCTCATAGCCTGCAAATTATCAATTGTATGTAATTAGTTAACCTGAATATCATTATATATTAGACTCTTTCATGTTTTCAACTGTGCTATTTGTTATTGAAATCTTGGAATATTTCTTTTTTCATTTAGTTTTTGATCCCTTTCTTAACTTTCCTTAAATGAATAAAGCATTATCTTGAACAAAAGGCATATAAAGTTTGTATATTTAATAGTCTTTAATTGGCCATGCACTTAAGAACTTCTTTTTCTGTCTACTCTTTTCTAAGTATTTGGTGAGACTAACTTAAATAGAACAGAACAGACATAGATGATTCATATAGTCGATTTCAACAAGTTAATTATGGATAAAGTCATAGTTGTTGTATTACCCTTTTCCCTTGTGTGATTTGTTCTGTTTCTAGGTAGATAGTAGTAATTTTTAAGAAAGAACAAAACAAAAATAAAAATTTACAAGTGATTGGTTCAAAATTATTACTCCTACCTTGTTCTTATCTGATTCAGATATTCCAGCTTCAAGTTCACAACTTGACCTCTGATTTTCTTGCAACTCTGTTTGGTTCTTCTTCATCTTTGCATGTTTCTTTGCTCTCAATACCTTCATCACCTCTATAAAACCAAGAAACACCACAATCATTTATTAACATCAAGAAAAGAACAAATAACAAAATGTTTTACAGACAAAGAATTGCATACATACCTTGAGTTGTAACAAGTCTGTAAGCTCTACCAAGAACTAAAGTATCCGTCGGCCGGAGAAGCTTAACACGAGTAAAACGAACAGTTTTATCGTCGGAATTATCATCAGAGGAGGAGACAGGAAGAGGAATAATGAGAGAAACATAATGACCAGGGTTCATTTTCATAACCTCAGTAGCAGTCATAGACCAATACATCCTATCTATTTTTCCATTTGGATGTTGTATTACTAAAGCTGCTGCATCTACAGCCTGACAATTTCCCATTTTTGTTTTCTCTTTTTTTTCTTCTAAATACAATGATCTTTCTTTGACTCCTCCTCAGAAGAAGATGAGAGAAAATGAAGAAGGGATAAGAAGGGAAGGAGGAAGGAAAGAAGGATATGAAATAGACAAGAGTCTTTTTCCAAAGTAGTAATACCCACCCCACCCTCTGTATATGGTAAAATAGGTCTCACTCAAGCTAGCACAACAGTCCCCTACTCTCTCTGTCTATTCCTAACTAATTTATATAGTTATATATGCCACCTAAAAAGATAATTTTAAAAAGTTTTATAAGTTGTATGCATGGATTGTGACGAAGCAAATGGTCTTTTCCATGTTACTAAATCATGATTTCTGGAGTATAAGCTTTTAATTGTATTGGCTTTTAAGTGATCTTAATTACCATTAATAAGTGTTGTGAGATGAACGAGATTCCTTCGGCATCAGCTAGAGGTCTCCGGTTCGAGTATTGAGAAGGGGGTTTAACTAGCCATACGCGGGGTGAATCCAATTAGTTGGGACACTAATTTCTACTTTCTAGAAACGAGGGTATTTGTATTGGATTATTTAAGTGTTTATTGGCTCTTAAGCACTTTTTTAATTTTTGTGCTGTTTGACAATGATATAAAGTATTTAAAAAAACTTAATTTAGGCATTAAAAGTACGAAAATAAGTCAAAGCCAAAAGTTAGGTATTATTCATCCCGATTCATAATAAGTGACCAATTTTTCTTTTATTTTGGTCAAAAATAAGTATCCATTTATCTAATAAAGAAAAAATTATTTTATTTTTCAAAATTACCCTTATATACGTATCCCTAAAAAGTCAATTACTCACATTCAAGAAGAGAAGTAAGTGCTACGATAACTGTGCTGCAATATTTGATTAAGGGTAATTTAGTCACACTAATAATTTTTTGGTAGAATTTAGTATTTTATTAATGGGTGTACCCAAAATAAATTGATCTTGTAAACAGGAGAAAGTATCAACTTAGGAGTTTTGGCTTTTAACTTGGAACTACTTTTTAAAAGCTAATCCAAACACTCTTGAATTATTAAACCAAAAAGAAGAAAGTAACTTTAATTTATCAATTAATTGTGCCATAATTGTAAACAAGTTGAGACTAGTTATATTAATCCTCTTTGTATTTTGAAGATTCATAAGATTATTTTCTCACTGGTGGTCAACCTAGATAACCACCCTCCTTTATATGAGTTTCATAATCATCTCTGCTAAAAATTCATATGGACAGAGTTGATTTTTAAGTAACTCAATCGTTTCTTTACATTATATGTGTCAAAAATAATTAATATACTTTCTTTTATTTACAGGTATTTTATACCTCTTCGAAATCGTCGTAATCCATCTGAAACTTTTGCTAGGTGATCATATTATATATTATAGTAGCTCAAATTGCATTATATTAAACCTCAAAGAGAAAAATAAAATAATATCGGTAAGATTAAGAAAACGAATTAAATTGACGTCATCAACAGTAACTGCCGGCAAAGTCATAGAATACAGGTAAGGTTGCCACGTGGTTCAACGGCGAGGGGCCGGGATCTTGGACGGCCATTCTCGACGGTGTCGACGGGTCAAGATTTAAATTTCTTTTAAGAATGGGACAAATTTTCCATCATCAACCAAATAAATAAATAAATGGATAGATAGTAACATGAATAATAATGATATTTACAGGTCAATACCTAGATATCAATGAAAAATAATTGAGAAAAATAAATCAAGGCGTGTATCTGAGATTCTATTGTCGCCCCATCTAACTTCTACCATACTACTTATCCCCTATTACCTTCAGATTACCTAAACTTCTTTGGCTACATTCCCAAAACACTTGACCTTTTAATTCTTGGACAAATATTTATTTATTTATTTAAAAAAAAAATCTTTCGGACCTGATTTTCGATATTTGCATTGGGTTCTTATTAATTTGGATTCACTTTGCAAAGCTTGTTAATGGGAAGTGCTTTTATCGAGACTTTTTTGAACGTCAGTTGACAAAGTAGAAAGATCTTATTCATCCCACTATAATTCTCGGTGATTTAGACAATATATTTGTGAGTGAAATTATGATTTTGCTTGTCATAAAAAATTATATTTTGAAATGATATTATCGATAAAAATTATACGTGTATAGAGTCACATTGTTTCATTTTTGTCCAATTTTAAAACAATTTTGTTCAGTGTTCCACGTCTCATTAAGTAAGAAAGGAACGGAGTCAAAATTTGGTTGCAGATTACTAGTGGGAATCATTACTTTCGATTCATGAACTCAAAATTTTTAATTTCCTCATGACGTAGAAAATGTCTTGTTATTTTTTTCTAAACCATTTGTAAATTCGTCCCCTTGAACATAAATTTTTAAAAGAAAAATATCAATTATGGAGTGAATGTCTTCTACCCATGCCCCTTACATTTGTTGTAAAAACTAAAAAAGTCATTTCATTTAAAAAAAAATAAAAGCTAGACTAGTCAAAGATGAAATTTCTTTTTTCTACACAGGTTACAAGTACAATAAACATATTAATTGCAAAAGAGAGAGAGGGAGAGTAGAATAAAGAGATGCATATTGTTGACAAAAATTCTTGATTATATTGTAATTTTCTTTCACATAATTAACAAAAAATAAAAGTTCAAACTTGTGATATCATTCAAGTTGATCCGAACAATACATCACCGTTAGTTTAAAAAAAAAAAACAAATAATTCGTGATATTATGATTTTAGTTCTAATTTCTGTAACACTGGACAGTTAGAAACGGATTCATACATTCTAACACTTTGTCACATGACGTGGTTGGACAAAGAATTATCTTCTATATATAATTATTGTTTTCACTGTGTGTATTCACTTTATTTTGATTTTCCTATTACTGCCGGCTTTGCATAAATTTCATTGTCACGATACTCTAGAAAAATGTGTCTCTATTTATATGATTATTATCTGAAAAATTGAACCCCTAATTATGTGGAATTAATCAATTATTGAAACATTATTATCAGACATAGACCAATTAATGTTTGGTAAAGTGGGCACGGTTCGAGTGGTTGATGTTTAATTTCCACGATCTCCTAACTCACTGAACTTCAAGTTTAAGGGAAAATCACAATTAATAAAGGGTGTGTTTGGTATGAAAGAAAATGTTTTCCATGAAAAATATTTTCCTAGAAAATGTTTTCATGATCACTCATTTCTCTTGTTTGGTTGGTAAGTGGAAAACATTTTTCGGAAAATATTTTCTATGTTTGGTTAGAGAGTAAAAAATAGTTTTTTTAGAAAAATATTTATTTTGCAACTCTCCTACCCCTCCTCCTCCCACCTCCCCCACCCCCTCCCCCACCCCTTCCATAAGTCTCTAAAAATTGACACAATCTAAAGGAACTAGTGGTGATACTATACTTTTTAACGCAAAAATCGCGTATTTTCGAACCGGTAAATTTATAATTTCTAAACCCGTAAACTTCCGAACTCATAATTTCGGAACTTGTAAAATATTGAGCCTTTAAATGATAAATAATAAAATTAAAAACTGAAAAATATATTTTAAATTTTTTTGGGGGGTGGGGGCAGGGAGTGGGGGTGGAGGCGGGGGGCATTAAAACGAAAAAAAACAAAAAATTAAATTACAAAAAAAAAGTTTTTGTGCGGGGGTAGGGGCTAGGGGTCGGGGGTGGGTGGTGCAGAAAAATAAGAAAGCAAAAATTTAAAATTATAGAAAAAAAATTAAGGTAAATTTTTTTTTACGGGGTGGGGTGGAGTGGTAGTAGGGTGGATGGTAACGGAAAAACTAAAATTTAAAAAAAAAACAATGTTTTTTGGAGAGGGGATAGGGTAGGTTGGTGAGGTTGAGAAGGAGCTTTGGAAAATGTTTTTCCTTCTTTTGATAAGGAAAACATTTTCCTCCAATTGGAGGAAAATGAATTGATAAGGAAAATATTTTCCAAAACATTTAAGTCAACCAAACATGAAAAAATTGGAAAACATTTTTCAGAAAATATTTTCCTTCGTACCAAACAGACCCAAAGTAAACCTCATAAATAAAGTATACCACCATCTACCTAGATTACAACATATAAAAAGCATAAACTTTTTTAATTAAAAGCTATAAATCTGATTCTCTAATGAACTCAAAAGTAGAATCCACCAACATAAAGAAAAAAAAATGCTTTAATCTTTGTAAGATGCTCTAATTAAGTACTCCCTTGGGTTCAAAATAAGTGATTTTTTGGCTTTTTTCTTGTGGTCCAAAATAAGTTATTTTTCCATATTTCAAGAATGAATTAATTATTTTTTCCTATGTTGCCCTTTTAATGTTGGAGTATGCGTTAGGAGTGTTTATATAAAGAAATAGTAAAGGTTAATATGGTCAATTTCATTAATAATTAATGTTAAAAATTAAATTTCTTAATATGTGTAAAAATAACCAGAAAATCACTTATTTTGGGCCGAAGGGAGTACCTAGGAAGCATAACCTTTTTTGGAAAATTCCAGGAAAAAATTGCGGTTGCTACTTTTCGAGTGTGCAATGGATAATCTATTCACTGTTCAATAGTTTGCAAACCACACAAGAGCTATAAACTGCACTAGATAAGCTCGATGCAACGAGCAGTAACTGCGTAGACTTCAAGCAAGGGGAATCGATCCCAAATCTTCCATGTGGAAATCTGAAAAATCACTCACCCAACCAACTCAGACAACTCCGCGGACCCTAGAAAGCTTAATTAGGAAAGCTGGTTAAAGTCATTATGGAGTATGGAGGAAGTGATTAGATAATTTTGTTCTAAATTACTTGAACAAATAGTCTAATTAATGCACGGAAAAATATAGCAGTTTCCCCTACGAAGGTGGCCGGTGCAACCATGTCCACATTTGTTGGGAGACTCAAGTTCCCAAAACTAAGCATATATTTAGACAAAAATGTCAAACCTAACCTAGATCTTAGTAATCATACAAGAATACTTAGAAGAAAAGGAATTTGAGTCATTAATAACTTGTCCACCATATCTATCCGTTTAGTGGGTTTGACATAAATGAAAGGATTTAACTTATACATAATAATAAGTATAAAGATTTTTTTTTACATTAATGTTGTCTAATCCCTTATACTCCATCCGATTCATAATAAGTGTCTAATTTACTTTTTCATTTTAGTTCAAAATAAGTGCCTAATTATGTAATCAAGAAAGAATTCAATTTGTCTTTATAAAATAACCCATATATACATATCCTTAAAAAAATTTCTTCTTCTCACCTTAAATGTTTAATTAGGAGTAGTTTGTCATAGTAGATATTTTTGTATAGAATTTGATATTTTTTAATGGGCGTGCTAAAAATAAATTGGACATTTATTATGAACAGGAGGGAGTAGCAGATTAGTTAGTATTTTTATCTAAGTAGCTCACTAAGGCGAACAATAGAGATATAATTATATATTACCTTATAATGACATGATTTATGTACAAATATTTATAGGCGTTAATTAGTGGCGAAGTCAGGAATTTCACTAAGGGTGTAAAGTTTGAAAGTGACAAAAATTCTCCGACAAAGGATGTTCAATGTATGTTATATAATTTTAGAACCTAATATTTTTCCTATATATACTGCAAAATTTTGACGAAAGAATTGACAACCCTTTAAGACAAGTAGCTTCTCCCTTGACGTTAATACATAGAGCCTTGTTTGACTCAAAAGTTAAACATTACTTTGTAAGCTGAAATAATCAAAAATATGAAAGGGTAAATCGTAATCAAATATAATAAGCCCATAGATGAAAGAACAATGTAGTTACGATAGATCTAGTATTGCAAGATGATGAACTTAAGAACAGTTGTTTGTTAAAGATAAGAGATAGAGAGAGAATAAGAGAGAATGCGAGAGTTGTATTATTGAATAATAATACCGATGATGTTACAATGGGAATGTCCCCTTTATATAACAAGATTCCTTCCTTAAAATAATAATAAAAGTATTGAACATGGTCGACATCCTCCTAGCGAAGACGCCCAGTTCTAAATGGCGTCGTCTGCATCCTCGCGTCTAAACCGTGCCCTTATTGTATGAGGTATACGCTTGAAGGGTGTACCCATTGACGTAAAGACGTACAAGGTCAAATTTGACCCCATACAGGTAGTCCATCCGCTCATTGGAGGCATATACAGTAGACGTCTTCAATGGACGGAAATTCCGACCTCGTCTTTGGAGAATTTGATCTTATTATGAGGGCGATGACGTGAATATGGGAAATATATGGCGTTGCCGATCCGTTGACACGTGGTCTACTTTTCAAAATGACATCACCGCCAGCATGCGTCATGATTATACCTGCTCCCGAGATATTTCACAAGGTGATTTGAAGTTTTTGTTTCCCGCACCCATTTTGAATCATGTCTCTTTGATTTTCGTGTATTTTAGCCCTATAAATATGAGGAAGGTTCAATCTTTTTTATCTTTCGAACTTCCAAATTTTTCTACTCCCCTTTTCATCTTCTTTGCCAAAAATTGCTATTTTGTGCTTTAAACTCTTCTATTTCTATTGAAACCACCCTTCTTGTTGTCGGAACTTGATTCATATAGAAAATTACTATGGCAAAACGCGGGGTAAAACAGTAGAAAGGGCCAAGGTGATACCCCATCTAGGGTTCCACCATATTCGGGCGGTGATGGGAAAAAGGCATTGAAAATCCTCGTCCCTCTCAGCGTGGATAATATTCTTCCCAAAGAGATACATGCTTGCAGGGATTTCTCAACCAAGAGCCTGACTCCCCCTTGGGACCATACCGAGCTACTACAATCACATTTGAACGACCTATGGGAGGCGTACTGGATTCTAGACCATGTGGTGATGGAGCCGGCCGTGACAAACTATATCAATGTGCACCAGCCGGGATATTGCACATTTTACGAATACCTATTCTTGATCGGGTACGACCTCCCATTTTATCCCCTCGTGGAGGATCTCTGTCACTTTTACGACGTATGCTCGGCTCAACTCACTCCCTACACTTGGAAGGTGTGTCGTATTATGACCACCTATGCGGACAGGGCCGAACTTAGCGTTTCGGTCCATTACCTGTTGCAGTTATTTAGCCCTGGCTATATAAAGGGTACTACGCTGCAACTAAAGATCCATGGCACGAGGGGCTTGATCGTCAAGGCTGACGACAAGACCAACCGCCATTTTTAGCGTAAGTTTTTCTACATCAGGATGGAGCACCTGGGGTCGAATCCTGAAGGATTCTTAGAGAGGTGGAATCCAGAACGTGAGTGTGTTTACTCGAATTTAGTACTGTTTGCACTTTTTGATCGTATGGACATTATAACTTCTTTTTGTTTTCCTCTCCTTTACGCAGCGAGGGCTTTTCCACCCCGATTCGTTGATGATATTATGTTGTGGGTGGATATGTTGATTCCATTGGCGGAGGAGTGCCGCACCTGGTCCGCGTTCTGTAATTGATACGACCCACCAGGTAACTATTCGACCATGGTCTGGAGGTTTCATTAGGTTTCATTGATTAACCTATATCATGTTGGCAGGTCGGAGCGCCCCTAGGAGGAAGAATCAGAACGACGCTGCCTCGTCGGGGGTGGGGACCGATTCTAGGGATGAGTACGTGCCCCGCAACTCGCCCAATGATGGCATCCCAAAGGTTGCTCAACCTGAGGCTGCGCCTGCGGCTGAGTCCACAAGCGAAGCGACTCCTTCACTACTATCCCCTCAGCCCGTGGAGGAGACTTCTGAGGGCGAGGAGCCGCTGGATAGGAAGAGGCACCGGTTGATGCTTGGCAAGGGGATTTCCATAGAGGATGAAGGGGCGAGTGAACCTCATTCGGAGTCGAGGCCAGTTTTGATGGCCGACGCCATTCGCTCAGGGAGGTCGCCTCCCTAGGGGAGGGCAGTTGACACTACTCCTGTACGTGTTCTAGAATATGGCTCATCGGCCGCTACTGAGGAGCAGAACATGAGGCGGCCCCCGCGGCTACGGATGCACCAAAGAGGGATCGAGCCTGCATGGGGATGACGGTGGGTGGGCCTAACTACCCATTTGGATCCCAAGTGGATATAACTTGTTGCAACATAGCGAGCAGGCTGCAACAGATATAACCCTGCTATGTGCGGCCTCTGAGCGCTAGAGTTTGAAATATGTTAGCGATAGGGATTTATCCGGAAGGGTTGCCGTTGCAGCTTTGTAGGTATATTCTGTTTTTCTTTATGTATTATAAAGTGAACCTTGTTGCATGCTAATTTGTCTTTTTTGTCTCTTCTTTAGACCCTCGTTTTGGAGATAGAGAAGAGTCGGCGAGCGCAGAAGAAGGCTACCACCCTCAAGAAGGTGGCAAAGAAGTACAAGGAGTGTCGCGCCAAGCATCAGGCGCGGGCGGACCTATTCGCTCAGGACCCGCAGTTTCAGGTTTTTTCTGAGGGCCTAGAGCAATCGGAGGCTCGGCTGCAGCAATGAGTAGATTAGCTGGAGCAGGCCGATGATCAGCTGATGGCCGTCTTGGCTCAAAATATTGAAATAGAGACTCTTTTCTAGTCAAAGGAGGATAAATTGGAGCTCGATCATGGGGTAGCAACAAAGGCCACTAATTTGCGTGCCGAGGTCGATGCCTTAGCCGCCGAACTTAATGCCAAGGCGGCTGAAATTAAGGCTCTTAAGTAGGCTGCTGCGTCTAGGACATGTGGGTGTATGCTGAAGACAAAGTGGCCATGTTTGAGGACTTCCTTGTTGTAGGTCGAGCCACTGAGGCAGAGGTAGAGGACCATCGACATTTCGTTTGGGTCACCCGAGAATTCTATTGGTATAGTTCCGATTCCCTAGACCGGACGAGCAATAACTCTCAAGACGTTAACCGTTTAGCTTCTGGGTCCTGGATCTATGTGGCTTATCAAATTGAGGGCAGTAGTGGAAAGGATGATGAACCAGAGGGCGACGGCGGACAGGATGGCGGGGCATGTTAGGACTTGTATTTATTTGTTTTTGCTGTTTTGTGAGGATGTGAATAGATCCCGTTGTACATGTATACTTTTCTTGATGATAATAGAAGTTAGTCTTTTGCTATTTCTTATTGTACCTTTTATTTTGTGTGGTCACCATAGCCATGTACATGACTTCGACCGTTGTCGAGTTATTTTTTTTGTCGTAGTCAAGCTAGGTCGACTTAGTGACGACGGTGGCCTTAGCCATTTATACGTTAAATATGACTGTAGCCATATATATGACTTCGACCGTTATTGAGTTATTCTGTTTATTATAGTCGAGGTGGGTCAATTTATTACGATGGTGCTCCTAGCCATTTATTCATTGCAGATGGTCGTGGCCATGCACGTGAGTTCGACTGTGTCGAGTTAATTTGTCATAGTCGAGCTGGGTCGGCTTATCACGACAGTGGCCTTAGTCATGTCCATGTTAGTGATGGCCAAGGCCATGCATGTGACTTTGACTGTGTCGAATTAATTTGTCGTAGACTAGCTGGGTCGACTTCAACAGTGGCCTTAGCCATTTCTACGTTAGAGATGACCCTGGCCATGCACATGACTTCGACTGTGATACGTTAATTTGTCGTAGTCGAGCTGGGTCGGCTTATTATGACAGTGACCTTATCCATTTATGTGTTAGAGATGGTCGTGCCCATGCACGTGACACTGACTGTGTCGAGTTATTTTGTCATAGTCGAGCTGGGTCGACTTATTACAACAGTGGCCTTAGCCATTTATACGTTAGAGATGGTCGTGGCCATGCACGTGACTTCGACTGTGTCGAGTTAATTTGTCGTAGTCGAGCTGGGTCGACTTATTACGATAGTGGACTTAGCTATTTATACGTTAGATATGTCCTTAGCCTTTCATACATTGGAGATGGCTAAAGCCTTTCATACATCGGAGATGGCCATAGCCTTTCATACATTGGAGATGGCTGTAGCCTTTCATACATTGGAGATGACCGTAGCCTTTCATACATCAGAGATGGCCGTAGACTTTCATACATTGGATATGGCCTTAGCCTTTCATACATCGGAGATGGCCGTAGCCTTTCATACATTGGAGATGGCCATAGCCTTTCATACATTGGAGATGGCCTTAGCGTTTCATACATCGGAGATTGTCGTAGCCTTTCATATATTGGAGATGGCCTTAGCCTTTCATACATTTGAGATGGTACTAATCCAGTCCCTTTGTCATGCCAATCTGGAGGGCGTATAGAGTGGCTGGTATGATAAACTTGCCTCGTAAGTATCTCCAAGCGTCTCCTCTGCCGCCTCATTAAAAACTTTCCTGAGAAAACCCAATTGGTACAAAACTCAAGCAAGAGAAAAAGAGTATGACTCGGGAGGCGCCTTTCAGAAATGGAAATACTCGAGGTGAGCAACATTCCAATTGTTTTGGAGCATTTTTCCTTCCATTGTCTCTGGTTGGAATGCCCCTTTATCTGCCGCTGTTGTTATTTTGTATGGTCCATCCCAGTTGGTGCCCAGTTTTCCTTTACTTGGGTCTTTTGATGTCAATATTTTGGCTTTGAGGACGTAGTCGCCCACTTTGAGTGATCGTATCTTGGCCCTCTTGTTATAGTACCTTTCGACTATTGTTTCTGGGCCACCATTCTTATGTGAGACATTTCTCTTCTTTCCTCGGCCTCATCGAGGTCTTGAAGTCTGTCCATCTCGTTTTCAGCTCTGCTTGTATGTAAGTACCTAAGGCTTGGTTCGCCGACTTCGACTGGTATGCCATTGTCGGTTCCGTAGACAAGTGAGTATGGCGCCTCTCCTGTGGAGGATTTGGGTGTGGTTCGGTGTGCCCATAGTACTTCTGGTAGTAGATCAGGCCATAACCCTTTGGCGTCTTCGAGCTTCTTTTTCAGTTTATTTAGTATTGTTTTGTTGGACGATTTTTCTTGGCCATTGGCGGAGGGGTGGTATGGCGTGGAGAGTATTCGCTTAATATGCCATTTGTAGAAGAATTTAGTTGTTTTCTGGCCGATAAACTACTACCCGTTATCGCAGATGATTTCCTTGGGGATGCCGAAATGGCAGATGATATTATTCCATATGAAAGTGATGACTTCCTGTTCGCGTATTTGGGCGTACGCACCTGCTTCTATCCACTTAGAAAAATAGTCAGTTAAAACTAACAGGAACCGTACCTTTCCTCGTCCTGATGGTAGCGGGCCGACTATGTCCATACCCCATTTGATGAAAGGCCACGGGGAAGTGACTGAGTGGAGATGATCTTCTGGTTGGTGTATCATGGAGGCGAACTTCTGGCATTGTTCGCATTGGCGGACATATTCTGTCGCGTCTTTCTTCATAGTTGGCCAATAGTAGCCAGCCCGTATTAAGAAGCGAACGAGGGTGCAGTTACCTATGTGGGCACCACAATGGCCTTAGTGCACTTCTTTGAGTACCAATGTCGTTTGGTGAGGACCTAGGAACTTGGTCAGGGGTCCGCCAAAGGTCCTTTTTTAGAGCTCGTGGTTTATCAGGCAATATCGGGCGGCATGTACGCGGAGCTTCTTGGCTTTTTTTTTGTTAGGTGGGAGTGTCCCTTACTGCAAGTAGGACATGAACCGGTTGTGCTAGTCCCAAGTCAATTTTGAGGAGAGTACCTCCGTATGATCAATGGATGAATGGAGGAGGGTGACCACACTTTCTTTGTCGAAGTCTTTAGTGGCTGTGGCCAGTTTTGCTAGACCATCTGCCTCGACATTCTACACCCTAGGAACCTGCTCAAAGCGGCACTCGTCAAGCTCGGTCATTAATCTGTGGATCTCCGCCTGGTACTTTTGCAATCTCTACTCCTTAATTTGGTAAGTCCCAGTGACCTGGTTCACCAAGAGCTGGGAGTAGCAGTGGAGAACGAGTCGGCGAGCTCCATACTTGATGGCTAATTTTATACCTGTGATAACAGCTTCGTACTCGGCCTCATTGTTATTCATCTCGGGGCATCGTATGGACTGGCAAATTAATTCACATATGGGGACTTCGAGGACGAGTCCCAGTCCTAATCCTGAGTCATTAGCGGCCCCGTCAGTGTAGAGAGCTCATAGGTTGGTGTTGGAGGGGGCACAATATATCTCTTGTTCCGCCTCTGGCAGTATCTCAATACCGAAGTCGACCACAAAGTCGGTAAGGACCTGCGACTTGATGGCGGTTCTCGGAAGATACGAGATATCGTACACGCTAAGCTCTATGGCCCATCTAGCGATTCTACCTGATAAATCAGGCTTATGGAGCATGCTTCTCAAGGGGAAGGTTGTCACTGCTTTTATGGGGTGGCATTGAAAATATGGTTTGAGCTTCCGTGAAGCTACGACCAGTGCCAGGGCTAATTTTTCAAGGTGTGGATACCGTGTTTTGGATTCCACTAGGGTCTTGCTAATATAATAGATTTGGGATTGCATACCTTTAGTCTTGCGGAGCAATATTGCGCTGACAGCGACCTCTGATACGGCTAGGTATACCAGTAGGGGCTCGCCCGGATTTGCTTTGGCCAGTAGTGGAGGTGAGGATAGATACACCTTCTGTTTTTTCAAGGCTTCGACACATTCTTCATTCCATTGTAATCCATTGTCCTATATCAGTACATTGAAAAATTTGTGGCATATGTTGGAGGATCGTGAGATGAACCTGGATAGGGCGGCTATTTGCCCCGTTAAATTTTGCACCTGTTTTTTGCTGTTCAGCATCTCAGGTATTGCGTATATTGCCTTGATTTGGTCTGGGTTAACTTCGATACCTAGTTGGGATACGAGGAATCCTAAGAACTTTCCTGAGGCCATGCCAAAGGCGTTTCGGGGTTCAGCTTCATTCCGTACCTTCTCAATATTTCGGAGACTTTTTTCAGGTGGTCGATGTGATCCTCTTTTCTCGTCGACTTTACCAGAATATCATCGATATAGACTTCCATGATCTTACCGAGCTGCTTTTTGAACATCTTGGTGACTAATCTCTGGTATGTAGCTCCCGCATTTTTGAGCCCAAAGGGCATCACTTTGTAATAGTAAGTCCCTTGGTGGGCGATGAAAGTCGTCTTCTCCTGATCTTCCTCGGCCATCATGATTTGATTGTAGCCAGAGTAGGCATCTAAGAAACTTAACAGTTCATGTCCTATGGTGGCATCGATCAATTGGTCGATATGGGGTAGTAAGAATGAATCCTTCGAGCATGCTTTGTTTAGATCGGTGAAATCTACGCACATCCTCCACTTCCTATTTTTATTTTTAACCATGACGACATTGGCGACCCACTAAGGGTACTTTGATTCCCCGATTGAGCCGTTGGTGAGTAGTTTGTCCTCTTCCTTGCTGACCGCTTTATTGATTGCGGCATTAAATTTCCTTTTCATCTGTCGCACGGGCGGATGTAGTGGATCGATGTTCAACTTGTGAGTGGCGATATCTCGCGAAATCCTGGCATATCTAAATGGGAGAAAGCAAATAGATCTGCATGGTTAGTTAGGAATTCATGATACTTACTTGGGTCGGTGAGGCCGTGGCCGATGTACGCTTTCCTTGCTAGATTGGTATCGTTTAATTGGACTAGGTCGAGGTCTTTGAATTTCGCTTTACATGCTTCCACGATATTGGGATATTTGATGGCGTCTACTTTTGAGTCGATTTTAGTCCGCGACACGGCTAATTTCTATGCCTCCGCGCTTGCCCCTCTTAGTTGTTGGGTGTGGGTGCAATCTTGGGTTATTTTGTAGCACTCTTGTACGGTGTGTGGCTCTCCCCTGATGCTGAATATTCCCCATAGGGTAGGGAATTTGACCACCTAGTAAACGCTTGAAGGGACCGCTCGTTATGGCGTGTATCCATGGGCTCCCTATGATGATGTTGTATGCCGTCTCTTGGTTCATCACGTGGAAATTTGTTTCTAGCATGACTCCTCCCGCAAGGACGGTAGTGCTATTTCTCCGGATGTCCATTCCACTGTATTGTTAAAACCGATCAGTGTTATGCAACGCGATATTACCCTACCCTCAAGTCCCATTTATGCGAGGACCCTTGGGTAGATAATGTAGGCTCCACTTCCATCGTCGATCATGACTCTTTTAACACCCGTATCAATAATACGTAAAGTACTAATTAAAACATCATAGTAAGGGAAAGACAAACCGTCAGTATCAGACTTATCGAAGACGATACTACCTTCGAAGTCATCATACAGTTCATGAGAGATGGTTCGCTTCAGCGTGTGAGTATTGTCGAACTTGATGTGGTTCTTCTTTGAGTCGCTGTCGCTGCCGACGATCATGTTTATCGTCCATGTTGGGGAAGACGTCTTTGGCGGCCCACGGGATTGTTCCCTTCCGCGTGCAAAGTTGATATTTTTCCTTTGTTGCTGAGTAACTCCTTCAGGTATCCCTGGTTCAGCATCGTGACTACTTCTTGCCGTAGGCCTATGCAGTCTTCGTTTTTGTGTCCCCGTTCATGATGGAACTCGCACAGGACCTTCAATTTCCTTGTGGCGGGGTCTAACTTCATCTTCTGCGGCCATTGCACCTTGGTGCCTCGCTTCTCTAGTGCGTACACTATTTCTGAAGGAGACACGCAAAAATTATGTGCGGATAATAAGGGGGCATACCTCTTTCATTTCAGAGTGGAGCGACGTGTCACTGTAACGCGTCCGTATGTCTGGGCGTTGGATAGGAGGATCTGGTGTACGGATGATGTCGATCTCTGTTGGAATGTGGGAGTTGTTCTCGACGTCCCTCATTGCGCCGATCTCTCCTTGTTTCTGAGTGTATTGTTGTGAGCCGTTGAGTTGGCCCATTGAGATCATCCTCGTCCACCAATACCTCGGCACATTAGGCATTATGGATTTCCTCCTACGTGGTAGGGGATATTTCATAAGGCGGCTCAACAGCTTCTTGGTCGCCCTCGAGCCGTCCCTGCTTAGCCCATTTTAGAAACCGGCGACCTCCATACCTTCTGACACGTTCGGCAGACTCATCCTCACCCTGTTAAACCTAGCTAAGAAGTCCCTAAGCCCTTCACCTTTGGTTTATCTAATGACGAAGATGTCATTGACCCTTGCATCCACTTTCTTCGCACCTGTGTGGGTAACGACGAACTTGTCCGCCATTTCCTCAAACATTGATATTGCCTTAGCAGGCAACTAGGAATACCATGTCAAGGCCCCTTCTGTTAACATCTCGCCAAACTTCTTCAACATCACCGACGGTACCTATTCTTTCGATAGGTCGTTGCCCTTCAAGGGAATGGACGTAGTAGATTAGATGATCCTCGGGATTTGTGTTTCCATCTTACACCCTCAAGTATGGAGGCATTTTGAAGGTTTTTGGGATAGAGTAGAGGGAAGATTCTTAAGAGTATGGCTGCTCTACAAACCTTCCCACGTCGCGTTTTGGTAGCAACTTGGGGGCTCCCGGGATTTTGTAGACTATCACGACCCTAAACCCGATCGTGATGGCACCTAACCCAATCGCTGGGCATGCCCAACCAAATACACTCTCAACCCGAGCTTAGAGCTCAAAATTATTTATTCAAAATCATTAACAGTGAAGAAAAATCAAAATAAAGCTAACAATTATAAAACAACCCGAATACCTTAGAGAAACAACATAACTTCCCCAAGACCAAGTCCCGATCCCCAATGGTTCTCTACCCCATGTCCATTATCCGTCATGCAAGTCACCTCAATACAGCACTATGATGTGCAAGTCCGGAGTTTACAAATCCTCAGGACATCATTTACAATTATTACCCACCTCAATCGGGTGAAAACTCTAGCCTGTGACGCCTTTGCTCCTCAAAACTGCCTCCACGCGCGTCGAAACTAGCCAAAATCAGTACAAATATATCATAATAGGCTAGTGGAACAACACCCAATCGAAAACAATCGAAATATAACAAAAATCTTGAAACTAGCAAAACCCGAGCCCCGGGCCCGCTTCTCAAAAAATTATGAAACTCACATTTTCGGAATCTTCGTCTTGCCACGAGTCCATACATATAAAATTTATCAAAATCAGAGTCAAAATGAATCATCAAATCCCAATTTTACACAGCAAAAACCAAGCGTTAATTTCTTCAATTTTATACCCAATTTCAGAGAATTAATGGATGAATCTTCGGTAAAATCATGTAATTAACTCATAAAACTTACCTCCAATCGATTCCTAGTTGAAATTCTCTTTAATCCTCGTCCAAAAGCTCCAAAATATGTTCAACAATGGTGGGAAATAATTTTGCTCACGGATGAAATACCAATTAAAAACCCTCTAACGCCCAGGTTTAACACTATGCGAACGCGGTCAACACCCCCGCGTTCGCGATAAACAAATTCCATCTGACCAAAATTTACCTCTACGCAAACACGACCCCTGGCCCGCGAACGCGATGCTCTGGCCCTTACTCTTACGCGAACGTGTTCCATTCTCATGCGATCGCGATGCATGATCTACTTACCCTTCGCGATCGCGAAGCCTCTGATGCGAACGCGATGAACAAAAATCCTTGGCTTCAAATTTCTTCTATGCGTTCGCGTCCACCACTACGCGAACGCGCTGCCTTAAAACCTGTAACACTTATGACAGCAAAACTGGTCACATAGCCAACCAAAAATGATCTGTTTGAACCCACGAAAATACTCCGAGGCCCCTGGGACCTCAACCAAATCCACCAACCGACTCCAAAATACCATACACACTTGTTCCAATCATAAAAACACATCCTGAAACACAAAATATCAAATCATTTCGGATTCAAGCCTAAGTTTTAACTATAACTTCTGAAACCAACATTCAATCAAATGATGTCCGAATGACCTAAAAATTTGCAGACATATCTAAAATCACCTAACAAAGCTATTGCAACTCTCGGAATTCCATTTCGACTCCCGGATCAAAATCTCACCTATCAACCGGATTCCGCCAAAATTCCAACTTCGTCAATTCAAGCCTATTTTTACACCAGACCTCTAAATTAAATTTCGATCGCTCTCCCGAGTCGTAAATCATCCCCCGAAGCTATCAAAATCATCGAAATTCACATCTGAGCCTTCTAACCACATAGTCAAATTCCGGTTGACTTTTTTAAAACAAGCTTCCTTCTACGAGGCTATGTGCCTTATTTTTAACTAAAACCAATTCCATTACACCCAATCAACTCAAATACCGATATAAAACTTGAATCATCACAATAAGGGGGAAACGGGACGGTAACTCAAGTGGCGACAAGCCAGATCGTCACATCGACCCTCTCTTGGTGTTCCTTCATCTGGTCGCAAAGTGCTTTGTTTTTATTTTCCATCTCCTCCATCTTCCTTAGGATGGTAGTTTGCGTTCCATCACTGGTCCGTGCCTCGATGGGTTGATTATTTACTCGTGTCTCCTCATGTTCGCCCGTGGCAGCGGTGATGCTCAGCGTTGGCACAGACCTGACGTTGCCTTGTGGTGACTTCTCAACCAAACCACTTAGGGTGATTGTCAACGACTCTTTCAGTAGCTTTTTGACCACCGAGGGTGATTTCTTAACAACAGATATGGAAGCTCCTTTATCGTGCAAGATCGTTGGATCTTCGGATGGGAAGATGAGATCTCTGCATTTGGTGCGTTGCTGGGGGTTGTGTTAATGATGACATCATCACTGGCCTCGTTGAGAGCACCACGAAGGTTGGTTGTGACCCCCATTATAGCTTTTGATCTGATGTTACTTTCAACCATCTTTTATTTTTGTGTGATGTGGAGAAATGTGGTTGGCTGATCTCTAGGTGGATACTATGATTTTGATTCTCAAAATCCCCACAGACGGTGCCAAATTATTTGGCTCAAAAGTTAAACGCTACTTTGTAAGCTAAAACAATCCAAAATATGAAAGGGTAAATCGTAATCAAATATAATAAGCCCATAGATGTAAGAACAATGTAGTTACGATAGATCTAATATTGCAAGATGATGAACTTAAGAACAGTTGTTTGTCAGTGATAAGAGATAGAGAAATAATAAGAGAGAATGCGAGAGTTGTATTATTAATTAATAATACTGATGATGTTACAATGGGAAGGTCCCCTTTATATAAGGAGGGGCCTTCCTTGAAATAATAATAAAAGTATTGAACATGGTCGACGTCCTCCTAGCGAGGACACCAGATTTTAAATGGCATCGCCTGCATCCTCGCGTTTGAACCGTGCCCTTGTTATAGGAGGTATACACTAGGGTGTGCCCGTTGACGTAAAGACTTATAGGGTCAAATTTGACCCGTACAAGCCTAATGAAACTCTCAAGTGAATTATAAAAGGAGAAGTAAAAAAAAAAAAGGTGACTTACACAGAAGATCTTTGACTCATGTAAATCAGATTCACCCATTTAAGCTATTCCAACTTGAAAACCTTGCTAGGAAAATCTTGAACAATGTTTCACATGGTGTAAAAAATCAAAGAGAGAAGAAAATCTCCCCGTCACCCCCTCCCCAAAGCTTAATTAGGTGATTAATTGTCAGTATATGTAAGCCATGTGAGATGTTGGGGGATCTTGGTTTCCAACATTTAATGCAGACTGGACTATTTGATGTTCAAACATGACCTGTGTAGGGGACTACAAACCTACTCATTTTATTAAATACAAAGTGTCTTTAACTTGTTATGGCTAGCCACTGATATTTAAGTGTTTAAATTCTGTTCATTGACATTGTATAGATCTTTTACGTTATGTAGTTAAGTTGACCTATACCATAAGATAATTTTTCATGGCAATACAATATGATAATCTATCAATAGAATAAAATACATTAAGTTACACTAATAATGTAAAAGTCATGATTTAGATTTTCAGTATACATAAATCAATCCAATATTAATATTAGGGGCGATCCGATAAATTTTGTGAGCTAAAGCCAAACTTTATGAGGGGTCTTAACTTTTTAATTTTTTTAATTGATTTGATGTCTATTTTTTTTTTTTAGCTTTTTTTTAGATACATAGTTATTTAATTTTCTTAGTAGTTCCTAATTGACAATATAGGGAATCCACTTAACTTTTCTTTTGACATTGTTGTTCTTAGATAAAATTTTATCAATTTTAAGTTTGGATTCTTTTTGGGCTGAATTAATGGTAACTTGAGTTATGAATATTATTCCATAAGCAATTTAGGTATTTGGAAAAGAATTAAATCTTCTTATTTTATTAAGAGCATCAATTAAACTATTATCTTCCGATTGTACTAATTTCCTTAATACTTTTAATTCAGAAAATAATCTAAACCATCAATATCGAATTGATTATTATGCTTTAAGGAACATTCAAGATTAATGCAATATTTTTTAAAATTTCCAACATGTGGTGATCTTAGATTTTACTGCCAAATAGAAAACCAAAAATATTTTCATATGCTTCGAATTGTTCAAATCTATTTTGACGTGAAAAATAGCCTTGTCATTATGTATAAAAGTAATCAACTTTAAAGAACTCTTCGAAATTTTTGGAATTTCATTATCAACATTCACATCAAATTGTTACTTCCTATATATCACACGTTTCTTACAAATTTGGGGTTCGATATCCATTTCAAGTGCAATTTCCTTGGTAGAAATTATAGCAGTTGCAAATCCTTCTTTTCTATATTTATTAGAAAAAAATAAAACTTTTTCACTTTACGAAACTCTTTTCTATAATCTATTAGGTGTGACAAAAAATAAGCTACCACAAATATATAGTTTAAAGCGGTTGCGTTACTTGCTTTATGGACGATCGCTCCTAATTAATGTATTGAAAGTGTTATTTTTCTACTGTGAGGGACAACTTTAAATGCATTAATGATTCAACTAGTGGGAATTCAAAGAAGAAAATGAATTTTCTTCTTCTTTGTCCTTAGACTGTACCCATGTGGGGCAACACATTGTTTGGTCTTGCTATGTCTGTACCTTGGCTATTAATTAAACATTCTAATTTTCTTGTTATATAATAAAGTCCCAAAAAATTAAGTTTATTTGTAAGTGGGGTTCTTTTCTTAGTTGTTTGTGGAAGATAATGAATCTAAAGTAGCTTTCTCCATATTCTTTTAATTTCCTCCATTACACAACAGATCATTTGGGCTTTGATGCGATGTATCTTAGAGAATGTCCAAGAGAAAAAAGGTTAATTAATTTTTTGATGTTTAAGATTATTAAGACAATTAAGGGATAGGGGAAGAAACATGTCACTTTTATGTGTTTCATTTACAAAGTTGAAGTTGTTGAACTTTTTGAGAATGTTTTTCAAGTGTGGCAGTAAATGTCTTTAAGTTGTGAAGGGTTGTAATTTTGACACATGAAAGGTGTTTAATTTTCTATATTAATAGGTAGATCAAGTGATGCTTTAAACAAGATTTAGAGAAAATTCATTGAATTAGGAGCAATTTGCCGTACTATTGTAGAGTACAACTTAGGTAGATCTTCCCAAAAACTAAATAATTAGATTATTTTAGCTAAGCTTTGAGCCAAAAGGGATGAATTTGCAGGGAAACATAAAACAAAAGAATTTTCATATGTTTGTCTCATAAAAAAAGAATCATGTTTACACGTGAGAGGTTTGGCTGAAGACATAATTAATTATATTATAATATATTTTCTCTAACAGTTTAAGCTTTTAGTGAGATTGTCACATATTTGGCGAGTATCGACCGCTTTAATCGACGCCACAAGACATGTATGAGACTTTATAATAGTATATTAACGCTACAATTTCAAGTCTTAACCCATTGAAAAGATATGGAACAGTTTATTAACACCACTACTATACGAATAAAAAAAGGCGAAATATATAAACGGCCTCTTGAAGTTGTCCTCAACGGTCAAACAAACACTTCAAGTGACTCATTTATCATTTAGACACTTCAAGTGACTATTAAGTGTATCAGGTAAACACTCGATTGTAGCAGACTACGTGCGTGAGTTACAACTGCCAATTCCCTGTCAAATGAGCCAATTAAAGTGCGACACGTGTAATTTATAATATAAAAACTACATATAATTAACAAAAAATAAAAAATACATCTAAAGAATAAAAACAAACCCATTTCCTATACTTTTATAAATACCAACACCTATCTCCCCCCCCACCCCTCCTCCTACTCTCTCTTTCCCCCTCCCTTTCATCTTCTTCTCATCTTCTATGCTTCCATTCCCATCCCTTGTCCCCTACCTTTGGCAAATTGATCCAACAAATTAAAACTCATACCAAATAGAGAACTAAGGGATATATAAAATAGTAAAGAAAAATCTATTAATGATAAGATCCTAGTTATCAAAATAGTTTTCTTTTCAATTCTCCAATTGAATTCTTGATATCTTCCAGCAACGATCATTTTTTGGTGTATTTAACTTGGTTCTATTTAGGTCCTAATTTGGTTGGAGTTTGGACGGTGGTTTACATAATTAGTTGGATTGTTTCTTTTGTAATGGAGTTTGGATGGCGGTTTTGAATTATTTTTTGAATTTGATGTGATGAATTTGTTATTTTGTAATGGAGTTTGGATGGAGTTTGGATGAGTGTTTCTGAACATTTTGTTGAATTTAATGTGATGATATATTTGGTAATTTTGTTCTTTTGTGATGGAGGCAAAGGTAATTTAGGGTTAGAGAAGGGTGTTAACGGCGGAGGAGAGAATTGGAGGAGAAGAGAGAGTGAAATTAAGTGGGGTCCACATTATTTTAGTAAAATAAAAGAAAAAATCTAATTTTAGGCTGTCAACTCGCGTCTTAGAGTGTGGATTTCACGCAATGTGGGCTGACACGGTTGGGTGTTTAGTTGATCTCTTTTGTTAACAAATAAAGGGTCTAATTGAAAATAGGCTCACTTAAGGTGTTTAGCTGATCGTTGAGGACAACTTGAAGGGGTCGTTTATGTATTTCGCCATAAAAAAATGGATATTGGGCTAAAAGAAAATCTACATTTCTGAAATTTTAGTAACATTTCGTGACACATACAAAGTGTTTTGCGAACATGTAATATTTGTTAATAATCCCAAAGTTCCCTCAATTCCTTTTGTAGACTTCTTTCAGCCAGCTTTTTCCAAATATAAAATAGTGTAATTTAAAGATCAGGAGAAGAGATAGGACCTATTAATTAGTTTTACCTCTTTGATATAATTAGTTAGTTGTCGAATACAAAGACTAATGAAGAAATACGTGGAGCAATAGTGAACACTCTTAACAACAAATACAACTGCTTTCTTTCTTCCTCCTTTATTTATTGTATTGACGCAGTGTATTTGATAATAGAGACGAAATCGGGATTTAAATTTTATAGTTTCTAACTTCTAGAATAGTGATATCCGTTATAGTATATAGTTGTATTTTAAATTTAATTTTGTATATATATAATAAATTTCTTAATATAAATATATAATGTAAACTAAAGTTACTGAATTCAATTGATCCGTACGCAACCTTCTAAGTGCTTATAGAACGTGTTAGAGAAAAAATATTAGTAATAAATTTTAGGGTGTTTAAGATCATAAAGACAGCATGTCAAGTTTAGTTCATTGATGTGTTTCATAAACAAAGTAGAAGATGTGGAACCTTTTGAGAATGTTTGTCAAGTGTGGCAGTAATTGTTTGAGGAAGTGAAAGGTCCTAATCATCACATGCACATGAAAAGTATCGTGAATATAATTAGGTAGATCAAGTGAAGTTATGAACAATATTTTGAGAAAATTCAATGAATTAGGAGCAATTGCCGTACTATTGTAGAGTACAATTCAGACAGATATATTATAAGAAACTATTTATTAGATACTGTAACTAAGCTTTGAACCAAATGGGATGAATCGTTGGAACAGATTAAATAAAGAAAAAGAAAAAAGAAACGATGAAGAGAGATGTGTAACTATATAGACTTCGTAGTCTATATAGATGGTGTTTGGCTAAGCTTATAAGATGGTCAAATTGGCTTATAAGTACTTTTTGGCTTATCTATGCGTTTGGTAAAATTAAAAATACTTATAAGTTAAGTGTTTATAAGCCAAAAATAAGCCAAAAGCCATAAGTTGGTCTCCCCGAACTTATCAAATTTCAGCTTATAAGCACTTTAGATTTGACCAAAATATTTACTTTTCTATCCCTAAAATACTTCTTTAAAAAAAAAGAACTCTTTGTATACCCAATTTTTTAGCTGTTTATTATTAATTTTAGCACTTTTATCCAAACACGTAATTGCTTATTTTTTTAAATAAGTTTCAGCAATTAAAAATGCTTTTCAACACATATGCTTATCAGCTACTCTAAATCAGCTGAGCCAAACGGGCTCATAGTGATCAACCAAATAGTTGTAACTCTAAACTACGTGTTTTAAGATAGATTTTGTTGTAAAAATAATATTATGGAGAATAAGAATTAGCTTGAAGCGTGTATATGATACCATTCTTAAGAATATTTTGCGTACATAGCGTATCTCCCAAGATTCAACAAGCTCTTCTAATATAAACTAGGAACAGATCAACAAAGATTAATCAAAGAAAACCCAACACAATAAAAGTGTCACGACGCAAAATCTACTAATTGTGATGACACATAATCCGATCCGTTAAGGTCAGCTAATTAACAGTTTACCCAATTCTAATAAAATAAAGATGATCAACAAATGATATATTTGTATTTTCATACAATACTCCAAGAACTGGTAGTACAAGATATGAGCTACTAAGACTAGATTATTGCAAAAACGGATATGAACTAAACACAACTTCTATTTGAAATGTACATAAACTTAATTCGACTCTAGAACTACCTAGAGACAAGTGGTTGCCACATGCACGAACATTGTCAGATTCAACCCTCGACATCCACCGCAGCTTCGTTCCAAAATTCGCACGCAAGGTACAGAAGTATAGTATGTGTACAACTGACCTCATGTACTCAGTAAGTATATTGACTAACGTCGGTGATACTCACTAATATAACATGTACAGAAGACTAGCAATAGAACAATACAAGAACATAACAAAATAGACTACAAGGAAACAAATATGTGAAACAATAAATGATTTATAGAAGAACCACGATTAATATTCCTCAATATCACGATCAATACTTTCCTTAGAGAGATAACCAACAAATCACGATAATAAATTCATAACTTTCATAGTGTGAGAAACATACTCAAGATATCCAATCAAATGGCACAACAGCACCCTTCGTGCATTTATCTCATCCTCAATAAATATACGTATAACAGTACCAACTAGGTGAAAGAAATGAAAAGACAAAATAGAAAACACACAAATAGAAATAATGAATAAGGTAGTATTGGACGACAGAAATGGTCTAGGTAGGAGGCATAAGAGTAATGACATTAATTAAGAAAGAAGAACATAATTTCACCTAATTAGCATGGTATAAGGTATAGATGTAGATATAGATATAACAAATAAGAAGGGAAATTATGATATTTATAAGCTAACAAATAGAGACATGCATGACTAACATGGTAGAAGGCTTATAATAAAATGTAAGTAATGACATGGATGTTGATATAACAGCTGGACGGATGCATGCTATTTGCAGTTAAACAGATAGAAGGAATGGACAACACAACAACAATCGAGATAGAGGATAAAGACAGACCAACAACGACAAGTCACGTAAATAACATAAGTGCAACGGTAATAACTCCAGGTGAAGGCATGAATGTACACACAAGGAAAAGATATCACAACATAAGCTATTTCCCCTGTCTTCACCTTCACGAAAACACCATTTTTGCCATAAACTCATGATAACTGTCACAACCCAATCTGATGTGCCATGACGCGTGCCCGAGTCTTACCTGTCGAACACCTCTAAGCATATGTCTAAGCATAACATAAAAAAGGGTAGATCATGCATCAAATTTTCCAATAAACTGCTGAATCATATGAATAACATACACAAAGAAAACATGCCCAAAATACATTTGTACATATATAAGAAGAATACGGTACGACGAGACGACAAGGCTGCTATAGATAACTATATATCTAAAATCAGAAGCCGACAATGCCACATACTATCCAACTATACATGACTGTCTATAGATCTCTAATAGAGTGTATAATTGTACAAAGGACGGGACTGAGCCACGTCATACCCATATATGTATACAAAAATGTTATACCAAAATCCAAAGCAGTTCCAAATTAAATAGAGCACACCAACTTTCGATGATCAAAGATTCTAAGAAGGAGGACCATATGCCTATCTACCTGCCCCTGCGAGTATGAAGTGCATACCCCGAGAAATATGGACGTTAGTACGGATAATGTATAAGTATGTAAGGCATGAAAATCAGTGTATAAAAGATATAAAAGAAACATGAAATAAAGGAATTCGCGTGCGAGTCTAAATAGCTTTACGAAAATCCTAAAGTATTTATAAAGTCATGCATGTGCGTATAAAGGTTGTATCATGCATATGTATATCTGTACATAACATCATCAAGCTTCTGAGGGCATCCCATCATATTATCCCGGCCTCTATGAACGAAATCATCAATGTATACCAACTGATCAGGTGATGGTGCGTATATAATGCCATAATCTTTCCTCATAGACCATATACATATAATATACACATATATAACACCATCTAGTCATTAATCAATTTAAATGTATAAATAAATACAACGCATAAGATGTAAGTCAATAAGATCTCTTGGAGTATCATAAGATCAATATGCCTTCTAATAAACTTTATCAACAACATATTTTTCTGAGACCCTTTGAACATAAGATATTGGTGCAACCCAAACCGATACGCCGTGATGGGCACCCGGTACCTAAATCAAACGAGTACCAACGTAACATATCTTTCATATTACATCAATCATAAGTAAGTTGGCCAGAAGGAGAGTCACGAGATAACCAGAGTAAACATAAGGAAATACCAAACAGAGAACGATCCAACCTAATATAGAAACTCATACCTGTGACATAAGGGCCTATAAGGATTATGCAATCCATTATATACTTAAAATATGTGCTGACAAAGCCATACAAGTATCTGCATACATAACTTCTATTTACAAGCCTCTAAGAGTACATACTTATCATAAAGGTAGGGACATGGTCCTGCCATACCAAACAATACACGTCTAAATCATACTGGCTCAACAAACAACTCTAGCACAAATGGAGTGCACCAACATCTTTCGCTGAGCTGATAGCCTACTTGAAGGAATGTCGACCTATCTATCCGGACTTGCAAGCATAAAATGCAACATTCCCAGGCAAAAGGAACGTCAGTAAAAATAATGTACCGAGCATGTTAGCAATGAAAATCAATAAATAATAGACATGAGAGAACATGGAATAAAAGACTCAACATGTATATCTGAATAGCTTTGTGAATAATTTAATATTATAACGTCATGCATATGCGTACAAATATCATACAATTCATGGGTATATGCGTTCATAACACCATCAAGCCTCTGAGGGCATCCCATTATATATCGTCTCGGCCATTATAGGCAAATCATCAACGCATACCAACTGATCAGGTGGTGGTGCGTATATAAAGCCATAACCTTTCCCATATCCTATACATATATGCGTATATAACATCTGTAGGCACGTAATTTTTGACCATCCCCGAAATTTCACCTGTTTTAGCGTAGAATAATTAATTTAAGTCTCATATAGTTATTTACACTAATTTTAACTCTTTTACATTATTTTTATCATAAAATTAAAAAATAAAAAAAAGTTGCATATTATATATATAATCTAGTTTAATTAATTAAATTAATTTTTACATTACGTAATATATTTATCTTATATTAAAAGTAATTTAATTAAGGTTTAGATATTTGTTTTTGACCCAATGTTAAAGCCCAAATTTTAAGCCCAAAATACCTTACCCAACATCCCTGACCCGTTTTCAACATGTC
>JASVEL010014086.1:600000-960811 GCA_032618575.1 Nicotiana noctiflora
CCTTCCAGAAAGGGTTCAAAGGCATTTCGTCATATCTAAATGGACTACACTATAAATAATTGAAAAGAATAAGGGGAGGGAAATAAAATTAACTTATTTTAATTCCCCCCCAATTTCCCCCCAAAATACCTCTATAAATAGGCTGTTAGTAAGCCTGAAAAAGGGGCTGGAATTCTGAAAGCATCTTTAGGTTCCACACATTATAATTCTGGGTTGGGAATTAGACATTGGGTTCAGAAGTTAAAAAAGGATTCCACACATTACAGTTCTTAGCTGATTAACTGGGGTGTTGATTTGGGGATTTCTACGGGGTCGACTCTTCTTCAATTCATCTTGACTTTGCTGAATTTCTCGATTTCACTTGGTTGATTTGCTGGATTCTATATTTGGGATGTCGTTAGCTGCTTTACTGTGATCAACTTGTCTCGTTGCTGTTGCTGTATTGCTGCTATTAATTGTTGATTATTCTTCTTCTCCAATAACCTAGACTCATCAATTTGCGTTGAACCAGGTACACATTTGTTTTCTGGAGATTGTAATCGAGACTATGATGAAGAAATGAAGCTTGATTAACTTTCAATGATGTCATTTTGTTTCTTCTAAAAGAAGAGGTTCAAGACAGAACTGTGAGCAGGGATATCTAGCTATTTAGCCTTAGAGAAAGGCTGACTTGAGAGCCCTAGTCCCTTACTTTTAGAGAAGAAGGACAGCTCCGTTCGTGATTCCCGGTTGGGGATCACTTCACTCCTGCGCCTGTAGAGTCTTCTTGCATCTTTCCTTGAAAATCGACTAAGCGCGAACAGAAGCATCCACGAGCGAGAACTAGAATAGATAGGACGAATACGTGACCAGAGAATGAGACGGGAGGCGTGAATA
This sequence comes from Nicotiana noctiflora, assembly GCA_032618575.1. NCBI lineage: Eukaryota > Viridiplantae > Streptophyta > Magnoliopsida > Solanales > Solanaceae > Nicotiana > Nicotiana noctiflora. The sequence continues at coordinate 600,877 of JASVEL010014086.1, forward strand.
CCGTGCTCTTATGCTGAAAAGTACCTCTTATCCGCCCTAAAAACATGCGAGAATTGCAATGCAAGCGGCAAAACTGCAGCAACAGCCCCTCTCCTTACAGTCAAGTGGCTGATCGCCCCTCTCCCTTTGTCTACACGCTTCTATAGATTCCTTTGTAATTCATTAGGAATGGTTGTAATAATTAACAACTCTGTGGATCTGACCTAGATTAGAGTAAGAGTAGTTAATGCTGTAGTTAGATATAAATTAGTAATTAAATATAGTTAAAACCTAAATCAAAACTAAAATAGGCTAATACAAAACTAATACACTTAGATAAATAGATATAATTCTGATATTGGAAGTATAAACTAGAATCTAGCTACTTTTTGTTAGTTCAAATTCTAAATCAGGATCGATTTAATCTAAAAAAGGAATAAGTAGGCTAGCAGTTCAAATTGTATTATCGCATATCTTCAAAATGGGTTATATACAGATTTGCTTTCAAGACGTTTGTGATTGTTATCAACTCAAGCATGTATAGTCGATGTTACAATACTATTTTCCTTTCTGTTAAATAAGTGACAAAATAATCCTGCAAGCTAGTGTTACAATAATTACCTGAATATCAGAACTTACTATATAGTATAACAACATTGATACAAATTATTGTGCTAGAATTTTAATTAGCTGTTAAATCTTGAAATTAGCAGTGATAAAAAATGTCATTTGGTATAGTCTAAAAATTATTAAGTACTAATGTTGAATAATAATTGTTCAAATGCTGATGTTGAACTAATAACTCATTTTTGCTTATATAGTCTGGCCTAGTTGTGTGTAAGGGCCCAGATCTTGTTAATATGGTACCTGTAACCTCAAGTAGTAACAGTAGCATATATTGGGCTACAGATGCCCATCCGTTCCAGTAATGGACTATTAAAGTAGTCCAAAGTCCACGCCCAATAATGAATAAATGGCCTGGACTATGATAGCATAATCTAAAATAACAGAAAACAAGATATGTATATTGAGGAAAAAATAGAAATAGAAAAACATAGTATACGACTAAGTTTGGACTTTTAAAAATAGGGATGAGCCTCGTCTTGAAGACAAAAAAATACACGGGCCCCCAAATGGATTTCAATGTAAAATGTTAGACTCGGAAGGACCGTTTAGCAAATTTCACGATCTTTCCTAAAGTTAATAAGACGTAGACATTGTAGGGCACGATTTTGTAATAAAAATTACATTCCTAATACGGGTGCCCATTTTATGTGACCCAAATCTCAAATCTCAACGAAACTGAAATGCATTAAAGTCACAGGTGTACTGGTTGCGGTGTGACTCGAAATGCATTTTCGTGATGTCGCAAGTCTTTAAAAAATAACAAAGAGGGACATTAAAACATTTGTAAAAGCATATAAAGAAATCAAATAAGACACAGTAGTTGAGCGACCGTGCTAGAACCACAGAATCCGGGAGTGCCTAACACCTTCTCCCAGGTTAACATAATTCTTTATCCGGATTTCTAGTTTCACAGACTGTTAAAATAGAGTCATAATTTTCTCGGATTCGGGATTAAATCGGTGACTTGGGACACCAATTATCTTCCCAAGTGGCGACTTTGAAATTTAAATAAATCCCATTTCGATTGTCATTAAAGTGGAAAAACTTCTTCCCTGTTGTTATTATTATGTCCCTTCTTGGGGTGTATTAGTATATAGCAGGGTATACTTATCTAAAAAGTAGTAAAAAAGGAGGTGTGACAGCTCTGGTGACTCTGCTGGGGATAAGCAACCCAGAACTTCGGTTTAGGGTTTAAGAATTCGTGCTCGATTAAATTTCTGTTTTTTATATTATCTGATTTCATTATATGCTTTGATCAATGTGCTACATGTTTACCGCTTTGATATTACGTGAATTGTATATATAAAATTGTGCTGAAAACCCTTCTTTTCTTACCTCCGAGGATGTGCTTACTAGTTGAGACTCCCCTTTCTGTTAAGTCGGTACCCAAATAAGAAAATAGAGGCCAGAAAAGTTACAAAGCCGGACGATCCCGCGGGTCCTCGGTACGTAGCTCCCTCCTCAAATCCGAGTTGTCTGCTCGGGTACACGGTCTAGTACCATTGAAAACATCAGGATATTGAGCCTAGATTTAGGATGTTTATTTGCATCATATCCGACTTAGGGGACTCAACACAGGGGTTGGGTCCGTCTAGGACAGGCAACCCGAAATGAAAAGACCATCATGATTATATATTGCATTTATTTGTCCTAGATTATTATGCTGACCGGCTAAATTCCTGAAAACAAAAGGAGAAAAAATATTAGAATAGAATATACCGAAATATTGACTAAATGCTGTCGAAAGTTTGAAAATAGGCGGAACAAATTTTTGGTCGTAAAATAATTTGACCGAACTACGCAGGTTTGATTCTCACCACTAGCCGAGATACGTAGGCAACCCGTAACGGGTCCAGCCACCCCTTTCAAAAAATAAACAACAAAAAAATGTTGAATTTTAGTTTTCAATAAATCAAAGTGATGTTGTTTTTGAAATTAGCCGATTGTTCCGAAAGGACGCCGGAAGGCTGTTTGTGCAAAAATGGCCGCTTAAAAGTCATTTCTTTTTCTTTTTAAATAATATCCTTGACATTTTCAAATGAAATATGGAAAGGTTAACTATTTCGAAATAATGAAAAATTGTCTTTGAAAAAGATTTTCCTTCTTTGAATAAATCGCCTTTAATAAATGTGCCGGATGAGCACAACACAAAATGAACCCTTTGCACTAATGAACAAAATCCCTTTGGAGTTGCGATTATGGTGGAATGATCTAGGCCAACAAGGACAGGATTGGGTCAACAAATATTTTAAAGATCTTACTGGGCTGTTGAACATAGTACCTCGGGGTGATATTATCCGAGCTCTAGTTGCTTGTTGGGATCCCGCACACAACGTGCTCCACTTCTCAGATTTTGAGCTTACTCCGACTTTGGAGGAAATTGCTAATTACATCGGGAAAGGCAAGGTTGCCTTAAAAGACAAGTATCCGGTGGCTCCAAGGGCTATTAAAGTGCATAGATTCCTCGACTCCTTAAAGATTGCCAGAAATGTTCACAATGAAGACTTGGTTCACGAGTTCTGTACTATGAACTTTATATACCGCAGATATCTCCACGTTGGGGGATTCAATGATCCAACAAACAAACTCTGCAGCAAAACAAACCGAGCTAAGTGGGAGGAATACATGCATTTCGCCTTTATGGTAGCCTTTTTGGGGTTGATCATATTTTCGAGGAAAGATGGAAATATTGACATTAGAGTCGTCGGAATTGCCAGTACTCTCCTTGTGAAAGACAATAGTACGTTGGCACCAATGATAGTGGCCGATATCTTCTGTGCTCTCACAGCCTGCAAAACAGGACAAGATTTCTTCGAGGGGTGTAATTTACTTCTTCAAATGTGGATGATAGAGCATTTATGCCACCACCCTCAGTTTTTAAGCTATGGATCGTCTGCAAAGACATGTATTGAAGAATTCTACGAGAGGACAAAAGAGGCCAAGTTGCCAGAAGGATCAAAAGGTTGGATCATATATGTGCGATCACTGACTGCTAGCCAGATAGATTGGGCATATGGATGGTTTCCCCTCAATGAAGTTATATATATGCCAGCGGAAGGGTCGTATTTTCTGTTAATGGGTCTCAAGAGCATCCAACCTTATGCGCAATACCGGGTATCAAGACAACTCGGAAGATATCAGGTTGTGCCGAAAGATGGGGACATCAGCCTTCAAGTAATAGAAATCAGTCCTGATGGGCAATTCCAGGAAACAAAATTCGGCAAATATGGAATGAATGCCAATGTCTGAGAATAGACACTTGTGTGAGAGATCGGGCTAGAGGAGAAGTATCACCGGAATATTCCGCATGGTACCGCAGAGATGTTGAGCATGAGAGACCGATGAAAAGGCGTCATATTCAAGAGTTTGCCGAGTAGTCTAAGGAACAAAAAGATTGGATGGCCAAGGAAAATGAATATCGAGCCAGAATCAGCATGTTGGAAAAACAATTCCAGGACCTCAAATTCGAAAGCAGCTTACAAGCAGCAGCCGATGAGGGTGAAAAGAAAATGAAACTCTAAAGGCTTAGATTGTAAAGATGAGAACAACTACCGAAACCCCAGTTCGACTTGCCCGGGATGAGAAGCTAATTGAAAATCTACGGCGCAAATTGAACAACTATAACTTTGATCTAGATAAAGCTGAGAAGGAATTAGTTGGGGTTCGGAAACAATTGGCCAAGAACGTCGAAGAAAGAGTTCGGATGGTTCGACAGTTAAAAGATGAACATAATGTTGAAGTAGCCCATTGAGGAAGAAGATCATCATAGCCGAGGTCAAAAGCAGTAAACAAACCAAAGAATTTGATGTAGAGAGAGAACATTGTTACATGGCCATGGCCCGGTTAGAATTGGAGCTACAACAACTTCAAAAGAAGAACCGACAATCCTTAGATGCTCGTGCCGAACAGATTGGTAGGTTGCTTCAAGAAAAAGGGGTCATCAGGGAAAGAATTGTCAACATTGCTCAATACATTACGCGGAAATGCCATCAGTGCGAGGATATATCTCAGTCAATGTTTACCATAACATCAATGATCTTTGTGAAACAAGTAATGACCTACCTGCACAAACTCCAAAGTGGATTAGCATATAAGCCCGGTAAGACCGAACGATGTCTCGCGGGCACTAGGAGCTTTAATGTATTCATAGGGCATGCATTTTTGTATTTGTATTTTCTTTCTGCATTGTAGTGCAACATCATTTGTAATCAATGTTTGAATATCAATGAAAATTCCAAAAGAAATTGCCATTATTTTTCTCTTATATATGCAAATTGCTTGAACGATAGGGAAACATATAGGATCGAAAAATGAAAAATGAAAAAGAAGAGGAAAGAAAAAGGGAAAAGAATAAAAAGAAACAATGAAAGCAATGAAATAATGAAAGGAAACAAAAGAAAAGTGGTAAAAGAAAATTGGCGGGTCAAAAAGAAGGATAATAATGCCGGGATAATGCATAATTACAAGGCAAAAGTTGTGTTTTAAACTTGTGATGTTTATCCATTATGATCTAACTATTAACAAGTTTTTGTTGTTGATGAGTATCAGATAAAATAGTTAGCATTTGGCATTCTTGCACATCACAACTACAACACTCATTCTAAAGGCTTGACAAAAGCGGTAACCCAAGAAATTGAGCCTACAATCATGGATCCCGTGCAAGAGGAAGAAGTTATAGATGTGACTGGCATGAAGGAAGAGATGTATAAGTTGAAACAGCAAATGTCAGAAATGTACCAGGCTTGGACAATAGGGCAACCCTTACCTTCCTACCCATCTAACCCCACATACATTCCACCATCCAATCCGAACCAGGAACCACCCACCATGAACTCATCTTCCACATATCCTGCTTACCCGCACTATTACGCCACTGCATCACAAGCACCACCACCCTTGCCTAAACAAGCTCCACCACCACCACCCCAGGCTGCTCCTGTGTATGTGGCACCACCACCCGTCACTTTACATAAATCCTCTAGCGAGCCTGTATTTCATATCCAGGATAATCATTACTACCCTCCAGAACCCACCTTCAGGCAAAATGATTCTTACACCCCACTCATCGACATGACGGAGGAGGAGAAACCTACTAAAAACCCTGAACAGGAGGAGATAGATAGGAAAATGAAGAGCCTTGAGCAGTCGTTTCGCAATATGCAGGGTCTGGGAGGCCAAGTTAGTGTGGCATACAAGGACTTATGTTTGTTCCCTGAGGTACAGCTACCCGCCGGGTTTAAATTGCCAAAATTTGACATGTATGATGGCCATGGTGATCCAGTGGCCCTATGTCAGAGGATACTACAGTAAAATGCGTGGAGCAGGAGGAAATGATGAACTACTTATGGGCTACTTCAGTCAAAGCCTCAGTGGCTTGGCATTGGAATGGTACACCCGTCAAGATCATACCCGATGGTTCATTTGGGATGACTTAGCTCAATCATTCGCAAACCATTTCCAATATAATCTGGAAATCATCCCTGATAGATTGTCATTGACTAAGATAGAAAAGAAGCCCGGAGAAAGTTTTCGGGAGTATGGTTTTAGATGGAGGGAACATGAGGCACGTGTGGATCCACCAATGAAAGAAGGAGAAACTGTAGATTGTTTCCTACAAGCTTTGGAGCCGACATACTACGGTCATTTGGTGTCTGCAATTGGAAAACCCTTTAATGAGGTATTAAAGATGGGGAGTTTTGTGGAAGAAGGTCTGAAGACAAATAAGATTATGAGCTACTCAGCCATCAAAACTACAAACCAAGCAATATAGACGGGAACACGAGGGTAGATTGGAAAGAAGAAGAAGGAAGAAGTGGCGGTTATTGAAGGTAGATCTTGGTCCCGAGGCCCCAACCCATATCATCATCAACCTCGCCCATACCAACCATATCCACCAGCACCATATAATCCACCTCCACCATACTATCCTCCAACCGGTCCACAATTTTCTGTCCAACATGCTTAACCTTACCCACCGCCTCCACCTTCATCGCGTACCCCAGCTCCTCAGAATGTCTACCATGCACAAAATGCCTATCCACCATAAAAAACCTACAGAAATCCACACCGACCCAACTTCCATCCTAACCCTGAAGTAAAAGGTGACAGGGCTCAAAGGAAAAGAACATTCACTCCTCTGGGAGAATCATATACCAATCTCTTACACCGATTGAGAGAACTAGGGATGCTGAGCCCTATTGAACCTAAAATTCCCAACCTTCCACCCAGAAATTTAGACCAATCTGTCTATTGTGAATACTATACTGGGGCACCAGGACATAATACGGAGAAATGTTGGCACTTAAAGTCTGCAATACAAGAACTCATTGACTCTAGGAGAATTGAGGTGCAAGCTCCAAAGACTCCCAACATAATGCAAAATCCTTTGCCAACGCATTATGAGACACATATTGTCACACCTCTTTTTTACCGCACCCGCGAGGGTGCAAAGAGTTTTTCCAATTAAAGGACAATCGAGACGGGATTTATTTAATTATTTCAGAGTCGCCACTTGGGAGATTTATGGTGTCCCAAGTCACCGGTTAAATCCCGAATCGAGGAAAAGAATGACTCTATTTAACGGTCCGCGAACCGGAAATCTGGATAATGAATTCTATTAACCCGGGAGAAGGTATTAGGCATTCCCGAATTCCGTGGTTCTAGCACGGTCGCTCAACTGTCGTGTTTGGCTTATCTATCTGCTTTTTACAGTTATGTACTTAGTGCAAATTAATATCCCTTTACCGCTTTTATTATTGATTATGATTTACGAAAGAGAAAGTTGCTTAAAAATATGCTTCCGAATCACGTCACATGAAATGCACCCGGATCCTCGACATATTCCTATTCAACATTTCGGGGTTTGGATTTGGGTCGCATGAAATGCACACCCGTATTTAAGAAGGTAGAACTAAAGTATGCGCCCGGAGCGATTACTTATTTACACTATTGAGAAGGACGTGATATTCGCTAAGAAACGACACATCTCAAAATCTAAGTATTTTATATGTACATTTATGAAGGCCTCGCGATTTGTGTGACTATTGGGCGAGGCGCACCTCTAGTTCAAATCTAAAACGAACTACATCCCACTGTATTCTACTTAGGAGTTGATTCCAAATTATTTAAAACTTGCTACGAACCACACCACATGAAATGCGCCTGTGGTTCCTGACACGCTTTATTTACTCTTGCCCGGAATTGGGATTTATTTCATAAACTGAACCTAGATGAATCAATAAAGTGAACCAATCCATTTTAAACAGGCTAATACATTCTAATGCTTGTAATAGGACTAAATTAACAGCATCGAATTAATTCTTCATTTCGGATTTGATTTCCATGTCAAGCAAGCCACAATTAAACATTTTGTTCTAGTAAAAAACTAAAAGAGTGTTCATATGACTATAACAATCTGACAATCCCTGATTACATTACAGCTCGAACATTCTTTAATTAACAACAACTGAAGGCAGTTCTGTCAACAATAAAATGTGCTAAGGGAAATCACTCAGATGAATCAAACAGTGCTTTATTTACTGCCAGTTTGAGGGATACACTGAGATGAGCTAGAACTGTGTACCTGGAATATGAAATGGGAAGAAACGTAAGCAGTGACGATGCAGCAACAGTAAACACAGCAGTAACAACAACAGACCAGCAGCAACCCAGTAAACCAACAGCAACAACAATCAACACAGCATATAACAATAGACCAACCAACAACACTCAACACAGCCCAGCAGCAACACACTAACAACACTGACCAGCAGCAACACTCAACACAATAACCACACCAAACAAACAATAGTCAACACAGCAGCAGCATACAACAACAGGCCAGCGACATCAATGGTCCAGCAGCAACACAATAGGCACAAACAACAACAACAATGGACCAACAGCAACCCAAATGACCAAACACTCAGCCACTGAACCAACTAAAACAGTAGCACAGCACCACCACCAACACAAGAACAACAGCAACCAAACGAACACTACAACCAATAGCAAAGCACAACCACAACACACGAAACAGTGACCAAAAGCCAATGAAACAATAACTTCTCTATCTTTTTGTTCTCTCTGTATCTTGGTTTCAATATTGTTTTTCCCTGTTTTTCTTAACTCCCAGCTATCTCTATCTGTCTCTTTGTATGTGTGTATCAAAATGTATTCTTGCTGCCTCTTTTTTCTCTCCAGGTACTCTCTCTAGCTATGACTGTCTTCTCTTTTCCCTGTTAGCCTAATGCTCTATTTATAGCCAAAAAACCCCAACCCCTCCTGAAGGTCTGCTATCAATTAACTATTACCCTGCCCATCATATTTTCTGCCAAGCCATGCCCTGCTAGTCCTATTGCTCCCTCTGTTTCAGCCACTAAGTTCTGCCTAGGTATGGGCTTTAGAATAAATAACAGGAGACAGCTGGTGGTGCACTCTGCTGTACAGCAGGTTCCACCAGCAGTCTTAATGCCTTACCCCTTTCAATTACACCATTCAAGCCTATATCAACAAACACTATATCCAAACATCCTCATTAACTCAGAATCCAGCAACGATACCAATCAGCTATAACCAATTCGAATTCCTAATTCGAAACATTACAATTCAACTTCAATTCGACAGAAGTTCAAACATGGAATTGATCTGTATTAACACTAATGTCCTACTGCTCTAAACAACATTTATAACTATTCGACGATATTCGTTTAATCGATTATAACACCTAGAATCGATAACACACAGTCGACTAGATAAAATTTTGATTCAACAGTATTTCGGACTCCACAGTGCCTCGGCAGAGCACATGTTAATATAGGAACATGGTTCGACTTTGATAATCGAATTGCATACGCGCACTCAATTACAAGTATCATCATACAATCAAATAGAAACAAGTTGGTCGACCAAATAAAGGGTCATTGATTAGGAGGAGAAATGAAAACAAAGAAACAACTAACTAACTAAAAGAACGGAATCGATAAACACTTATACTAATAGATAACAATCGGAAAGAAGAATAAAAATACCTTCAACAGTGAGAAAGATCGGAAATCGGCGGACTCGGGCTCGAAGAGACTTGAAATTGCCCTTTTTTGAAGTTGAACAGATTTTAATTGAAATGTTTTCAAACGAAAACATTCCAATTAAAATCTATTAACTTCAATTTGCTTTAATTCCGACCAAATCCCTAGTTTTCGAATTCTAGGGTTCTTGAAGGCTAATTTTGGGGTTCGACTAATTCCGATTGGATTCGAGCCGGACCAATGGTGGTGTGGAGATTAGGGATGTCATGGGAGTAATTGGTACGAATTTGGGGTTGATTGTTATAGGTTTTGGTTTGGCTCGAATCTTCGATCGAAGATTCGAGCGGTTCGGGATCGATTCGAATCAAAGCTTTCATGGATTCGACTAGAGGGGATCATGGTGGTCAAAGGGTGTTAGTTTGGTTGGATTTGGGGTGGTGGCCGCCGGGTTTTGGGCGGTGAATATGGTCGGCGGCGGCTAGGGTTTGGGGGAAGGGATTTTCGGCTGAGAGAAAGGGGGTGTTTAGGCAAATGAAGGGGTAATGGGGTTCTTGGGGTTTTGGGTATTAAAATTCAAGGTTTAATCTTAGCCGTTGGATTATATGAGTCCAACGGCTGAGATCAAGAGAGGAGGTGACGGGCCGGTTCGGGTGTGGGGGAATGGGTCACGAATTAGTGGGGCTTGGGATTGGGCCTTTTTGTTTTGGGCTCAATTTTAAATTCACACATGGCCCCAATCCGATTTCCTTTCTCAATTTTCTTCTTTTCTTTTATTTATTTATTAATTCCTAATTTATTGAAACACAAAATTCTAAAATACATTACAAAGTCAAATTAATTTATAGAAACTAATTATGCTCGAATACCAATTCGCACATTAAACATCAATTAAACTACACAACTTTAACTACAATGCAAAACACGATGTATATATTTTGTATTTTACTAATTTAAATAAATAAACACGCCCACACAAACATGCAAATGTAAGATAAAAATGACACAAAAATCACAAAAATCATGCTCAACATAAAACTATTTTATTTTTGAATTTTCTGGGAGTGATTCTCATGTAGGGCAAAAATCACGTGCTCACAGCTGCCCCTCTTTGCGCGTAAACATGAAGAGTTTTCGTGCAAAGATAAGTGAGCGTATACGAGCGATTTTTGCCCGTTTGAACACTCCGTATAAAGCATTTTTTGGAAAAGTTGGACCGAACCTTTGCCTCAGAAGGTCTCCTACATATCCCTGGCTAAAAGGGAATCAGGTCAATGTAGTTCGGGAAGTTTTGGTAGCTGGGACTACCGTGACTGCTGTGATCTTGCTGTTACTGTTGTTGTTGCTGTTATCACTGCTTACCGATCTCCTCATTACATCGTGCTAAAATAAAACAAGAAGCTAGGCTAGCCTACGGATCGCATGATCCTATCTATCTTCAACTTGCTTTTGCCGCCTTGCTTTTTGTTGGCTTGATTGTTTCTTCTGATGTTTCTTCTCTTCTGCCAATTGTTATTTCGGCCTATCTTGATTGCCGAACTCCGACCGTTGGTCCCTTCCTTGTGATCTCCGAACTATTCTCCTTCGACGTCTGAATCTATCTTTCTGATCCTTGTTGCCTTCCTTCTGCTTACAAACTTGGATTCATGTTGGGGATCTCTGTTATACTCTCCTGCTTTCCCCACACAACTTCGAAAGTAAATTGCCACTCCATTCTTCAGGCGGGCTCCTGACTTCAACATCTTTTGAAAATAAATCGCCATTCCTCTCTTCGGGCGGGCTCCTGACTTCAACAACATCTTTTGAAAATAAATCGCCATTCCTCTCTTCAGGCGGGCTCCCGACTTCAATCATCAACTCCGAAAATTAAACGCCATTCCTCTCTTCGGGCGGGCTCCCGACTTCAACAACATCTTTTGAAAATAAATCGCCATTCCTCTCTTCGGGCGGGCTCCTCTGACTTCAATAACATCTTTTGAAAATAAATCGCCATTCCTCTCTTCGGGCGGGCTCCGACTTCAACAACATCTTTTGAAAATAAATCGCCTTTCCTCTCTTCGGGCGGGCTCCGACTTCAACAACATCTTTTGAAAATAAATCGCCATTCCTCTCTTCGGGCGGGCTCCGACTTCAACAACATCTTTTGAAAATAAATCGCCATTCCTCTCTTCGGGCGGGCTCCTCTGACTTCAACAACATCTTTTGAAAATAGATCGCCTTTCCTCTCTTCAGGCGGGCTCCCGACTTCAACAACATCTTTTGAAAATAAATCGCCTTTCCTCTCTTCGGGCGGGCTCCGACTTCAATCATCAACTCTGAAAATTAAACGCCATTCCTCTCTTCGGGCGGGCTCCCGACTTCAACAACATCTTTTGAAAATAAATCGCCATTCCTCTCTTCGGGCGGGCTCCGACTTCAATAACATCTTTTGAAAATAAATCGCCTTTCCTCTCTTCGGGCGGGCTCCCGACTTCAACAACATCTTTTGAAAATAATTCGCCATTCCTCTCTTCGGGCGGGCTCCCTGACTTCAACAACATCTTTTGAAAATAAATCGCCTTTCCTCTCTTCGGGCGGGCTCCGACTTCAACAACATCTTTTGAAAATAAATCGCCATTCCTCTCTTCCGAATTACCTTGTTTTGGAATTGCTTTCCTCCCGGGTTGTGTTATTTTTCTCTCGACTGCTGGGGATGTCTTTGGAACTAATTACTTACCTGCTGGGGTAATGCTGCTGGGAAAATCTTCTTTATTTCCTCCTTTTCTACTTCCTTCAGAACCTTTATTCTCTCTCGAGATCGCTGGGGATTGAAGTGTCATCAGCTGGGGATTACCCTGTCGGGGGATCCCCTTTCCTTCTTCCTCTTTCCAAACCTCCTTCGGGGCTTGCGCTTCGCTCTCTTGAAAAACTTGTAGGATATAATGCTGCCGGTGAAGTCTCGAAATCAATGTTTCATTTTCCGAGGACTGCTGGGGGTGATACCGGCCTCTTGCCTTTCTGAACGCAAGCTTCCTCGTCTTGTCCTGTCTGTTGGGGGTATAATTTCATCTATCACGGCTTGTTGTTTTCTTTCTTTCAAATCTGCTGGGATAACCGGGTTCAAAGATCATTTCCTCGCGTTATCTAGCTTCTTTCCCTAACCAAGTATTTGGTTTCGAGAAAATTTTCGCAACAGGAGAAAATTTTCTGCCCCAGTTTGAGAATCTTCTTCGTGGCATGCTTTGCTGCCGACAACCCCTTTTTTTCCTGTTTCAAATCAAAGGAAAATTGGTTAGTTTTAAAATGTGGTGGCTGGTTGTGGTGCTCCTGCTAGGGATGGTTCTCCTCCTCTTTCCCTGCTCTGTGTTTCATTATCACAACTTGCTGGGGATGTTATTATTTGATGATACTCATGCTGGGGATGGGTTTTTCCATTTATCCCTTCCCCGTTCTGTGTTTCTCAACTTGCTGGGGGTTATTTTGTTGAAGATGAGATTTCCTTTCTTCCTTTACCACTCTGGTTGTCCGACCACCTCGGAACTTGCTGAAGATAACACTGCCGGTAGATTTTCATTTCCTCAAAATTGGTGTTTCACTCTTCTTGAAGGTTGTTGAGGATGACACTAGTTCGAAGACCATTTCCCTTAAGACTTTCCTTCTTCCCCAAGTGGGTATTGACTTCCAGAAAATTTTCAAACTGAAAAGAAAATTTTCTGCCCCGGTTTAATAATCTTCTTCGCACCCTACTTCTCTGCCGTCAATGGCATTTCCTTGCTTTGCATAATAATTGGAAAGTTGGTGGCAAGTTTTGAAATCATTTCTCACTTGTTCTGACTAGACAGACCTTGATGGGGAATTTTTGATAAAAATGAGAAAGATAAAAAGAAACAAAAATAGAAGACAAAGGAAAAAGAAAATGACTCTCTAGCAAGAAATATCTGTAAAAACTTATCAAACGCGAATACCAACTCCACTGGTCATGACATGCACATATGGTCTATCCTTCGTCGTTAATTGCCTTTCACGATTTCTGTCTCGTGATTTCCATCTGATTAACACCTTTATTCGACTTGTAGTGCCCGAAGGGTTTTCACTTTCAAGCCTCTCTCATTTTGATTTTCTCTCAGCTTTCGTCGTCTTATGGTGCCTGTGAAGGTTTTCACCGGTAAGACTCTCTCATTTGTATCACTTTTAGCCGGGGATTGGGGTGTCACTGCCAAGACTCTCTCGTATTTCCTTTCTGCTGAGAATCAACGTCTTTTCTGCTGAGAATCAACGTGTTATATTATGATAGGACTCTATCCCTCGCCTGAGGCGGCATCTTTTGAAGACTGATCGGAAGGTCTTTCTTTGGACCGTAATGTGGGATTTGGATAGGGCTAGAAAGAAAGGGTATTGAAGGCTCAAAACAAAATCAATTTTGGGTTCAAAATTTACAACCTTCGGACCTAAATTTATTTACAATAAACACAATTTTTCTTTGCCCCGGTTTTATACTTGGGGATTTTTATTTCTTTATTTACACTATGACCGAGCTGTGAAGCGCCTACGTATCCTCTTTAAGGAATCAGGTCCAACGTAGTTCCCAGTTCCTCTTTTTCAAGTTTCTTTTTTTTTTTTTTTTTTTCACACATTTTTCTTTTTCTTTTCTTTATCTCTTTTTGTTGTTTTCTTTTTCTTTACTTTTCTTTACCCCTTTCTTCTTTTGCCTTTCAAACTTGTGTTTCTAGTCTTTGCAACTAATTCCAAAGGAGGGGATGAAAGAATTTAAAATAAGGCTCAAAGGGTTGACGATGGATAAAGTGTTTAGATAGCAGAACAAAATGCCTTCGTCATTCCAATCTTCAAAACATGCCAAGTGTAAACAACACAATTAACATTCGTCATATCTTTAAAGCACGGTTGGACAACACTGTCATTTTCATTATTGTGAATGACCCCACGTCGATTTGGCCAGCTTGCCTTTAACTGTTTCCTTTTAGTTGCCCCGGTTTCACATGACTCGGGATCCAAATAATCTCAAATTGTTTTTATTTCCTTTAAATGACCCGATCATCTTCCAATTGCTTTATGATTAACTTTTAGAATTAAGCCACAATTATGTGTGCGCATGTCATGTCACTAGATTCGGCGTTTGAGCACAAGAAAAATCTAAAGGGTAAACAGAACTAAACAGATAAAATGACCGGAAGTAACAAAAGACCGAAAGCTTCATTAAACTAATGACGAAATGGTTCAATGATAAAACAAGCAAAACAAACTAGAGTACAGCCCTGAAACAAAACTGGGCAAGACCAAAGCAAACTGCTAGGACAAAAGGGTTTGACCACAAGAAAACCCTGAAAATAACTCGGACAACAAAAATAACCACAAAAACGAACCACCAAAGCTCCATCTAGCTGACCGAAAGATGGAGTATCTTCCCAATTTCCAAGCACAACATTTTAGCCACTAAGTTCTGCATCAATATTGCCAAGGCTGCCAACTGCTTCAACATTTTTAGCTCCAGTCGGTACACCCCCCAAGGGATTTGTGTGCCCCATGTCATCATCATCGACCACAATCAACCACCCTTTTTGAATCATTCTTTCTATTTCCTTTTTCAAGGTACGACAACTCTCAATATCGTGCCCTCTGACATTGGAATGGTATGCACATCGTGCAGTAGGATCGAAGCTTCTTGCACGTGGATCGGGAGTGTATTCGGGGAGTGGCGTAATCAGGCCGACATGTTTTAACTTTTCAAACAGACTTGCATAGGACTCTCCGATAGGGGTGAGCGCCTTTTCTCGCTTCAGCAACCTTTCCTCCCTAAACGCCTTATTTGGCCTGACCCCGGGGGTTTCCGGTATGTTCGTGGGGGTTGGTAAGCCTTTTGTGGAGCTGGGTACCTGGAAGGTGAAGTACGATTTTGGTTGTCCCGGGGAGAGTAGTGGTGTTGGGGACGGGAGTAGCGTTGTGAAAACATAGTTGGGGGACGAGTAATTGAGTTACTCGAATGGCTGGAGAAGTTGTGATAGGCGGGTATATATGGAGAGTGCGGGAGATCATCCGGCATCGGGTTCATGGTACGGGTAAGGACAGAGTCCAGGAAGCTAGGTGGTGGCGGAGGTGGTGCTTTTCCATCCATCCATGCCCGATACATATCAGCCACGTGTTGTCTCAATATCTTGACCTCCTCTACTAACCCGTGGTTCCGTTCAACCAGCTGTTGTCGGGTACCTGTACCAACCCACTCAGTCTTGAGATTATCTGCCATTGTCCTCCGACTTCGTCTTACGGGGAAGAGTTATTTCAGAACCACAACCAACCACCTTTCTGGAAATGGACACAACAAAACAAAGCCAGCATGTCAGCATTAAGGTGTCCCTCTTTATGTGGTTTTCTTCTTTTTTTTTGTAGTTTTTTCATTTTTTTTTGGTTATGGATATGGTCGAATCCTATGTGGATTGCCTACGTATCATGACCCCGCATGAATCGGACCGAGCGTAGTTCTTGCAAATTAATGCAAGAAATAAAGAGATGTTTATTTGATTTTTTGATTTTTTTTTTTCTTTGAAGGAAAATTATAGAAGCCGACTCTAACTACAAACTTGTGTGGGAGATTTTTACAAGAATAAGAATATTTTTGGTGTCAATTATGACTATTTCTACAAAATTGGCCACATAATGGCTTATTTGACAAAATGACTATTTTTGCAAAAATATTTAAGAAAGATAAAACTAAAATTTTCTTTTTTTTTTATCCTGTGGCTCATGGGGCATCGTTCGGCATCACCATAAATCAACACGAGACTATTTTCCATAAATTGGCCATGTAATGGCTTATTTAGACAAAGTGGCTCTTTTTGCAAAATTTTATTTGAGAAGATGCAAATTCAAAATTTTATCCTGGGGCCTATGGGGCATCGTTCAGCTCCGACACAGGCCAGCACAAGACTGAGGAATTAAAAATGCAAAAATATGGCTATTTTAGCAAAATTTCGGCCATGTAATGGCTTATTTGATAAAGTGGTTATTTTTGTAAAGTTGAGTGATGACTCAAAACTTGATTTTTTGCGGATACAGCCTTTCGACATTTCCGCGAGGGAATATTTCCAGGCTGTGCCCGCAAATTATTTAAAATGACTCAAAGTGGCTATTCTTGCAAAAACGGCCTACCGGCATCCTTTTGAGGGACATTCAACTTATTTTAAGCAAGAATAGCATCACCCGACTTATTTATAACAAAATAAAAAATTTGACATTTTTTGGTTATTTTTGCAAAAGGGGTATGAACCCGGACTTGATTTTGCGGCTATGGCCTTGCAACATTTCCACAAGGAATATTTCAAGGTTGTGCCCGCAAATTATTAAAAATGATTCAAAGTGGCTATTTTTGCAAAAAAAAACAGCCTTCCGGTGTCCTTTCGGAACATTCGGCTATTTTATAAAACAGCATCACTTCGATTTATTGAAAACTAAAATTCAACATTTTTGATTTTTTTTTTGAAAAAGGGTGGTAACCCCAACTTGATTTTTGCGGCTACGACCTTTCAACATTTTCGCGAGGGAATATTTCAAGGTTGTGCCCAAAAATTATTTATAAAGATTCAAAGTGGCTATTTTTGCAAAAATAGCCTTCCGGCGTCCTTTCGGAACATTCGGCTATTTGCAAAAACGGCATCACTTTGATTTTATTGACAAAATTAAACACACATTTTTTTTGATTTTTTAAAGGGGTGGTTGAACCCGATGAGGGTTGCCTACGTATCTCACCTAGTGGTGAGAATCAAACCTGCGTAGTTCGGTCAAACAAACTACATCTTTAAAGGAAACAAACTATTTATTATTTTTTCGCACATTTTTTTTTTAGCTTAAAAAAAAAATTTTTTTTTTTTTTTTTTTTAGTAAAAAAAAACAAACTATTTTGAAATCACATATTTTTTTATTTTACAACAAACGTTTTTTTTTCTTTTTAAGTAAAAAAAAACAAACTATTTTGAAACTATTTTTTTATTTTGATCAAACATTTTTTTTATTTTTTATTTTTTTTTATTTTACAACAAACGTTTTTTTTTCTTTTTAAGTAAGTAAAAAAAACAAACTATTTTGAGACTATTTTTTTTTCATTTTCCTCAATATAAAAAAACGGTTAGCCTGCAAGTCTGAAGCAAATATATGCATAAAAAAAACAGGATGCAGCAGGATGGTCTTTTCATTTCAGGTCACCTGTCCTAGACGGACCCAACCCCTGTGTTGAGTCCCCCAAGTCAAATGCAACATGATGCAAATAAACGTTCCTACTAGGGATCCGGCATGAAGCTTTGTTATTCTAGGTTTAAAAACCTGGGTTTATTGTTCTAGACCTGGCTTACCCGAGCGGACAGCTCGAGCCGAGGAGGAGGCAGCAACCCGGGAATACAGAAGCTTCACCGGTTTTGCAACTTATCCAAATCTCGTTCTAAAATGGGAATTAGACACTATACAGAAAAGAAGTCACACGAAGTGCACCCTTCTTCATGATTTAGAAGACTGAGAGAGGAGATTGGTTTCGGCACAATTTATATGTACAGTTCAAAAAATATCAAAGCGATAAAAATATCATTTTGCACATTAATACAAACATATAATAAAATCGGATAATAAATAAGCCAAATACAACAATTATTCCAAGCTCGAATTCTTAAACCCTGAACCAGTGGTTCTGGGTTTATCGTCCCCAGCAGAGTCGCCAGAGCTGTCACACCTCTTTTTTACCGCACCCGCGAGGGTGCAAAGAGTTTTTCCAATTAAAGGACAATCGAGACGGGATTTATTTAATTATTTCAGAGTCGCCACTTGGGAGATTTATGGTGTCCCAAGTCACCGGTTAAATCCCGAATCGAGGAAAAGAATGACTCTATTTAACAGTCCGCGAACCGGAAATCCGGATAAGGAATTCTATTAACCCGGGAGAAGGTATTAGGCATTCCCGAATTCCGTGGTTCTAGCACGGTCGCTCAACTGTCGTGTTTGGCTTATCTATCTGCTTTTTACAGTTATGTACTTAGTGCAAATTAATATCCCTTTACCGCTTTTATTATTGATTATGATTTACGAAAGAGAAAGTTGCTTAAAAATATGCTTCCGAATCACGTCACATGAAATGCACCCGGATCCTCGACATATTCCTATTCAACATTTCGGGGTTTGGATTTGGGTCGCATGAAATGCACACCCGTATTTAAGAAGGTAGAACTAAAATATGCGCCCGGAGCGATTACTTATTTACACTGTTGAGAAGGACGTGATATTCGCTAAGAAACGACACATCTCAAAATCTACGTATTTTATATGTACATTTATGAAGGCCTTGCGATTTGTGTGACTATTGGGCGAGGCGCACCTCTAGTTCAAATCTAAAGCGAACTACATCCCACCGTATTCTACTTAGGAGTTGATTCCAAATTATTTAAAACTTGCTACGAACCACACCACATGAAATGCGCCTGTGGTTCCTGACACGCTTTATTTACTCTTGCCCGGAATTGGGATTTATTTCATAAACTGAACCTAGATGAATCAATAAAGTGAACCAATCCATTTTAAACAGGCTAATACATTCTAATGCTTGTAATAGGACTAAATTAACAGCATCGAATTAATTCTTCATTTCGGATTTGATTTCCATGTCAAGCAAGCCACAATTAAACATTTTGTTCTAGTAAAAAACTAAAAGAGTGTTCATATGACTATAACAATCTGACAATCCCTGATTACATTACAGCTCGAACATTCTTTAATTAACAACAACTGAAGGCAGTTCTGTCAACAATAAAATGTGCTAAGGGAAATCACTCAGATGAATCAAACAGTGCTTTATTTACTGCCAGTTTGAGGGATACACTGAGATGAGCTAGAACTGTGTACCTGGAATATGAAATGGGAAGAAAAGTAAGCAGTGACGATGCAGCAACAGTAAACACAGCAGTAACAACAACACAGCATACAACAATAGACCAGCCAACAACGACACAACAGCAACAATAATAGACCAGCCAACAACACTCAACACAGCCCAGCGGCAACACAGTAAACACAGGCCAACAGCAACACAGTAAACACACACGACCCACAATATACCAGCAGTCAACACAGCAGCAGCATACAACAACAGGCCAGCGACATCAATGGTCCAGCAGCAACACAATAGGCACAAACAACAACAACAATGGACCAACAGCAACCCAAATGACCAAACACTCAGCCACTGAACCAACTAAAATAGTAGCACAGCACCACCACCAACACAAGAACAACAGCAACCAAACGAACACTACAACCAATAGCAAAGCACAACCACAACACACGAAACAGTGACCAAAAGCCAATGAAACAATAACTTCTCTATCTTTTTGTTCTCTCTGTATCTTGGTTTCAATATTGTTTTTCCCTGTTTTTCTTAACTCCCAGCTATCTCTATCTGTCTCTTTGTATGTGTGTATCAAAATGTATTCTTGCTGCCTCTTTTTTCTCTCCAGGTACTCTCTCTAGCTATGACTGTCTTCTCTTTTCCCTGTTAGCCTAATGCTCTATTTATAGCCAAAAAACCCCAACCCCTCCTGAAGGTCTGCTATCAATTAAATATTACCCTGCCCATCATATTTTCTGCCAAGCCATGCCCTGCTAGTCCTATTGCTCCCTCTGTTTCAGCCACTAAGTTCTGCCTAGGTATGGGCTTTAGAATAAATAACAGGAGACAGCTGGTGGTGCACTCTGCTGTACAGCAGGTTCCACCAGCAGTCTTAATGCCTTACCCCTTTCAATTACACCATTCAAGCCTATATCAACAAACACTATATCCAAACATCCTCATTAACTCAGAATCCAGCAACGATACCAATCAGCTATAACCAATTCGAATTCCTAATTCGAAACATTACAATTCAACTTCAATTCGACGGAAGTTCAAACATGGAATTGATCTGTATTAACACTAATGTCCTACTGCTCTAAACAACATTTATAACTATTCGACGATATTCGTTTAATCGATTATAACACCTAGAATCGATAACACACAGTCGACTAGATAAAATTTTGATTCAACAGTATTTCGGACTCCACAGTGCCTCGGCAGAGCACAGGTTAATATAGGAACATGGTTCGACTTTGATAATCGAATTGCATACGCGCACTCAATTACAAGTATCATCATACAATCAAATAGAAACAAGTTGGTCGACCAAATAAAGGGTCATTGATTAGGAGGAGAAATGAAAACAAAGAAACAACTAACTAACTAAAAGAACGGAATCGATAAACACTTATACTAATAGATAACAATCGGAAAGAAGAATAAAAATACCTTCAACAGTGAGAAAGATCGGAAATCGGCGGACTCGGGCTCGAAGAGACTTGAAATTGCCCTTTTTTGAAGTTGAACAGATTTTAATTGAAATGTTTTCAAACGAAAACATTCCAATTAAAATCTATTAACTTCAATTTGCTTTAATTCCGACCAAATCCCTAGTTTTCGAATTCTAGGGTTCTTGAAGGCTAATTTTGGGGTTCGACTAATTCCGATTGGATTCGAGCCGGACCAATGGTGGTGTGGAGATTAGGGATGTCATGGGAGTAATTGGTACGAATTTGGGGTTGATTGTTATAGGTTTTGGTTTGGCTCGAATCTTCAATCGAAGATTCGAGCGGTTCGGGATCGATTCGAATCAAAGCTTTCATGGATTCGACTAGAGGGGATCATGGTGGTCAAAGGGTGTTAGTTTGGTTGGATTTGGGGTGGTGGCCGCCGGGTTTTGGGCGGTGAATATGGTCGGCGGCGGCTAGGGTTTGGGGGAAGGGATTTTCGGCTGAGAGAAAGGGGGTGTTTAGGCAAATGAAGGGGTAATGGGGTTCTTGGGGTTTTGGGTATTAAAATTCAAGGTTTAATCTTAGCCGTTGGATTATATGAGTCCAACGGCTGAGATCAAGAGAGGAGGTGACGGGCCGGTTCGGGTGTGGGGGAATGGGTCACGAATTAGTGGGGCTTGGGATTGGGCCTTTTTGTTTTGGGCTCAATTTTAAATTCACACATGGCCCCAATCCGATTTCCTTTCTCAATTTTCTTCTTTTCTTTTATTTATTTATTAATTCCTAATTTATTGAAACACAAAATTCTAAAATACATTACAAAGTCAAATTAATTTATAGAAACTAATTATGCTCGAATACCAATTCGCACATTAAACATCAATTAAACTACACAACTTTAACTACAATGCAAAACACGATGTATATATTTTGTATTTTACTAATTTAAATAAATAAACACGCCCACACAAACATGCAAATGTAAGATAAAAATGACACAAAAATCACAAAAATCATGCTCAACATAAAACTATTTTATTTTTGAATTTTCTGGGAGTGATTCTCATGTAGGGCAAAAATCACGTGCTCACACATATGATAGAGCTAGTACAGGGAGAAAGCTGCAGAAAACCTTCTCAGACGGTGATGACGATTAAAGAAAATAACAAGGTCGAGGAGAAAGTGTCGATTGAGTCACCAGCAAAACAGCCATCGGTGATAATTGAGCATGAGCTAGTAAAAGTGATAGTACCTGGGGTG
The DNA here is from genome assembly GCA_032618575.1 of Nicotiana noctiflora. Lineage (NCBI taxonomy): Eukaryota > Viridiplantae > Streptophyta > Magnoliopsida > Solanales > Solanaceae > Nicotiana > Nicotiana noctiflora. Next base: position 623,076 of record JASVEL010014086.1, read on the forward strand.
AAGCCCTTGTTGACTGTGAAGGGAGCTTATATAGAGCCAGTGGTTATCAAACCAGTTGTTCAGATGCCAGTTATGAATACTAAGGCTGTACCTTGGAATTATGATAAGGTAATTGTGATGTATAAAGGGCAAGAAGTTAAGGGGGAAATTTGTGAAACTCATGGCTTAACCCGCTCTGGGCGATGTTTTGCCCCGGATGAGTTGAGAAAGACAAAAGTGGTGAAAAAAAATCCAGCATATGTGAAGAAAGCAGTCACTGAGGAAGAAGCTGAGGAATTTCTAAAGAAGATGAAAACTCAAGATTATTCCGTAGTTGAGCAATTGAGGAAGACGCTCGCGCAAATATCATTGTTATCCCTACTAATTCATTCTGATGAACATAGAAAGGCGTTGATGAAGATTCTAAATGAAGCCCACGTACTAGAGAAAATATCGGTATGTCATCTGGAGAAAATCACAAACAAGATCTTTAAGACAAATAAGATAACATTTTCGGACAGTGAGCTACCACTACAAGGGACAAAGCATAATAAAGCACTATACCTCACGGTAAAATGTGAAGAATCTGTAGTGACTCATGTTTTGGTGGATAACAGATCAAGCACCAATATTTGTTCATTGTCAACTCTAGGGAAGCTGAAAGTCAATCATGAGAGAATTCACCGAAACAGTGTGTGTGTGAGGGGTTTTGATGGAGGCGGAAAGAACACCGTGAGGGATATCATACTAGAGCTTGCTATCGGACCAGTGGATTTCACCGTGGAGTTTCAAGTACTGGATGTCGCTGTATCATACAACCATTTGTTGGGACGTCCATGGATACACGCTGTGAAAGCAGTACCATCTTCTTTGCATCAAATGGTAAAATTTGAGTGGGAGCAATAAGAAATAATAGTGCACGGGGAAGACGATGTTTGTAATGCTATTACACCGTTTTAGGAAGTTGAAGGAGATAATGGTCCGTGGGTGTATCAAGTAATGAACACCGTGACCGTGAACAAAATATCTTAAGGAGAAAATATGCTAGTACCCACGGTGGCCCCTGCAGTGGTTATGGTCGCCAAAGTGATGATAAAGAATAGGTTTTCTCCAGGAAAGGGTTTAGGAGCTACCTTGCAGGGTATAACACAACCAATTCACCTTCCAGGCAGTATTGATACTTTTGGCTTAGGTTTCAAGCCAACCATTGCTGATATACAGAGAGCTAAGAAGTTGAAAAAGAAAGGGTGGATCCTCCCCAAACCTATCCCAAAATTATCCAACTCCTTTGTCAAGCCTGGTACACAGAGACATCTGGCAACTGTCATGCCAAACCGTGCAGAGATAAAACCAGATGAAGAGCTTTTAGCAAGATTTGAAAGGTTATTTGAAGACGTGAATGTGATGGAGACGGGCGAAGGAACAAGCAAAATGGACATTAAATTTGTTGGACCCCACACTATGCTAAATAACTGGGAAGCTACTCCTCTTCCAATCAGGAGGGAGTTGTGGTAGTTAGTTTTTAATATTTCATTCCCAAAACTGTCTTGTTTTAAAATTGTAATCCCATATCCCGTCAAATCAAATGTATCCAACTCTTGTTACCTTTCAAAAATTCAATGAAATGCAATTTCTTTCTTCCTCCATTTTTTGCCTTATTTTTATTTTTATTTTTTGTACAGTTCAATATTTGCTGATTCCAATGATATGTCATACATGAAGGATTCCCGGTCCAGTCTTGATAATCGGATAGTTATATAGGAAATTGAAAACGAACATGAAGTGGAATATGAGGATGAGGAAGTATTGGAGGAAATTAGTAAATATTTGAGCCATTATGAAGAAAAACCCAAACCAAACTTAAATGAGACGGAGTCTATTAATTTGGGAAGTGAGGAAAATGTCCGATAAACAGAGATTAGTGTGCATTTAGAGACTTCACTCAGAGAAGATTTGATCAGGTTGTTACATGAGTACAAGGACATATTCGCTTGGTCTTATGATGACATGCCCGGGCTTAGTACTGACCTGGTGGTACATAAACTGTCTATTTATCCAGAATGCCGGCCGGTTAAGCAAAGTTAAGGAAGTTCAAAACATACATTAGTGTAAAAATAAATGAAGAGGTCAACAACAATTCGAGGTGAAGGTCATACGGGTCACTAAATATCCCACCTGGTTAGGCAATGTCATGCTTGTTCCAAAGAAAGATAGAAAAACCAAGGTGTGTGTTGATTATCGAGACCTCAATAAAGCTAGTCCAAAGGATGATTTTCCATTGCCAAATATCCATATATTGATCGACAATTGTGCCAAACATGATATTGGTTCTTTTGTGGATTGTTATGCAGGTTATTATCGGATCCTGATAGACGGAGAAGATGCAGAAAAGATGGCCTTTATCACGCCTTGGGGAATATATTGCTACAGGGTGATGCCGTTTGGGTTAAAGAATGCCAGAGCAACATATATGAGGGCAATGACCACTATGTTTCATGACATGATACATCGAGAGATTGAAGTATATGTGGATGATGTCATTATCAAGTCCAAAAAGCAATGTGATCATGTCAAGGATCTAAGAAAGTTTTTTTCAGAGACTCCGAAGATATAATCTCAAGCTCAATCCAACAAAATGTGCTTTTGGAGTACCATTATGAAAGTTATTGGGATTCATAGTAAGCCGGCATGGCATTGAATTTGACCCGTCAAAGATAAAGGCAATCCAGAACCTGCCACCGCCGAAGAGCAAGAAAGAATTGATAAGTTTATTGGGCAGGTTGAACTATATTAGCAGATTTATTGCTCAGTTAACATCATCCTGTGAGCCCATTTTCAAATTATTGAAGAAAGATGCTGCGGTGAATTGGACCGAGGAATGTCAAGAGGCGTTTGACAAAATTAAGGAATATCTGGCCAATCCTCCTGTATTGGTTCCTCCAGAACCTGGAAGACCCTTGATCCTTTATCTGACTGTTCTGGATAATTCTTTTAGCTGCATACTGAGGCAGTACGATGAAATAGGGAAGAAAGAACAAGCAATATATTATCTTAGTAAGAAGTTTACATCTTACGAGGTAAAATACACTCAGTTAGAGAGAACATGTTGTGCTTTAACATGGGTTGCGCAGAAGTTAAAACATTACTTGTCGGCTTATACTACTTATTTGATATCTCGGTTGGACCCATTGAAGTATATATTCCAGAAGCCTATGCCCACAGGAAGGCTCGCTAAATGGCAAATTCTATTACAGAGTTTGATATCATTTATGTAACTCGCATTGCAGTGAAAGCACAAGAAGTCGCTGACCATTTGGTAGAAAATCCGGTCGATGATGAGTATAAACCATTAAAGACATATTTTCCTGATGAAGAGGCAATGAATATTGAGGAATTGGAACAAGACGATAAGCCAGGCTGGAGAATGTACTTTGACGGGGCCGTCAACAGCAAAGGGGTCGGAATTGGAGCAGTACTCATCTCAGAAACGGGTCAGCATTGTCCTGTTACCGCTCAACTCCGGTTTTTCTGTACTAATAATATGGTCGAGTATGAAGCATGTTTATTGGGATTGAGAATCGCAATAAACATGGGTGTTCAAAAGATTTTGGTCATGGGTGACTCGGATCTCTTGATACATCAGATTCAAGGAGAATAGGACACAAGGATTTGAAACTTATACCCTATCGACAGTGTCTGCACGAGCTATCTCAGAGGTTTCAATCCATAGAGTTCAAGCATATCCCAAGAATGCACAATGAAGTAGCAGATGCTTTAGCCACATTATCATCCATGTTACACCATTCGGACAAAGCTTATATAAATCCACTACAGATACAAGTTCGTGATAAGAATGCTTATTGTTTCGCCGTGGAAGAAGAACTTGACGGTGAGCCGTGGTATCATGATATTAAAGAATATTTGAGGACATGAGTGTACCCAGCGCAAGCCACATGAGACCATAAAAGGGCTATAAGGCGACTAGCAAATGGATTTTTCTTCAGCGGAGGAGTTGTTTACAAAAGAACCCCAGATTTGGGTCTACTGACATGTATAGATGCACAACAAGCTGACACAATCATGGCTAAAATACACGCAGGAGCTTGCGGACCTCATATGAATGGATATGTTTTGGCCAAAAAAATACTAAGACCAGGATACTATTGGCTCACCATGGAGCGTGATTACATTAGATATGTACGGAAATGCCACCAATGTCAGATACACGGAGATCTAATTCACTCCCCACCCTATGAGTTGCATATAATGTCAGCACCGTGGCCGTTCGTCGCCTGGGTCATGGATGTATTCGGTCCAATAGAGCCCACAACATCTAATGGGCACAAGTTTATCTTGGTAGCAATTGATTATTTCACTAAATGGGTGGAGGCGAAGACATTTAAAGCAGTGACAAAGAAGGCGGTAGTGGATTTCGTACATACAAATATTATTTGTCGCTTTGGAATTCCTTAGGTGATTATCACGGACAATAGAGCAAATCTGAACAGTCACCTCATGGCAGAGGCATGTCAAAAGTTCAAAATCCTGCACCGTAACTCTACACCTTATCAGCCTAAAGCAAATGGAGCAGTTGAGGCTGCGAATAAGAATATTAAGAAGATTCTCAGGAAGATGGTGGAAGAGTCAAGACAATGGCATGAAACACTACCACTTGCTCTCATGGGTTATCGTACAACTGTGCGTGCTTCAATTGGTGCAACCCCTTATTCGTTGGTGTACGGAACGGAGGCAGTCATACCTGCATAAATTGAAATACCTTCCCTCCGGATCATAGCTGAGGCTGAAATTGGCGATGATGAATGGGTAAAAGCTTGGTTAGAACAATTGAGCTTGATTGATGAGAAAAGGCTAGCAGCAGTCTGTTATGGAGAGTTATATCAGAGGAGGATGGCCAGAGCATACAACAAGAAAGTACGTCCACGGAAATTTGAAGTTGGACGGTTGGTGCTAAGACGTATTTTACCACATTGGGCCGAAGAAAAAGGAAAGTTTGCACCTAATGGCAAGGGCCATTCATGGTATCCCGGGTATTGTCCAATGGAGCTTTATATTTGACAGATGTTGAAGGAAAATGTGTAGAGACTGCTATCAACTCCGATGCAGTCAAGAGATATTATGTATGATTTCTTTTTCATATGTACAATTGTATTTGTCTTAATTTTGAAATTGAAATGATGAAGGCATTTTATTCTCTATCCAAACACTTTATCCATTGCTACCTCTTTTTGCGCCTTATTGCATTATTCTTTCATATCCCTCTCTCGGAATCAATTATGGACAAGAAAATGAAAAGAAAAGAAAAAGTGAATGAAGAAAAATGATGATGAAATATATATATATATATATATATATATATATATATATATATATATATATATATATATATATATATATATATATATATATATATATATATATATATATATATATATATATATATATATATATAGAAAATGGGGAAAAAGTCAAATGACGAACGATCTTATGTACGGAACTACGTTTTGACTTGATCCCGAAAGGGTACGTAGGCTGCCTCAATGAGGTTCAGTCATGATAGAAATAAAATTCAGGATTCCCCCAAATGTTGAAACTGGGGTAGAAGTTATGTTTTATGATTCCGAGAGTTGTAAATATTTTTGAACCCTCGTTTAAAATTTTGAGCCTTTATACCTTTCTTTCTAAACCCATCCAAAAGCCACATTACAGTTCAAAGAAAGACCTTCTGATTAATTTCAAGAAAATGATGATACAATAAGAATAAGGAGGAACATGTCATGGATAATACCCGGAATTTTGGAAACATAAAATAAAGAAAAAAATAAAATAAAATGAGATAGTCTTATTGGTGAAAACCCTAACGGGTACCATAAGGCGAATGTGAGATGAGAGAAAAATAAAAATGAGAGAGTCTTATTGGTGAAAACCCTAACTGGCACCATAAGGCGAATGTGAGAAGAGAGAAATAAAAATGAGAGAGTCTTATTGGTGAAAACCTTCAGAGGCACCATAAGGCGAAAGTGAGGAATATTCTGATGAAAGGGTAAACAGCAAAATAAGTAAGGTTCGGGTTGAAAGAAAAGATGAAACTGAGACAGCAACGATTCGATTGGACAGACTGGGTCGGATATTCAAATACATGGCATGATCAAAGGAATCAACCTTCATACCCAGATAAGTTCTGTCTCTACTTCAAAATACCCTCACCCCCTGAAATTCAAATCTTTGCATTTCATTTTACTTGTTTAAAACCAGTTGCTAGTTGAAAGCTAACTACCAACTTCTCATGTTAGATGGCGTAATAACACTGGGTCAAAGGAAAAGAGAAAATAAAAAAAATGGCGATCATAAGGCCGAAAGGAAATAAAAGGAAAAGAAACAAAAAAGAGAAAAGCAAAAGGGGAAAATTGAGAAAATCCGGCGATGAACTGCAAAGCAAAATGAAACAAGAAGAGGCGGACGATGAAAGCAAGGCCAGCAAGAATGCGAGTTGCTAACCATCATTTTATAACTAATAAATTTTTCACTGATTTAGACAGGGACAAAAGATTCAAATTCTCACTAATCACTTCAAAGTGAATGTGACCAATGTGGGAGAAAACATCAAAAGAAAAAAACAGCAATAAAAGGAGAGAATCCACAAAGGAGAGGACTCACTCAGTAATCAGGAACCTACCCGAATAGAAAGGGAGGTATTATCTTTTCAAAATTCACACCCCAGTTATCAAACTGAGGGAATATTTTTCTGCATTTTCATTTTCATGCATCAGGCGCCCACCTGGATAACGAGGAAATATTTTTCTGCATTTTCATTTTCATGCATCAGGCGTCCACCTGTATAACAAGGGAATACTTTTCAACATTTTAATTTCTATTCAGGCGCCCACCTGGATAATGAGGGAATATTTTTCTGCATTTTCATTTCTGTTCAGGCGCCCACCTGTATAACAATGGAATACTTTTCAGCATTTTAATTTATGTTCAGGCGCCCACCTGTATAACAAGGGAATACTTTTCAGCATTTTAATTTCTGTTCAGGTGCCCACCTGTATAACGAGGGAATACTTTTCAGCATTTTAATTTATGTTCATGTGCCCACCTGTATAACAAGGGAATACTTTCTGCATTTAAAAAAAAAGGGTTTTCTAACAGAGTAACACCATAATACCTGGAAAGCCCCATACTGGGGCAGAGGAAAAAGTTTTCTTTGTTTTTGTTTTTAAACAGGTATCGACCTAAAAGCAAGGAGCACATTTTGAAGTCGCACAAATGGATGGAAGCAGTATGTTAGAAGTAAGACATAAGCAAAAATTCACAAAAAGGAGGATGCAAATAAAGAGCAACATATGATATGGAAGACCAAGACAATACAAGAAGACAAGACATAGATAGGATTTTCTTGTAATCCGTAGATCATAGCTTAGAATAACTTCTTTATTTTATTTTATCCCAGTGTAATAAGGGTTAGTCAGTGATTATAGCAATAACAGCAGCAACAACAAGTCCCTGGAAGTTTCAAACTACCAGACCTTCCCGAACTACACTGACCTGATTCCTGTTTAGCCCAGGATATGTAGGCAACCTCTGAAGTAGGGTGCGGTCAAAAGTTTTTCAAAATGCTTCTTGCGGAATATGCAAGGGGGCAAAAATCTCTCATTACTGCTCACTTATCTTTGCACTGAAATTCTTCGTGTTCCCGAGCAAAGAGAGGCAGCTGTGAGCAAGTGATTTTTGCCCCGAGCAATTAAATTCCAATATATAAAATACACAAAAATGATTTTTGGTGTGTTTGTGTGATTTAATTGAAATACTTGTGTTTTGTTTAAAACATAAATTGAAATTAAAATTAACAAATAAATCAATTATAAAATATCATAAAAATGTGAAAATCCAGAAAAAATCAAGAAAATACAAAAATACCGGAAAAATAAAAGAAAAATGCAAAAATACCGGAAAATTAAGGAAAAATCAGGAAAAATAGGAAATAAAGTAAATATAACATTTGAAAATAAATACAAAAAGCAAATACAAAATACAAAAAAATATATAAATAAAATGCAAGTTAAAATACAATACATAATATATTTCGGGCTAAGCACATAAAGAAATACAAATATATACATATATCAAGCCCAAAATACACCAGGAACAAAGACAAGTCTGGTCCGCCCAGACTCCCAACCAAACGACATCGTATTAGCCAAATGAATCTCAACCGTTGAACAAATGAATCAAATGGACCAGATCAGGCGGTTACTTCATAAACCAAACGACGTCGTGTATGTAATTAATCCTGGTCGTTCAAAGCGACTGATCAAATGGATGAGACAATGTCTCGTTAAAACCAAATGACGTAGTATACAAGAAACAATCACAGCCGTCCAAACATATTATCCAACGGACATAAAGAAGTCTCTCATTTAAACAAACGACATCGAGGATCCTGGCGGTTGATCTTGACTAATCCTAGGGCCAGGAATCCACAAGACACAGCTGGCATATATTGCCCATCTCCCGTTCAATATCATTATATCACACACATATACAATCTTATAGAAACCCTAACCTCCTCTTAACCTCTTTTCTTCTTCTTCTTCTGGTCTCCCATGGAGACCTGCTGGCAAACCTGTTTCAGCCACCTTCTCCGGCTCAGACGAGCCTCCACCACCCCATCCTTCATACACAAACCCCTCAAACCACCATAAAACCCCACCAAACCAAAAGACTCCCCTATTCTTGAAACTCCGATCGCCGAAACCCTAGCCGGCGACCTCACTAAGTATGAACCAAGACCCAGGATTAACACCCTAAGACCACTTTGAGGTGATCTATCACCCCATCTAGGTGGTTAGTCTCGAATATCCCTATAACTTCTCGAATATGACAAAAAGACTAGCCGGAATCCTACTCCGGCGAGTACCCAAAAACAACCATACCCCCAGATTACTATACTAAGCCTCCAGATCACTCCCATATACACCAAAACTGAAATCAAAAGCCCCATCTAAAAAGTCCAACACTCAGAAGACCAAACGTCTTCAGATTCCTGAAAAATGAAAAGAAAGAAAGAAAAAAATAAAGAAAAGAAAGAAAGAAGAAAGAAAGAAGAAAGAAAGAAAGAAAAAGAAAAGGAAAAAGCCCTAAAAAGCTAAGTTTACTATCTCTGATTCTATTTTCTTGATTACTAAATGTCTTAAATTGTTTATGTACTCGTCTTCTATGTCTACTTGAGCCTATCTCTTCTGCATGCTTAAAGAATAAAGATCTATCTTCGTTTGTGTGAATCTTACACATGTCTAAGTCTGCTAAAGTGTTCTTAGGGTTTTAGGTGTTAAACACGCATGAATCATGTGTTAATAAGTCTATTTTATGTGTTTGTCCATCATGCTCTGTCTAAAATTGAGCTTTGGTTAGTTGGAATTCAACCATTATCAAACTTCTCCTCTGAGTTCTGATTAATTGTAAATTAATTCGTGATTAAGGCTATATGTGCAAATTAACATAAAACTGGCTATATTTGTAAATTGATTCATTTGTGAGTTCATTCTGAGCCTTTGGATGCTTTTTGTAACTTGGGTCATGAGTGTAAAGGTCTTGTGGCTATTTCTGAAAGTTAAGTCTGTGGCCATTTCTGTGAGTTAAGTCAGGTTATTAAGTGGCTATCTCTGTTGTTGAGTGGTTATACTGATTAGTTAGATGTACTTCTATTAAGTGGATATTTATGAAAAATATCTCTGTTTGTTGGGTGGCTGTACTTCTACTAAAAGGCCATATTTAAATAGTGGTCATATTATAATAAGTGATTGGGTTCTGATAAATGTTGGCTAATAATGAAAGGGTTTGAGGTCTGAATTGGCTAAGTCTTAAAACATCTATAATCAGTGGTTACTTATTAAATAACTCTCAACCCTAGTTCTGCCAGACCTTAGGTAGGTCGGGTAATTTGGAATAAATACAAAGGGTATAAAAGAAATAGTAAATGGCATTCCTGAGGATTTAATAGAGTCTATAAGGATAAAAATGAATTTAGTGCCTAGTATTTCTGTAATTACTTATAAAATAAAGGGCAAACTAGGCACAACAAAAAGGCATTTGTATAACAAACCTTAGCAAGTGAGGGTAATTAGGTAAAACACACCTAAAAGAACCCTATAGAATTGCCTAGAACCTTCTAGCAAGGCTTCAAAGGCATTTCGACATATCTAAATGGACTACACTGTAAATAATTGAAAAGAATAAGGGAGGGAAATGAAATTAACTTATTTGAATTTCTTCCCAATTTCCCCCCAAAATACCTCTATAAATAGGCTGTTAGTAAGCCTGAAAAAGTGGCTGGAATTCTGAAAGCATCTTTAGGTTCCACACATTATAATTCTGGGTTGGGAATTACAGATTGGGTTCTAAAGTTAAAAAAGGATTCCACATATTACAGTTCTTAGCTGATTAACTAGGGTGTTGATTTGGGGATTTCTGCGGGGTCGACTCTTCTTCAATTCATCTTGACTTTGCGGAATTCCTTGATTATACTTGGTTGATTTGCTGGATTCTATATTTGGGATTTTGTTAGCCGGTTTACTGTGATCAACTTGTCTCGTTGCTGTTGCTGTATTGCTGCTATTAATTGCTGATTATTCTTCTTCTCCAAAAACCTAGACTCATCAATTTGCGTTGAACCAGGTACACATCTGTTTTCTGGAGATTGTAATCGAGATTATGATGAAGAAATGAAGCTTGATTACCTTTTGATGATGTCATTTTGTTTCTTCTATAATAGTTGTAGTTAATTTGTAGATTCCTTTGTAATTCATTAGGAATGGTTGTAATAATTAACAACTCTGTAGATCTGACCTAGATTAGAGTAAGAGTAGTTAATGTTGTAGTTACATGCAAATTCGTAATTAAATATAGTTAAAACCTAAATCAAAACTAAAACAGGCTAATACAAAACTAATACACTTAGATAAATAGATATAATTATGAAATTGGAAGTATAAACTAGAATCTAGCAACCTTTTGTTAGTTGAAATTCTAAATCAGGATCGATTTAATCTAAAAAAGGAATAAGTAGGCTAGCAGTTCAAATTGTATTATCGCCTACCTTCAAAATGGTTTATATACAGATTTGCTTTTAAGACGTTTGTGATTGTTATCAACTCAAGCATGTATAGTCGATGTTACAATACTGTTTTCCTTTCTGTTAAATAAGTGACAAAATAATCCTGCAAGCTAGTAGTACAATAATTACCTGAATATCAGAACTTACCATATAGTATAACAACATTGATACAAATTATTGTGCTAGAATTTTAATTAGCTGTTAAATCTTGAAATTAGTAGTGATTAAAAATGTCATTTGGTATAGTCTGAAAATTATTAAGTAGTAATGTTGAATAATAATTGTTCAAATAGTGATGTTGAAATAATAACTCATTTTTGCTTATATAGTCTGGACCTAGTTGTGTGTAAAGGCCCAGATCTAGTTAATATGGTACCTGTAACCTCAAGTAGTAACAATAGCATATATTGGGCTACAGATGCCCATCTGGTCCAGTAATGGACTATTAAAGTAGTCCAAAGTCCAGGCCTAATAATGAATAAATGGCCTGGACTCTAATAGCATAGTCTAAAATAACACAAAACAAGATATGTATAGGAATAAACAAAAATAGAAAAACATAGTATACGACTAAGTTTGGACTTTTAAAAATAGGGATGAGCCTCGTCTTGAAGATGAAAAGATACACGGGGCCCCCAAATGGATTTCAATGTAAAATGTTAGACTCGGAATGACCGTTTAGTAATTTTCACGGTCTTTCCTAAAGTTAATAAGACGTAGACATCGTAGGGCACAATTTTGTAATAAAAATTACATTCTTAATACGGGTGCATATTTTATGTGACCCAAATCTCAAATCTCGGTGAAACTGAAATGCATTAAAGTCACAGGCGTACTGGTTGCGGTGTGACTCGAAATGCATTTTTGTGATGTCGCAAGTTTTTAAAAAATAACATAGCGGGACATTAAAACATTTTTAAAAGCATATAAAGAAATCAAATAAGACAAATACAGCAGTTGAGTGACCCTGCTAGAACCACGGAATCCGGGAGTGCCTAACACCTTCTCCCGGGTTAACAGAATTTCTTATCCGAGTTTCTAGTTTTGCTGACTGTTAAAACAGAGTCATAATTTCCTCGGATTCGGGATTAAACCGGTGACTTGGGACTCCATTATCTTCCCAAGTGGCGACTCTGAAATTTAAATAAATCCCGTTCTGATTGTCCTTAAAGTGGAAAAACTTCTTCCCTGTTGTTATTATTATGTCCCTTCTTGGGGTTTATTAGTAAATAGTAGGGTATACTTATCTAAAAAGTAGTACAAAGGGAGGTGTGACAGCTGTTATCTTAACTTTTGATCATAAGAGTTGTACATTCCACATTATGTTAGGCTTACCTACTCGTGAAGACTGGGTGCCGTCATGACATGTTCACGATCGGTGAACTAGGGTCATGACAAGTTGGTATCATTGCTCTAGGTTCATAGGAGTCACGGGACACAGACCGGTTATTTAGTGTCTCGCTGATCGATACAGAGACGTCTGTATTTATTTACGAGGGGCTATGAATCTGTTTAGGAAACTTTTCATTTCTTTTGAATTCCTTGTCGTGCGATATTTTGACACCAAATCTAAAATTATGTCTTCTATTCTCTCACAGATGGTGAGGATACATGCTACTCGTGAGGATCAGGCACCCACGCCCCCTATTGCCGCCGCCAGAGGCTGGGGCTAGGGTAGAGGTCGAGGACGCGCCCGAGGTGCAGCCACAGCACCCGCGCGCGCTGCGCTGAGGAACCGCCGGTGAATCAGGTCGGAGCGCAGGCACCTGGTACACCTATTACAGTTGCTACGACTCCTGCACTCCAGGAGACCCTAGCCTAGTTTATGAGCATGTACACTACTCTAGCAGGGTTGCTTCCTCTCACTGTAGCTACATCTCAGGCCGGGGGAGGGGCCCAGACTCCCGCAGCCGGCACACCTGAGCAGCGAGTGCCCGTGGAGCAGGTTCTAACAATTATTGCTATACCTCTTACCGCACTAGTACAACCCGGAGGTGGTCCAGCTGCCTCCGAGGACGAGCAACGCAGGTTGGAGAGGTTCAAGATATATGATCCCCCAGTATTCAGTGGCTTGGCTTCAGATGATGCATTGGGATTTCTGGAGGAGTGTCATCGTATCCTCCATACTATGGGTATAGTGGAGACCAGTGGGTTTTCCTTTACTGCTTTTCAGCTTCGAGGGGCCGTTTATGATTGGTGGCGCACCTAGGAGTTGGATAGTCTAGACGAGTCTGCCTCGTTGACCTGGGCACAGTTTTCTGATATATTTTGAGGGAGTTTGTTCCCTAGAGCCTTAGGGATGCTTGGCAATCAGAGTTTGAGCGGTTGCGTTAGGGCTCCATGACAGTATCGGAGTATGCCATCAGTTTCACCTGGTTAGCCAGACATGTGCCGGCCCTGGTAGCCACGGTCTGGGAGAGAGTGCAGAGGTTTATTGAGGGTCTTATTCTACCTATCCGGTCCAGCATGGCCAGAGAGTTGGAGACGGATGTACTGTATCAGCAGGTAGTGAGCATTGCCAGACGGATTGTGGGTATGCTCACTAGAGAGCAAGGAGAGAGGGAGGCTAAGAGGTCTCGTGAGTCAGGTCATTTCTCTGGTGCTCGTACTTCAGCAGCCGGTCGTTTTGACAGGGGTTATTCTGGTCGTCCAGTTCATTCAGCATTGCCAGCAGCCGGTAGTACTCCAGCTCCTCCAACACCTCAGGGGCCTTATTATGCTCCCCTAGTTTCCAGTGCGCCTGTTACGCGGGGTACCTCCAAGGGTCAGTCTAGCGGGAGCGGGGCCGGTAAGTCACATCCATTGCATCCTCCCAAGGCTTGTTTTGAGTGCGGGGATACTCTCTATCTGGTTAGGGAGTGCCCTAGGCGTAGGAGAGGAGCGCCTCCATAGACTTTGCAGCCTCAGTGTGGTTCCCAGAGTCAGCAGGCCATCGTTCTAGACCTAGCTACCACCCCACCTGCCGAGCTAGCTAGGGGCGGGGATCAGGGTTCCAAAAGCCGCCCTCGAGAAAGGGGTTAGGCCAGATTTATGCTATTCCTGATCGCGCCGCAGCTGTCGCCTCCGATTTTTATCACAGGTATTATCTTGGTTAGTCACAGAGAGGCATCAGTTATATTCGATCCTGGTTCTACTTTTTCATATGTGTCCTCTTCTTTTGCTTCACACCTGGGTGTGCCTCGGGATTCTTTGAGTGCCCTCATTTATGTTTCTACTCTAGTGGGAGATTCTTCGGTTGTGGACCGTGTGTATCGGTCATGCTCGGTCACTATTTGTGGTTTTGAGACCAGAGCTGATCTTATGTTGCTCGGTATGGTTGATTTCGATATTAATCTGGGCATGGACTGGTTGTCGCCCCACTATGCTATTCTTGATTGTCATGCCAAGACTGTGACGCTAGCTATGCCAGGCATTCCACATATTGGGTGGAGTGGTACTCTAGATCACACCCCCAGCCGTATTATTTCCTTTCTCAAAGCTCAGTGTATGGTTGAGAAGGTGTGTGCTGCTTATCTAGCTTATGTGAGGGATGTTAGTGTTCACACTCCTTCTATTGATTCCGTCCCGGTGGTACATGATTTCTCTGATGTATTTCCAGATGATCTCACAGACATCCCGCCCGACAAAGATATTAATTTTGGTATAGACTTAATGTTGCGCACTCAACCCATTTCTATTCCTCAGTACCGCATGGCTCCTCCTGAGTTGAAGGAGTTGAAGGATCTGTTACAGGAGTTGTTGGTTAAGGGTTTCATTCGACCCAGTGTTTCGCTTTGGGGTGCTCCTATGTGGTTTGTGAAGAAGAAGAACAGTTCTATGCGTATGTGCATTGACTATCGCCAGTTGAACAAAGTTACAATGAAGTACCGGTATCCTTTGCCACGTATTGATGACTTATTTGACCAGTTACAGGGCGCACAAGTGTTCTCCAAGATTGATTTGGGCTCTGGTTATCATCAGCTAAAGATTCCAGAGCTAGATTATCCCAAAGACTACCTTCAGGACTCGGTATGGTCACTACGAGTTCCTCGTTATGTCTTTCGGGCTGACTAATGCCCTAACAGCTTTTATGCATTTGATGCACAGTGTATTCAGGCAATATCTTGACTCGTTTGTGATTGTTTTCATTGATGATATTTTGGTATATTCCCGAAGTCGGGTAGAGGATGAGCAGCACCTGAGGATAGTGCTTCAGACTCTCAGGGAGAATAAATTATATGCCAAGTTCTCTAAATGTGAGTTTTGGCTGAGTTCGGTGACATTTCTATGCCACGTGGTGTCAAGCGAGGGTATTCCAGTGGATCCGAGGAAGGTGGAGGCCGTGTAGGGTTGGCCCAGGCCCTCCTCAGCCACTAAGATTCGTAGCTTCCTTGGTTTGGCGGGTTATTACCGTCACTTTGTAGAGGGGTTCTCTTCGATCGCAGCACCTATGACCAGATTGACCCAAAAGGGTGCCCCTTTTCAAGGGATAGAGGAGTGTGAGGCGAGCTTTTAAAAGCTCAAGACAGCTTTGACTTCGGCCCCTATATTGATGTTGCCTACCGGTTCGGGGTCCTATACGGTATATTATGATGCCTCACAGGTTGGACTCAGAGCAGTGTTGATGCAGGACGGTAGGGTGATTGCCTATGCATCCCGACAACTGAAAGTGCATGAAAAGAACTACCCTGTCCACGATCTTGAGCTAGCTGCCATTATTCATGCCTTGAAGATTTGGTTTCATTATTTGTATGGGGTTCCTTGTGAGTTTTACACTGATCATCGGAGTTTGCAGCACTTGCTTAAGCAGAAGGACCTGAACATGCGTCAGAGAAGGTGGTTGGAGCTGTTAAAGGACTATGATATTACTATTCTTTATCACCCGGGAAAGGCCAATGTGGTTGCCGATGCCTTGAGTCGCTGAGCGAAGAGTTTGGGGAGTTTGGCATATCTACCAGCTTTGGAGAGACCTATGGCGATGATGTTCAGGCTTTGGCCAGGCAGTTTGTTAGATTGGATCTTTCGGAGCCCAACCAGGTTCTGGCATGTGTGGTTTCTCGGCCCTCTCTATTTGATCACATAATAGAGTGACAGTTTGATGACCCTCATCTGCTTGTTTTTTAGGATAGAGTTCGGTGTGGTGATGCTCGAGATGTTACCATCGGGGATGACGGAGTGATGATGATGCAAGGGCATATTTGTGTGCCCAATGTAGATGATCTTTGAGAGTTGATTCTAGATGAGGCCCATAGCTCGCGGTATTCCATCCATCCGGGTACCGCAAAGATGTATCAGGACTTGAGCCAGCATTATTGGTGGAGGCGGATGAAGAAGGATATAGTTGACTATGTTTCTAGATGCCTTAACTGCCAGCAGGTGAAGTATGACCATCAATGTCCGGGTGGGTTAATGCAGCAGATTGAGATCCCAGAGTGCAAATGGGAGTGCATTACCATGGACTTCGTATCTGGACTTCCACGGACTATGAGGAAGTTTGATTCCATTTGGGTCATTGAGGATCGGCTGAACAAGTCCGCCCATTTCATACCTGTGTGCACCACTTACTCATCGGAGCGGTTGGCGGAGATCTACATCAGGGAGATAGTCCGGTTGCATGGTATTCCAGTTTCCATCATTTCAGACAGAGGCACTCAGTTCACTTCACAGTTCTGGAGAGCCGTACAACATGAGTTAGGTACTCGGGTGGAGCTGAGCACATCATTCACCCCAGACAGATGGACAGTCCGAGCGCACTATTCAAATTTTGGAGGATATGCTTTGTGCGTGCGTGATTGAGTTTGGAGGTTCATGGGATCATTGCTTGCCACTGGCGGAGTTTGCTTATAATAACAACTATCAGTCCAGCATCCAAATGGCGCTGTATGAGGCCCTATGTGGTAGGAGGTGCAGGTCCCTCGTGGGTTGGTTCGAGCCGGGCGAGGCCAGGCTGCTAGGTACTGAGATGGTCCAGGATGCAATGGACAGGGTCAACGTGATTCAGGATAGACTCCGTGCAGCCCAGTCCAGACAGAAGAGTTATGCGGACAAGAAGGTTCGCGATGTGGCTTTTATGGTTGGCGAGCGGGTTTTACTTCGAGTCTCGCCCATGAAGAGCGTCATGAGGTTTGGGAAGAAGGGGAAGCTGAGTCCGAGATTCATTGGACCTTTTGAGATTTTGAGGCGTGTTGGGGAGGTTGCTTATGAGTTGGCCTTACCTCCCAGCCTAGCCGGTGTCCATCCAATATTTCATGTCTCTATGCTCCGGAGATACCATAGTGACTCGTCGCACGTGTTGAATTTCACTTATATTCAGCTAGACGAGGATCTGTATTATGTTGAGGAGCCAGTGGCCATTTTATATTGGCAAATCAGGAAGCTGGGCTCAAAGAACAGCGCTTCAATGAAGGTCCAGTGCCGGGGTCAGCCGGCCGAGGAGGCGATCTGGGAGACCGAGCAGGATATGCGCAGCCAGTACCCTCATCTCTTCACCACTTCAGGTATGTTTTCTATGCTCGTTTGAGGACAAACGAATGTTTAAGTGTGGGAAGATGTAACGACCCGGCCAATCGTTTTCGAAATTTATGCCTCGATCCTCAATTAACTGTTTCCCCTAAGTTCATTTCTTCTATTGTGGTTTGCCGGGATGTTCGGTTCTTGAATTTGGAGCGTTTTGGGACACTTAGTCCCTAAATGAGAGCCTTATAGTTGAAAAATGGTTGGTGTTTAGAACAGTGTTAAGACGACCTCGGAATGGAAATCCGATGGTTCCTTTAGCTCCGTTAGGTGATTTCGGGGTTGGGAGCACGTTCGGAATGTATTTTGGAGGTCTGTAGCTCAATTAGGCTTGAAATGACGAAGTTTGGAATTTTTCGATATCAGATCGATAGGTGAGATTTTGATCCGGGAGTAGGAATGGAATTTCAATAGTTGTAGTAGCTTCGTTAGGTGATTTTGGATATGTCTGCAAAATTTCAGGTCATTCGGACATCGTTTGGTCGGGTTTTTGATAACATGTAGGTTTCAGAAGTTTTGGTTGAAACTTAGGCTTAAATCCGCCATAATTTGATGATTTTTGTGTTTAATGATATGTTTTTATGATTGGAACAAGTTCGTATAGTGATTTAGAGTGGATTTGTATTTTTGGTTGAGGTCCCGGGGCCTCGGGATGTTTTCGGAGGGTCTAACGGAAGAAACTTGGATATTTTGGATTGCTGTCATGAGTTGCAGCAGGAGTTCCACTTCTGCGGATGGGGAAACGCAGAAGGGGCTCCGTAGAAGCGTGTATTATCTCGTAGAAGCGAGTTTGAGTATGGCTGGGCAACTCCGCAGAAGCGGATAGTATGTCGTAGGGGCGGTCTCGCAGAAGCGAGCCCATGTTCGCAGACTCGGACGCCATGATTTTGGACCCTTCGCAGAAGCGTGTATTTTTCTGCTTAAGCGGTCTCGCAGGTGTGAGACCTGAGCCGCAGAAGCGGTCCTAGCGTGTAATTGAGAAGTCGCAGAAGCGACTAGATTTTTGCAGAAGCGCTCGCGCAGATGTGAGCCTTGTATCGCATGAGCGAAAATCCACGGAGTGTTTAATATTAGTCTAACTCGAAATTTCAAAACATTAAAAACATTGGAGACTTCGAACTAGGAGAAGATTTTAGCGATTTTGAGGAGTAAATCAAGGGGAATTATCAGGTAATCACTCATGGACTAACTTTATGTTAATATATCGTTAAACCACGGATTAAACCAAATAGAGGATTGGAGGTGGGTTAATGGAGGATTTCTGCTGTAAGCCTAGGTTGTCGAAAATCATTGATTTGAATAGGCAAACGGAGTCCGATTTTGATAAGTTTTTTATGGTTAGACATGCGAGAGTATGAGGGTTCTTAAAATGTAAACATATTTTGATTCCGAGCCGATGGCTGCAGGGATATTTTGGTCATTTCACCTATTTTCGTGTCGTAGCTTTAATTTTATCACTGTAATTAGTTACTTGCGATGTTATTTACACTGTGTAATTGTTTTGGCTGGATTTGGGCCACTCGGTGTCGGATACTCATGGCAAGGGAGTCATTTATTAGCGGTCTTGTATCGGGATTGAGGTATGTGGCTTGTCTAACCTTGCGTGGGGGATTTTCTCCCCTAGGATACATATGTGTTGATTTAAATGCCTTGTATGCAAGGTGACGGGCGTGTACTTGCGCAGATTTTTGAAAATCACCTTACTTGGACTGCCCAATCCGTGTTATCCTTGTTATTTAATTGATTTAATTGCAAGATTTATCTGGTGATAGCTAGGAAAGCACGATTAGATAGGATTATCTGTCTAAGTGCCTACTTGTCTTAATTGAACTCCCTGGAACTGTTGAGACTGGATTTAGTGTTAATTGTAGCTGTGTACTTCATATTTCTCTGTGTTTTCCTCTTATTGATTGTGTTTGTTTCTGTGGACTACGGGTTCAATTCCCGAAGATTCGATGCTACTGAGTAAAGGATTGTGGGTTCAATTCCCGGAGATCCTGAGATACTGATATACGGACTACAAGTTCAATTCTCGGAGATCCTGAGATACTGATATACGGACTGCGCGTTCAATTCCCGGAGATCATGAGATACTAATATACGGACTTTGGCTTCAATTCTCGAAGATCCTGAGATACTTATATATGGACTGCGGGTTCAATTCTCGGAGATCCTGAGTTACTGATATACGGACTGCGGGTTCAATTCCCGGAGATCCTGAGTTGCTGAGAATAAAAGAGACTGCGGGTTCAATTCCCGAAGATCCTGGATTGTTGAATTGTACTTGTTGTGTTGATTTCTATTTTTGTTAGCTTATCTGTAGACGGTTTATAATATTTGTCTCATTGCTGTTATTTTCAGACTTGTTCTTGTCTTGAGTTGTTCGGTATTATTATTATCATTATCTTATTTTATTTCTCGGTAGGGCCCTGACCTTCCTCGTCACTACTCCATCAAGGTTAGGCTTGGCACTTACTGAGTACCGTCGTGGTATACTCATGCTACTCTTATGCACACTTTTATTGTGCAGATCCAGGTACATCTAATCAGACGCACTACAGGTGACTTAGGAGCATTTTCAGGAGACTCGAGGTATGAATCTTCTACGTCCGCAAATTCGGAGGGTCTTCTTCTAATCTTCTTAGTGATGTCAGTTATTTCCTTATTTTCGTTGTGTAGACACTCTTGATGTATAGATCCACAGTTGTACTCTCTTAGTCTGTGTTGCCTGTGAGTTTCCGGGTCTTGGAAGTTGTAGTTCTTTCTGGTATTTGGTGAAGTGTATGTACCGAGCAACACTTATATTTCTTTATATTATTCTGCTGTTATCTTAACTTTTGATCATAAGAGTTGTACATTCTGCATTGTGTTAGGCTTACCTAGTCGTGAATACTGGGTGCCTTCATGACATCTTCACAATTGGTGAACTAGGGTCGTGACACCCTGGAAACTCAACAATAATTGGAGCAAATATTTTTGAAGAGAACAAAAAGAGTAAGAAGGCATCTGTACCAAAATACAACCCAAGCGAGAAGCGGTTCAGTGGAAACTGCTACAACTGTGGAAAAACCGGACACAAATCTACGGAGTATCGTGCTCCAAAGAAAGACAAGAATAAGGGTCAAGCAAACATGGATGAAAAGCATGATGATGTTGATGACTTATGTGACATGCTTTCCGAATTAAACTTGGTGGGCAATCCTAAAAAAGTGGTGGATTGATTCTGGAGCCACTCATCATGTTTGTGCTGCTAGAGAAGCCTTTGCTACTTATGCTCTTGTTGGACCCGATGAGACGATTTCTATGGTAAATGCTTCAAAGGCCAAGATTGAAGGATGTGGGAAGATATTTCTCAAAATGACTTTCGGCAAAGTGGTGACGTTGGACAACGTCCTTCATGTTCTCGAGATTAGGAAGAATTTTGTCTCTACTGGACTTCTTGTTAAGAATGGTTTGAAATGTGTTTATGTTTCCGATTAGGTTGTAATAAGTAAGAATGAAATGTTTGTAGGACAAGGTTACCTTATTGAGGGCGTTTTCAAGCTGAATGTAATGGTGGTTGAAAATAATAATAAAATTTCAGCTTCGTCTTACTTACTTGAGTCAAATGTATTATGGCATATACGTTTGAGTCATGTCAATTATAAAATCTTAAGGAAAATTATTAATTTGGAAGTATTGCCTAAATTTGAATGTGACAAATAAAAATGTCAAGTATGTGTGGAATCTAAGTATGTTAAACATCCTTATAAGTCGGTTGAAAGAAATTCAAATCCTTTAGACTTAATTTAAACAGATATTTGTGACATGAAGTCAATACCATCTCGCGGTGGAAAGAAGTATTTCATAACTTTTATTGACGTTAGTACTCGATATTGCTATGTTTACTTACTTAATAGTAAAGAAGAAGCAATAGACGCATTCAAGCAATACAAAAATGAAGTTGAAACACAACTTAACAAAAAAATCAAAATGTTAAGAAGTGATAGGGGTGGTGAATATGAATCTCCTTTTGAAAAAATATGTTTAGAGTATGGAATTATTCATCAAACAACGGCCCTTTACACACCCCAATCCAATAGGATTTCAGAAAGAAAGAATCGTTCATTAAAGGAGATGATGAACGCATTATTGATAAGTTCTGGTTTGCCACAAAACTTGTGGGGGGAAAGCCGTACTTACGGCTAGCTGAATATTAAATCGAGTACCCCATAGCGAAACGCAATTCATTCCATATGAAAAATGGAAAGGAAGGAAGCCCAACTTGAATTAATTTAAAGTATGGGGGTGTTTGGCAAAAGTGCAAGTTCCTAAACCCAAAAGGGTGAAAATAGGACCGAAAACCGTTGATTGTGTTTTCATAGGATATGCGACTAATAGTAAAGCATATCGATTTCTGGTTCATAAATCAAAAAATCCCGACATTCATAATAATACGGTTATAGAATCAGATAATGCTGAGTTCTTTGAAAATATATATCCGTACAAAAAGGAATGTGAGTCGATTAGTGAAGGATCTAAACGACCTCTGGAAGAAACAAAAGAAAGTACACTTAACCAGGAGGATCCAAGGTGTAGTAAACGTCAAAGAACGTCTACTTCATTTGGACCAGATTTTTTGAATTTCTTATTGGAAAATGAGCTTCAAACATTTAAAGAAGCTAGGTCTTCTTCAGAATCATTGTTATGGAAAGAGGCAGTCAATAGTGAAATATAATCCATAATGCACAACCATACATGGGAATTGGTTGACCTTCCTCCTGGAAATAAACCGTTGGGTTCCAAATGGATCTTTAAGAGGAAAATTAAAGATGATGGCACTATTGACAAATATAAGGCAAGACTTGTGGTCAAAGGGTATAGACATCGAGAAGGTCTTGATTATTTTGATACATACTCTCCAGTTATAAGAATTATGTCCATACGAACGTTAGTAACGTTTGCTGCAATTTATGGTCTTTAAATTCATCAAATGGATGTGAAGTCGGCCTTCTTATATGGAGAGTTGATGGAAGAAATCTACATGGAACAACCAAAAGGGTTTGTGGTTCCAGGTAAAGAAAAGAAGGTCTGTAGACTTGTTAAGTCCCTTTACGGATTAAAACAAGCACCCAAACAATGGCATGCTAAATTTGACCAAACAATATTGTCAAATGGGTTTAAGATAAATAAATGTGATAAATGTGTGTACATTAAAAATGTTCCAAATCACATAGTCATTGTTTGCTTATATGTGGATGATATGCTCATAATGAGTCATGACATTGCCAATATAAATGCTACTAAGCGTATGCTAACTAGAAAGTTTGATATGAAAGACTTGAGAGTTGCTGATTTAATTCTGGGAATTAAGATCCATAGGACTTCTCAAGGTCTGGCGTTGTCACAATCTCATTATATCAAGACAATACTTGAAAAATTCAAGCACTTGGGATTTAAAGTTGCAAAGACTCCAATTGACGTAAATCTTGCATTAGCAAAGAACAAAGGTCAAAACATATCACAATTGGATTATGCTCGTGTGTTGGGTTGCTTAATGTATATCATGAATTGTACACGACCAGATATAGCCTGTGCTATTAGTAAATTGAGTCGATATTCGAGCAATCCAGGTCAATCTTATTGGATGGCCATGAAACAAGTTTTGAGGTACTTAGTACATACCCAGGACTTTGCTTTTCACTACAGTAAATATCCTGCGGTCATTGAGGGATACTGTGATGCAAGTTAGATCACCGGATCAATTGATTCCAAGTCCACAAGTAGATATGTATTCACCATTGGTGGAGGAGCGGTATCTTGGAAGCCGTCCAAACAAACTTGTATTGCCCGCTCTACTATGGAGGCTGAGTTCATAGCCTTGGATAAAGTCGGTGAAGAAGCTGAATAGCTTCGGAATTTCTTGGAAGATATTCCATTTTGGCCCAAACCCTTGGCACCAATATGCATACACTGTGATAGTCAAGCGGAAACTGGAAGGGCTGGGAGCGTTATGTATAACGGTAAATCTCGTCATATACGACAAAAATCGTTATACAATTACTCTCTAGAGAAATTATCACGACTGACTATTTAAAGTCAAGTGATAATGTGACGGATCCACTTACAAAAGGCCTAACTAGAGATGTAGTTGAGAAATCATCAAGGGGAATGTGACTGTGGCCGAGAACATGTCATAGTGGCGGTAACTCTACCTAGAAGACTGGAGATCCCAAGATCTAGGTTCAAGGAGATCAAACAAAGTCATTTATGACGGTTCAACATTTTCAAATAAACTTTAGGTCCATTCTCGTATAATACAATGTTCAGTACCAAGGATAAAGCATTAAGGCTTTTTAATGATTTCTAAATTTGATACGGGGTATATCAAATAGTGTATCTATGGGATGACACATTTAGGAATCACCTATGTAAGTGTGAAGTGTTAGCCGCTTCAAGGAGAACTTTGTAAGGCCAGTTCTCTACGCACTTATGAAATCAGGCGGTGTTCATGGCTGAAACGAACACAACAATGAGAACCAAATATGGTTAAGGGTTGGTTGTGTGACTTGTGGTTGTCTAGATATACACCAAAGTTCGACGGTTCAAAGTTATCAAATCTACCGATTGATCGAGTATATCCGACATAAGTTCACTACGAAAAGTTTAAAGGAAAACCTACTTATCCAGATGCATTTAATCCTTACTTGCGAATCACACAGTTTTTCATGCATACTTCCATGATTTAGCCATTCCCCATTCATGCGGGGGATTGTTGGGTTTTTAATATATTTAATTAATATATTAAATATTTACAAGAGGGTGAATGAGAAATGGAGGGAAATGGGCATTGTCCCATATCGGAAGAGGAAGAGATTTTTTATGGGTATATAAGAAATTGCTTTTCTTCTAGCTCTTAAATAGTTGAGAAGAAAGCAAGCCTCGCGCCGTCTCGGCTCAGCTTCGGCTTCGGATTCAGATTCGGATTCGGATTTGAATTTGGATTTGGATTTGGATTTGGTCAAATGATCGATCGATTGATTAACTTTTTGGACCAAATTTATTTGTTAATAGTAAAATATTAACAGAAATATTGTTAAATATTTGTTTTAATAACAAAATACTAATATTAAGTAAATATTAATATTAAATCCAAATTTCAGTTTTCTATTTTTGTAACAGAAAATTAACTACCCATCAATTTTTCCTCTTTATTTTTCCTCTAAATAGCCATATATGCAATGGCATTTATGCTGTGGCAGTTTTACAGAAATAGCCATTCTGAAGAGTTGCACCTCTTCAGATTTCAGCCTAACTTTTGTCTATAAATACAACACTATTCTGCTCAGAATTTCACTATGATTTTTTGAGTTTTCTCTTCTTCTTCTGCATACTTTTAGCATCAAACAAAGCAAAAGTAAGTGTGATTTGCTCTTGAACTTTGTGTTCGCTGAAACACTAGGGTTTGAAGTACCACTACACCAGTGTGTAATTTATTCTATCATGGGAGAAAATAATCAATAACCTTGGGTACTAGGAGGGGATTAAATTCCTTAAGAAAACACTGTGAATTCAATGGGCTCGAATTGGTTTCTTCATTTCTGTTTATGCACATTTTTGTTTGTATTTATTTATATTTGCAAAATTATTTTATAAATACAGTGTAATAACATAATCTCATTGTAATTTGTATTGCAAAAAATCAGCTAAAAGAATAGAAAAAGTTCTCGAGAAAAGCTGAGATTCAAATTGTTGGCTCAAAAAATTGTAAAGTGAAATGAATTAAATGATCACACTAATTTGTCACTGAAACTGGCAAATATTATGATTAAAAAAAAAAGCTACTATTAAAAGAGACGTTCACATGCCTTTTTAAAATATTACCGCCATGATACAAGCCACACCGTGCAATTTAGGAGCAACAATTTTGTTCATATAGTCAAAGTGGACACATTGAACATTTTAGGGTTCTTATCCACACATATCAATTCAGATTTTTGTATCCAATGAGTCCCGCAACATGTTATGTCAATGGAAAAATAAGAATTTAAACTACTTGTTAGAAAATGTGTCAATCTTCCTTAGAAGGGCGACAAGGATTAAGAGGATAATTAGTTAACTAACGACAATCACAAGAGCATGTGTATGGGTCCAAATTTGGCCCTCAACGTCTTTACTCCGAAGGGTATGCCTAGTGAGCATACATCTATTAAAGTAAGGGTACGATTTGGATGTAAGGACGAAGGCGACGCTGGCATCTTCGTTAGGAGGACGTCGACCACGTTTTGTACTTTTATAATTATTTCGAGCAAGGCCTCCTATTATATAAAGAGGACCTTCCCATTGTAAAATGGCATCGTCGTTATTCTTGAATAATACTACTCTCTGATTTTCTCTCACTTTCTGTCTATCTCTACCGCTAACAAATACTCATTCTGGAGTTCATCTTATCAGATCTATTGCAATAATTTTATCTATTTTGTCTCTAGGACATATTATATTTGATTACGATTTGCCCTTATTTATCTTTTGATTGTTTTTAAGCTTATAAAATAGATGGATAACTTTTGAGCTGAAAATTTTGGCACCGTCTGTGGGAAATTCGAGAATCAAAATTACAGTATCCACCTAGAGAGCAACCAACAACCATTCTCTACACCACACAAAATAACACACGATCGAAAGCCATAGCGGGTGTTACAACCAATCTCCTTGGTCCTCTCAACGAGGCCAGTGATGAGGGTATCTTGAATGCAACCCCTAGCACCATACCATGTACAGAGATCTCACATTCTCCATTTGAAGATCTGGCGATCTTGCATAAAAAAAAGAGCCTCCACATCTGCGGCTAAGGAAGCGCCCTCGGAGGTTAAGAAGCTACTGGAAGAATGGCTAACAAGTACACTAAGTGGCTTGGTTGAGAAGCCACCACAAAGTAACATCAGGTGTATGCCACCAGTAAGCATCACCGCTGCCATGGGTGAACCTGAGGCTGTACGAGCAAATAACAGACCTATCGAAATACAGGCTAACGACGGTGCGCTAGCAGCCATCCTAAAGAAGATGGAAGAAATAGAGAATGAAAATAGGACTCTGTGCGACCAAATGAAAGAGCATCAGGAGAGGGTAGACAAGATCCCTGGTGCTCCCAAGTTGCTGCCAAAACGCGACATGCGAAGGTTCGTCGAACAACCATATACCGAAGAAGCTCCTCCTCTCTCTATCCCAAAAACCTTTAATATGTCACCCTACTTGAGGGTATACGACGAAACCACATATCCTGAAGATCATTTGATCCACTATGTCACTGTTGTGAAAGGTAATGACATATCGAAGGAGTAGGTACCATCAGTAGTGCTGAAGAAGTTTGGTAAGACGTTGACGGGAGGTGACCTAACGTGGTACTCCTAGTTACCAGCTCAGGAAATATCAATGTTCGAGGAAATGGTAGATAAGTTCGTCACCACCCATGCAGGAGTGAAGAAAGCGGAAGCAAGAGTCAACGACATCTTTGCCGTTAGGAAAACCGCAGGGGAAGGACTTAGGGACTTCCTGGCCAGGTTCAACAGGGAATGGATGAGCCTACCAAACATATTGGAAGGTATGGCAGTTACCACCTTCTAGAATTGACTGAACATGGATGGTTCGAGGGCGAACAAGAAACTACTAGCGCTTGGGCCTAGGGAGCCCCTCCGAAGTCTGTATACACCCCTAGTGAGCGCCGTCGACGTTAAATGGAGCGGGCTGCACGCCGCAGCGGTATATGTATTGGAGCGGGCTGCACGCCGTAGCGTTTTACTTATACATTTATATATATGTATGTATATATATATATATATATATATATATATATATATGTGTATATATATATATATATATACACATCGCAGTGGGCTACGCGCCGCTGCATTTTAGACATATGTATACATATATATATATATACAATGGATCGGCTATACGCCGTAGCAGTACAAGTGAGGACTAGGTCAGTGTGGGACCTTGGTGAGATAGATGTGGACTAAAATTTGGGGGTATTCGCTGTTGAGATGACTTACCTGTGAGGTTACCCTTAGAACTGTATAGTGATAGTACAGGTGTTCTCGATTCCAATTGTTATTTATTATTATTACTCACTGAGTTGAAATATACTCACCCCACTCCCCTGCACTTTTTGTGCAGATATGCAAATTCAGGAGGGCAGTTGAGCTATCGCAATTGCTTGTTTTATCGCCATTCCGTGGAGACTTCGAGGAAGCTGCCGACGTCCGCAGTACCTGACCTCTTCCTCTTTATCATTTTGTTGTTTCCATTCTGCTTAGTCTGGATTTCGTAGTAGATCTCATTTGTAGAGGCTCAGACCTATGACACCACGATTTAATGGGACTGTATTCGTGTATTTCATTTCTACACTTCTTGATTTGTTATAAAGACAAGCTAATTATGCCGATTAATCAGTATTGATTTATAACTGGCTGGTTTAAATGGATAAGATGGTCGGGCTCACCTAGCAATGTGTTGGGCGCCATCACGACCGGGGTTTGGGTCGTGACGCACCTGCAAGACTGCTTATGCAAAAATACTCCGCTTCTGCGATCCTCACCAGCCGCCTATTTTCGCTTCTACGGCCATTGGTTCGCAGAAGCGAGCCCGCTCCTATGTTTTTCCATCCGCTTCTGCGGAATTGTCCGGCCAGGTACTTTCTCGCTTCTGCAAGACAATTTTCGCTCCTTCGGTTCCGCTTCTATGGTTCCCCATCCGCAGAAACGAAATCACTGCTGCAATTCATGACAGCAATTCCATAACACAAAAATCCTTCCGTTTGACCTCCCAAAATCATCCCGAGGCCCCCGGGACCTTAACCAAAAATAAAATTTTACTCTAAATCATCATAAGAACTTGTTCCAATCATAAAAACACACCCTCAAACACACGAATCATCAAATTAAGGCCGCTTCAAGCCTAGGATTCAACTCAAACTTCCGAAACATACATTCTATCAGAAACCCGACCAAACGATATCCGAATGACCTAAAAATTTGAAGACAGATCCAAAATCCCCTAACGAAGCTATTGCAACTGTCGGAATTGCATTCCGACTCCTGGATCAAAATCTCACCTATCGATCAGATTCCGCCCAAATTCAACCTTAGCCAATTCAAGCCTATTTCTACACCGAACCTCCAAATTCAATTCCGATCGCTCCCTTAAGTCACAAATCTCCTCCCGGAACTAACCAAATGATCAGAATTCAATTCCGATCCCTCTAACCACATAGTCAACTCCAGGTTGACTTTTCATAATCAAGCTTCATTTCAAAAGGCTATATGCCTCATTTTCAACCAGAATCACCCGTAACTCACCCGATACACTTTAACACCGATATAGAAACATGAAACATATAAATGGAGGGGTAACAGGGTGATAACTTTCGTGACGACGGGCCTGGTCGTCACATGAATCCAAATTAGATTTACCAAACGACCTAATGCCTTTTACCCCTTAAGTTTGATTAATTTAACAAAATTGCCCTAATACCTCTTACCATTTTGTCCCCTGACTATTAACTAATTTTCAAAATTAAAAACTAATTACTTATCAATTGAAATGTAATTAGAAACTAGTTAACAAACATCTATAACCAATCAAACAGGTAACCCAACAAGATACTTAATAGATATCCAAATTAATTATTATCAATTCGATTTCTAAAACTAACAAGTAATAGATTTAACAAAACAAAATTATTTCTAACAAATATCAGAATAAAAAATTTAAGAGCTAACAGTTAACAAAATCAAGAAATTCAGAAACCAACAAAAATCTAATCAAATCTATTTATTAAACCCTAATTTACTAATCAAGTTATTCATCACAATCTTTATTAAAAATCCTATTTTAATATCAAAAGATAAGTCAAAGAGTATCAGATTTTTAACACTATTTTTTAACAAACAGAATTAGAAGTACTATATTGTTATTTTTATCAAGACAAGAATCAAAAAAAGAAGATAATCAAGCACATGCTAGAAGAAGAAAGAAACATAAATAGAAAAAGAAACATGAAACTTAGCTTTATTTGTTTTTCTTGACAGTTTTTCTTATCTTCTATCTTTCTTTTTTTTTACTTGAAAGCTTTCCAGGATTTCAAGGGCCTTGGATATCAATTTTCTTGGATTTTGGTCGCCGGCAGACCTTTAAATTTTGATTTGAGCTTTTTCAGTGACTTCTAGGGCTCAAAGTTTTCAAAAATAGATAGAGGATGGCTAGTTGAAGGTTTGGTGTGATTTTGGGGTGATTTAGACAAACTAGTGTTCGCTAGAGTTAGGGTTCATGCGACACTATTTGGGATATTTGAACAGATATGGAGTAATTTGAAAGAAACAGAAGAGAGGGGTGGAATCGGGAGCTTATGGCAATTCTATGGTGTAAAGTTGAAGGCTTTTGGTGAACTAATTGTACCGGCGGGGTTCTGGGGAGGATATGGGGGCGGCTGAGAGAGATGAGGAAGAGGTAGAATGATTTTTAGGGTTTTAATTTTTGTGTTTCGGTATATTAGATAGATCAATAGCTCAGATCAATTGCCATCTTAAAACGACACCGTTTGTTTTTTAATAAAGATTTAACCTCGTCCGTTAGATTAATCAAGTGAACGGCCCAGATTGAAATTACAATACAACATCGTTTTACTTAAATGTGATAAGCTTATGTGACCGTTGGATCATTAATTTTTAACGGTCCAGATTTATAAACCGCAAAACGGGGTCGTTTGGCTTATTACTGAAGCTTGACTGGTTTGGACCTTGTTTGGGCTTGGGATTTTTATTTTATTTTGGGTTTTGGGTGTAATTGGCTCAAAATCCTTTTATTTCCTTTACACTTTTTATATATTGTATTTCACTTTTGTATTTTTTATTTTTTATTTGTCTTTTTCGATTTTATATTTTTTTTTATTTTATCAAATTGTTAAACTAACTAAATTCTAAAATTTATTTAATATCTATTTTATAGTAATTTTCAACTAAAATACTAAAAAAACTATTTTTTTTATTTTTCAATTTGTTAATGAATTTATACTGAAATTAAAAATCCTAATGTAGATGCATATTTTTGTATTTTTTAATATAAAGTATTATGCAACTAATTAACACAAAAATGCCACACCTATCAATAAAAATTGTAAAAATAACAAAACTCAATTTGTATGGATTTTAGGAATAATTTGCTTAGGGAAAATCACGTGCTCACAAATACGGCACACCTTTAAGGTGTAAGGAGTGAGCTGATGTCACGACCCAAATCCGGTCGTGATGGCGCCCAACAATTAAGCTAGGCCAACCAGACCAACAATTTCTTATCACAACGACTATCAGTCCCAAATGGACATTCGAAGAAGAATATATGAGTCAAAGAACTCCAATAATAATAACAATGAACAAATTACTGAGAAGTACGAAAATAACCTGACACTCCCATAGATCCGGAGTCACAAGTCTAGAGCCTTTAACAAAACCCAACAGAAATAGAGAATAATGTATAGAAATACTCAAGTCGGAATGTAAATAACAACTGGAAAAAGGAGGAGAAGCTAGGTTCTGCGAACGTCGGCAGCTACCTCAGCAACTCGGTGTGACTCTGCAATGCGGGAAAAGCATGTCTACTGCTCTTGAGTACCTGATTCTGCACACAAAAGGTGCAGGGAGTAGGGGTGAGTACTAAGTACTCAGTGAGTAATAAATATATAAAAGCAGCTGAAAGTAGAAAATCCACAAAATACCACAATATGAAGCTACACTACAGTCCGAATCTCCTACGAACTAGCATCAACAGTACAATACAGCTACCACAGAATAATTCAACAAATAAAGATGCAATGCAATGCACATAACCGCTACGGCGTGTAGCCCGATCCATTTAACGTCGACGGCGCTCACTGGGGGTGTGTACAGACTCCGGAGGGGCTCCTACAGCCCAAGCGCAAATACCGTTGCGGCGTGCAGCCCGATCCTCATATCATAATAACCGCTGCGGCGTGCAGCCCGATCCATCCTCAGTCCACAAAAATCAGATAAGTCACAAAAACAGTTCATTTTTCTTAATTCCAGTTTCCAGTTCATAATTTATGAAAACACTTTAACTTTTATTAAATTTGTAAAAATCGGTGACTTAGCATTTCAATACTGTGATTTCAAATTCCAGGACTGAGATCAGTGATTAAGCAGGTATAGCTATCACATAAATACTATCCCCTAGGGATACTACAGGTCGGCACAAGGCCACAAATATGTCAAACACAGTGTGTTTCTATCACTAATAACATTTTATCCATATCCAGGATGGACCAAGTCTCAATCCCCAGTCACAATCAATCCCGCACCTACCACGGGGTGCGAGCCACGCCCTACTAGCGTCACAATATGCTAAGCCGGGGTTTCGAACCCTCAGGCTACCATATACACAAACTACTAACCTCTAGCCGGTCGTAGACTCGTCCGCGATGCCTTTTCCTTTGAAATTCGCTCCCTCGTGCTTAGAATCTAGTCAAACCACAATAATTATATCAAATACGGGTCAAAGAATCATAACCCATTTCAATTTATATGAAATTCGCATAAATACACCAAGTTGGTAAAAACCCGACCTCGGGCCCACTACTCGGAAAATTCCAAAATTAGTACCAACGCGATCCTCATCTCGCCACGAGTCCGTGCATATAAAATTTATCGAAATTGGAGTTCGATTGGCCTTTCAAAACCCAAATTTTCGTTTTCAATTTCTAGGCCACAATCCCTTCACAATTTCTACCCAAATTCATGAAGATTGATGTTAATTCTATCATAAAATTACGTTTTTGAGTCAAGAATCTTACCTCCGATGAATACCCGATAATATCTCAGTGTTTTCCTCGTGTTTTCTTCTCTCTAGGGCTCAAAATTATGTTTTGGGTGAATGAACCCGTGAGCCCTCTATTTTGCAATTTAATTTCACTGCCAGACCCATTTGTTCTACGCGTTCGCGTGAGCTCCCACGCGTTCGCGATGCCCAGCCTCATTTTACTCTTCGCGAACGCGACGCCTCCCACGCGTTCGCGATGCTCAACTCTGGCTTACCCTTCGCGAACGCGACCTCTCCAACGCATTCGCGATGAACAAATTCCCAGCCGCCTATTTTCCTTTTACGCGTTCGCGATACCCCTCACGAACGCGAAGCTTCACCCCACCTGGCCTACGCGAACGCGACGCCGTGTTCGCGAACACGATGCTTTAGCCCACCTGGCCTTCGCAAGGTATTCAATCATTAATATGATCTGTTACGTAGCCCTAGCTATGGGCATGGTGAGTATGTTCATGTTCCTTAGCGGAAAGGTAAAGTGAATTACGTGTGGTAGTATGAGTTCAGACGCAGGAAGACCAAATTGGCTGTGCTAGGGGTATCATAGTGAAAGGTATATGTGTTATGATTTGAGCAGGTGCAGCGCATGTTCATGTACTAATGCTGATGATATAAATCGTGTAGTATTGAGATTTATGTTGTTGACATGCATTGTGATGTCTTGTCGAGTTGCGGATGTATTGTCAGGATGGTTTTGGTGATTCTCTGGCAGGTGGATAGGCCAAATTACAAAGGAAACTCTGTCGAAATTTTTGGAAAAATTGGGACTTAGAAAAATATTTCTATCACCTGGAGAGTAGGCTTAAATGTTGTGTGTGAATAAATACAAGAATTGCAGAAGAGTTAAGATTTCTGATGATTCGAATCTCCGCCGAAGCTTGTAAATGACTTGAGTTTAATCTAACTAGAACATTGTGGCATCAATTGAGTAAGAATGCTGTGAGGGGCTAAAAGTGCCTTGACGTATATGGCTTCGAGCTAAGTTGGGGAGGTTGCTATTGACTAGCTGATTGCACGGTTGTGTGCTATGTTGATCCTGTCTCTAAGTACGTCGGAAATTTTGGTAAAGGTTATGGTGCTTCGTAGATCTGAAGAAATACTAGGGTGTTTTGAACTGCTGTTGGTAAAGAATGTTCAGCGTATAGAAAAGAAAGATAGCTAATTGTATCTGTATATAATCATGTTCTGCGATGTCAGAGTTCTAACGAGGCACGAGTGGTTCTATTTAATAAGACAGTTGAATTATAACGGAATAATGATGAATGACGCCCAAGAATAGTCTTGTGGTGCTCAGGATTGTGCTGGTAACGGCGAGATGTCTTAAGGTGGTGTGTGTGGTTAGAGACTGTGGTCTTATTAGAAGGGATCAAGACTTGTGTTATGTTATGTGAATGATGAGATTCTATGTATCTATATTGGAGAGTAACGATAACGAATTCAAAATTGCAGGAAGTTCTTCAAGGAAAAGTGTTGTGGATTGTGGTACTTATGGGAAACATCTGAGGGAGTATTCAGCGGCCTGTGAGCCTTAGACCGCGTGGTCTTGTGTATGAGTCTCGTATGGTAACCTGAGTTGAGGTATTGTGATCCTCCAAGGAAGGAGAATATTAAATTAAAGATGATAATAAACTGGAACGGTATGAAAAGCTCATGAGTAACTCCTGGTGTGTGTTCGAAGTAATGAGTCTTGCAGTTATGGTGCAACAAAGCTCTTGATATGCTGGCAGTTGCATAGCTCGATGTGGGTAAAAGGACTAAGTCCTGGCAGTTAAGCTTATGCAATGAATGGGAAGAAACAGTTGTGATGTGTTTTATCATGGTTTGAAAATGAGTATATTCCTGTTGGTATGCGAAGCTGGGAATGTGTAATGAGTCTTCTTCTATATGGGATCATGAAAGTTCTTGACTAGTTGAGTGCGCCGATGTTTGCGGCGTAGGATAGGAATATGAATTTCCATGTTATCCTAGTGTGGTATGGTATATGCGATGTGTTATGGAAGGTTGATAATGGCATATTCAAGGCTTTGAGATTTGTTCATATTATATGGGAAGTCATTAAAATCCCCAAGCAGCATGGGCAGCTGCAGATAATCAGAGAATCAAGCTTCCTGGTGATTAAGGAAAATAGTACTGCTATTCTAGTGATTTGGCAGAGTATATGGTCAAAAGGGCAAGGTGATGTAAACTGATAATATCTAGTGGTATTGTGGTATCCTCATGTTGGATTCACAGTGATGATTGAGTTGTTATTGTCATAGGGAAATTTTTAAATGGCGTACGTGGTATGAATGGATGCTTGATGTGTGTTACGTGTTCGTACGGTGGAGAATGGAATCAGGCATAGTGATCCATGTGTTATATATGTGTTAGAGACTAGAAGTTCTCGTAATCCGCCTATGCAGTGGTGGTATGTCATGTGCATCGGCACCGTTTAGCGGTTATTGGAAATTGGAAGCCCTAGTGGTTATCTCGTTACTTGATATGATGAATTGGGATGATGATATATGATTGCAGACTGGTTGTCATAAGTCAGGTTGTCTAGACTAATGTGATATGGACTATGCCAGGAAAATGTCACAACTGCGTGGCAGAGTGCATCAGATCATGCTCCAGCAGGGTAGATGTACCCTAGGCCCAGCGGATGGCTGGTAGGTATTGCTTTGTAAGTTGGGCCTTCGTGGCGGATATCAGTGTAGAGGTATCTACCATTGATTCAGCTCCAGTATTGAGGAACTTTGTTAGATGCGTTTCATGTGGCCGAGCTTGAGGCTATATGTATATGTTTGTTGCAATGAGCAACTTGACTCGATGTGCATTCCCTTTGCTAGATGTATTCGTGGATCGGGTGGGACGCCGCCACAGGTATAGTATCTGGATCGGGTGGCACGCCGCCATATGTATGGTATCATGATCGGGTGGCACGCTGCCACAGTTATGGTATCTGGATCGGGTGGCACGCCGCCACAGGTATATTATTGGAACGGGTTGCGCGCCGCAACAGTGTGATGTGGAAAATATAGCTTTCTATATGTTACCTTGTATACAATACTTCCTAGCTTCTAAGGAATAGTCCGTATTGGGTATCACTCGGGGAATAGCACATCGTTTGTGTCCTTTCAGGATTTGATAGCGTACATCAATTGTATCACTGCAGGTGTGATTGATTGCTTGTGTTCAGACCTAGATCTGTGTGTGGATGACCGTTCTGAGCATGGTGACTTGAGGTGCTTCATGAGTAATAGTGTTTGGATAGAATCATGAGTCATGGCAAGGCCACGTGATGTTATGACCTTTCGAGAAGGAGTCATGTACTCTATTCCTATGATGTGAGATGGGATCTCAGTTTTATGATATGATGGTACAGAGGAATTGAATTACAGCTCTGTTGTTGGAGTCAGTTGTCATGATTTGAGTATGTTCAGACGTTTCCTATTGGAGCTTGTGTTGTGCTTGTCGCGGCTTAGGCCGGTGTTGAGGCGTCACATCACCAGTGTGGTGTGTTATAACCTAAATGATCATTTGAGTCATTAATGAGTGCGAGCATGTATGATTTCAGTTGGTTAGAAGGGTAATATCGAGATTTGTCTTCGAATTCTGTTGTAGTATCAATTAAAAGGGAAATGGATTCATGAATGGTTGACCTGAGAGATGGGTTCGATATATCGCGTGTGCGGTTTCCGTGGACAGGATATGACGGTGTTGGAATAAGACTATCTAATGAGAAAGGTTCTTTCTGCTAGTATTTGGTTATTGTGGCTAGTTGTTGTGATTAGAGACTATCGTCTCGAGTGATTGGGTTGTTTGATACATCATGTGATCTCACCCGGAGTGGCGAGTTTGGCTATTACAGTTGGATCGTGTGTACTCTGAGTATAGATGTGGGATTCAGATTTGGTATATGATTTCGGAAATGCAATGTGGTTTATGGTTCAGATAGACTGTGGAAATTCAGCTATACTATGTTATCGGACTTATGAAACATAGGGTGAAGTGGTATCACCCCGAGTATATGCTTGGTGAGGTCATTCAGCTATTGTGTTGAATCTAGTACAACTCTGGGTCCGCTCGAGTACGAGCGTTTGCTTAAGTTGGGGAGAATGTGATGACCCGACCCGTCATCATGTGAGTTATCACCTCGTTATCCCCGTTAAATGCTTGTTAATGTTTCAATATGCATGTTTGGCGAGTTTGAGCCAATTCGGGTTGAGTTTAGCTGGAAATGAGACAAAAAGTCTCTTAGAAGAAGGAATAGTTGGAAAAAGTCAACTGGACGTTGACTTGTGAGTTAGAGAGCTCGGAATCGAATTCTAATGATTTGGTCAGCTCCGGGAGGTCATTTATGAGCTAGGAGAGCGATCGGAAGTGAATTTGGAGGTCTGGTGTAGTGTTAGGCTTGAAATGGCTAAAGTTGAGTTTTGGCGATATCCGATCGACAGGTGAGATTTTGATCCGGTAGTCGGAATGGAATTTTGACAGTTATAGTAGCTCCATAAGGTGATTTTGGATGTGCCTGCAAAATTTTAGGTCATTCGGAGGTCGTTTGGTCGAGTTTTTGGTCGAATTTCGGTTTCGGAAGTTTGAATGGAAACTTAGGCTTCAATTGCTTGAATTCGATGTTATTCCATGTTATAGTGTGTGTTTTTATTATTGGATCAAGTTCGTATGGTGCTATGAGGTATGGTTGTGGATTTTGTTGGGGTCCCGGGGGACCCAGGGTGGTTTCGGGAGGTTAAGCGGGAGAAAAACCTAGAAATTGCAGGTTGAGGATTTGCTGGTTATGTTGTTTTCGCTCCTGCGGATTGGGGACCGCAGGAGCGGGACCGCAGAAGCGGAATTTGGACCGCAGATGCGAAAGGGGGCTTGGCCAGGAGGTTCCGTAGAAGCGGATGACGAGTCGCAGGAGTGGACTCGCTTCTGCGAGTCCTAGGTCGCAGAAGCGGAAAGGCGGGCGACTGGGGAGGATGGCTGGTGCGGAGGCCTGTTCGCAGGAGCGATCTCGCAGGAGCGAGACCTGGGCCACAGAAGAGGAACTGGACGGCTTGGTGTGATCTCGCAGAAGCGACCATTTGGTCGCAGAGGCGGATTTTGTCCGCAGAAGCGGAAATCGGGCCTGTGTTAAAAATAATAGAATGGTTAATTTTAGAAGTTGTGAAAAACATTTGGGCTCGGTTTAGAGAGGATAATTGGGCGATTTGGACGAGATATTGCTGGGAGATCATCGGGTTATCATCGGAGGTGAGTTTTATGGTTCCGTTACGCGTTTTTATCTTGAAATCCTCCTTTATTTCACGGAAATGGGATCAAATTGTGAGGAAATTTAGCCTAAGCCAGGGTTTTGGTAAATTGTCGATTTGAGTGGGCAATCGGAGTCCGATTTTGGAAAACTTTATATGCATAGACTCGTATTGAGACGAAGGTTCCGAATATGTAACTTTTATAATTTTTCGAGAAGCGCACCAAAAGTCGAGTTTTGACAACTTTGTGGGTTTTGATGCAATTTGGATTATTTCGAATGGGTTACGTGAATTTAGCATATATTGATGTATTATCATTGATTTTGAGCAGATTCGGAAACCAAGGTGATTGATTTGCGAGGCAAGCGCAAGACGGATTGAAGCTTCTACCGGTTCGAGGTGAGTGGTAGTAGTAAATAATGTACTGAGGGTTGGAAACCTCGTACTATCACTTCACAGTGCTATGTTGAGATGAGATACGCGTCTTGTGATAGGCGTGGTGACATTGTGATTGGGGGTTCGGACTTGGTCCTTCCCGGCTAATAGAATACTGTGTATTATGTCTGATAATGAGATTATAACCGTGTAATTGGGCTAATAGCCATGTTTGGGGCCTTGTGCCGATCTGTAGAGCATTAGGGAACCTGTGGAGCTAGGTGACCCTTATATCGTGTTGGAAACTTACACTCAGCCGTTAAACTAGTTGAATTGCATACTAAAAGTCAGTACTAGACGTGTACTGTGAGAGATAGACTACATAGGGTGGAAATTCCCTGATTTAGCTGAGTGGGCCCGGAAGGCCAATCCTATACTAATTGGGACAGGGTCGAGAACCCGTTATGAGGTATTATATATATATATATATATATATATATATATACCCATATATATATATATATATATATATATATATATATGGATCGGACTGCACGCCGCAGTAATATATATATGGATCGAACTGCACGCCACAGTAATATATATGTGGATCGGACTGCACACCGCAGTATCATAGCGCTTGGGCTGAAGGAGCCCCTCCGGAGTCTGCACACACCCCCAGTGAGCGCAATTATATATTACTGGATCGGGTTGCGCGCTGTAACAGTATATCTATTATATTGATATATACATATATATATATATATATATATATATATATATATATATATATATATATATATATATATATATATATATATATATATATATATATATATTGGATCGGGCTGCACGCCGCAATACTATATATATTGGATAGGACTACACGCCGCAGTAATATATGTGTGGATCGGACTACACACCGCATCGTTATATATATTGGAGCGGTATATGTATTGGAGCGGGCTGCACGCCGCAGCATTATACTTATTCATATCCTTATACATACTTAAATACTTATACATTATAGACATATGTATATATCTCCATATATTGAGATGACTGTACACCGTAGTGGTACGAGTGAGGGTTTGGTCAGTGTGGGACCTTGTCGAGGTAGATGAGGACTGGAGATCCGAATACTCATTGTAGTGATGACTTACCTGTGGGGGTTTGCCTTAGAACTATTTAGTGATAGTACCGGAGTTCTTACTTTCAGTTATTGCTTATTATTATTACTCACCTGAGTTGAAATATACTCACCCCACTCCCCTGCACTTTCTGTGCAGATCCACAGGTGCCCGAGAGCAGTTGAGATATTGTAGCTGCCGATCATCATCTACTTTTGCGGAGACTACGAGGTAGCTGCCAGCGTCCGCAGAGCCTGTTTTCTCCTTCCTTATCATCTTGTTGTTTTCATTTTGCCTAGACTTGTTTGTATTAGGATATTATTCTGTAGAGGCTCAGTCTCGTGACACCACGATATGGTTGGGACCGTATTTTGTATGCTTTTACTATCTCGCTTATCATCTGATATGATCATTTGCTGTTTAAGTTTAATTTGATTAAATGAATTAATAATTGGCTGGGTTAAGAGATGATATGGTCGGGCTTGCCTAGCATTGTGTTGGGCACCATCACGACCGGGGCTTGGGTCGTGACAATTACAAACCGCTAAACAAAGTTTTGAAATGGATAAGATATCCAATTCCCAATAAAAAGGATTTACTTTCAAGACTTTATGATTCAAACATATTTTCAAAATTTGATTTAAAATCTGGTTATTGGCAAATTCAGATTTTTAAAGAACATTCTTATAGAACTGCATTTAATGTTCCGTTTGGTCAATACGAATGGAATGTAATGCCCTTTGGCCTAAAAAATGCACCTTCTGAATTTCAAAAATTATGAATGATATATTCAATTCTTATTTAGACTTTATTATAGTTTATATCGATGATATATTGGTATATTCAAAAACTCTTAAACAACATATTCAACATTTGGATATTTTTAAGAAAATAGTTATTCAAAATGGTTTAGTAATTTCAAAACCAAAAATGAACCTTTTTCAAACTGAAATAAGATTTCTTGGACATAATATCTTTCAAGGGAAGATTACTCCTATTCAAAGATCTATTGATTTTGCTTCTAAGTTTTCTGATGTTATTACTGACAGGACTATGTTGCAAAGATTTTTAGGAAGTTTGAATTATATTTCCCCTTTCTACAAAAATCTTTCTCGAGATTTAGCCCCTCATTATGATAGGCTAAAAAAGGATTCTAAATCTCCTTGGACAGATAGTCTGACAAATCTAGTTAAACAGGTAAAACAACGTGTTCATTCACTTCCCTGCTTAACTCTTGCCAATCCTAACTGGCAAAAAATTATTGAAACTGATGCTTCCAATATTGGCTTTGGTGGGACTCCTAAACAAATTAATCCCAATGATAAGCATGAATACTTGATTCGTTTTCATTCTGGAAAATGGAATGAAGCCCAGAAGAAATACCCTACTGTGGCTCACGAAATGCTTTGTATAGTTAAATGTGTTCTAAAATTTCAAGATGATTTATATAATCAGAAGTTTTTAATAAAAACTGATGCTCAGCCTGTTAAATTTATGTTTAACAAAGACTATAAGCATGACGTTTCTAAAATAATTTTCGCTAGGTGGCAAGCACAGCTGGCACCTTTTGATTTCAAAAT
Source organism: Nicotiana noctiflora (assembly GCA_032618575.1). Lineage (NCBI taxonomy): Eukaryota > Viridiplantae > Streptophyta > Magnoliopsida > Solanales > Solanaceae > Nicotiana > Nicotiana noctiflora. Next base: position 663,868 of record JASVEL010014086.1, read on the forward strand.
TCTTTATAAAAAGGGGATTGATAATTCTCTACCTGATTTCTTATCAAAAGAATTTCTAAGTTAAAGTATGAATCTTAGTGCATATTTTTGTGATAACAAAATAATTGCAATTCTTCTAGCCGTTCCTCTTGGACAAGATATCCAAGAAATAATTTTGAAAAGACTTATTGATGAAATTCTAGAACAAGATGTAGAAGATGACTTCTCATTTTCAATATTTGATTATGAAGATGAAGATATTTCATGGTACGATATAGATAATTATTATGAATATTACTAATCCTCCTTTTATCTTATTCAAGGATGAGTGGAAACGGAGAACCATTATGGTCTCCACCAGTTCGCGACAAAGGGGGTGGAGGACAGAATAATCGAGGAAAGGGAAGATATGTCCCTCCAACTTCCCCTAATTCATCTTATTCATCATCCAGAGATTTTCCAGCCTTGAGAAAAATAGCGGGAAAAACTTTGGTCAATTCAAAGGTTGGAGAATCTTCTTCAACTCCAGCAATTTCACTGGACAATATTCCGGAAAGCCATCCATTATATGGACAACTAAAAGCTTTCCTTGATTCCCAGAAGCAAAGTAATACATTTGCTTCAAAGATAAAAGAAGGAGATATGCCTTCAAAAGAATTCAATAAAGGATCAAAAGACATGATATTTCTTATTGAGCCTTCTGATATGAAAAGGGATCCGTGGGAAATATGCCAACGGTACCTTACATCTGGATTATATTTTCAAGGAGAATCATACAAACAACGTAATTACTACGAAAGCCTGTTAATCTCCACGGGCACTGTTGATATTCAACACTTCACTGGTCACGATAACAAGACTTACCAATATTCTAAATTAATTGTTAAAAGAATTCAAACAATTGAAGCTTGGGGAATTTCTAAAATTTCAGAAAAGAAAGTTTTAATAAATAAAACTCCCACAAGTTTTACTTACTGGGATTATATCCAGGCTTTTTCAAAAGTATTCTTTTACAATAATGACAAACATAAGCATTCATGGTAGATTAAAATCTGCTCAAATGTTTTTAATGAGCTCATTCCTACTTGGTTTATTAACTGGTGGACTTATCATGGTCCTTTGGTAAAAATTTTACCAAAATTATTTTTAAATCTTTATAAGGAATAGACAGCAGTGTCACCATTTTTAACGGATTTATATTTATCCGACCACATCTGCAAAGTAGATACTATTGATCAGATGTATGTCTTCATCGAATTCTCAATCCCCTGGATCTTCAAATGGACACTGGAAGTGGGATTTACTTCTCCTGAGGAACAAAATCCTTGCCTTTACAGAGGATACTATACCAACTTTTGGGATAAATTAATAAAGACAGATCCTCAAACAAAGTCAATTTATGGCACTGAATTAATCAGTCAAATTCAAGAGGCAATTGTGAGTTATAAAATTAAGCCGAATAAACTGGTAGTAGACAATTCAGTAACCCATATTGCCCGGAGGATCTCCGTTCAAGACGGTAATAGAGAGGAATTAATAAAGAATTATTTAAAGGAGGTAGAGCAAAGCTTGTTGTAGAACCTATCTCAGATTGATAAATCAGATACATCAATGAGAAGCAATTCCAGTGCTGAAAATATGTCAGCAACAGAGTTTGATGAATCTCAACGACCAGAGACACCTTCTTCAATGACAGAAGAAAAACTACTACAAGTAGAACAATTCTTGCAGGCACAGGAAGATTCACTCAAAAATTCCAAAGGCAAAGACAAATTGTAATAAATTACAATTTTGTAATAGATAGACGACAAGAAATAATGTCTGTCTCTATCTACTTTATTACTTTTTAAAGCAGACAAAAACAGGACTGCTTTTTGTAAGGGCCCGAATGTTGGACCCACAAAGATTGCTTTTGTTTCCTTGGTCCGTCTATATAAGAACCTTTCCCTTCTTCATTTAGAAGCAAGCCAAGTTTGGCAAAAGCTCTCCCTTCTCTCACTTCCCTCTACTTGTAAATATTTTCAATAAATAAAGCTTGTGTTTATATTATCCGGCATCTTCTGGTGACACCTTCGGCCTTTCGATCAGGTACTACTCCGATTTCTCTTCTCCTATTCTTCAGATGATAGTCGAAACTATTTCCGGCTAAGTTTGTTCATATCTATGTTGAAGCTCCGGTAACTACAGTAGGGATGCCATAATTTTATCTAGACTCAATCAAAATATTATGAGAAGGTTATCATAAATCTTAGACTTATCTCTTTAATTCAAGAAGTTTACTTGGTTCAAAGGTGGTGGAACAGTCGATTCCGGCACTGCCTACAGTATAACGAGCAGTGGTGTATTGTAAGTCCCCGCTTAGCTATGGTGCGTTTAGGGGCAATAATTGATACCACAGTTAGAACTGTTATTACTGTTGATAGTATCGGAAAACGGACAGGCCCCATGCTTTGGTAATGGCTTCTAGCCTTCCATACAGTCGACCTGAATTAAAGAATAAAGCTAGATTTAAATAACCAACTTGAGTATTTTGATGAAATCATTGCTTTCTCAGTCTAAATGACCGTGCGGACTACCGTCCGTCTTATAGATCTTGGATCGAACTTGATATATATATATATATATATATATATATATATATATATATATATATATATATATATATATATATATATATATATATATATATATATTTCTTGAAAGCAATGAATATATTAGATGTATTTGGTAGGAAGATTTTAGTTTCTCATCCAATTTTTTTGTAGTATCAAAATATTATTACTTGATAAACTTGTGACACCTTAATATTCTTTGCTACTTATATTTGAAAGTGCACGTAGAAGGATATAAATGCTTTTGATCCTTTTTATATACATTTATTTTTTCCCATTATATATCTATAGTAATCCAATTATTAGTTTATACATTTTTTACATTCTTCTAATGAAGTTTTTGTTCCAGTCATTTACACGCATTTTAACTAATCCATCGACAACCACGGATACTGATTTATTATATTTTGACAATAGAGAGAAAATTGTTGACAAAGTCAAAATAGGAATCTCATTATTAAATATTAAGCACTCACCCAGTATGTAACAAGTAATAATTAATTAATACCCCTTTTATGATCTCAAAATTTAATGTTTACACCTTTGATAGGTCAAAATTCTAAATATCACATATATGGAAAAGTTGACTAACTAATTAATTCCCTTCTAAAATTATCATACTTCAAAAATTCATTGACTAAGAAGATTAGCTCAATTAGCGCATTACAACCAACAATATGCACATTTCACATTTAAATACAAATATAATAATGCAATCACAATATTTCGTTCTTTTTTGAAATAAAAGCGTTCTTTCTTTTTAAAATTCAGTGTTGAGTCAAACATCACCATATATATATATATATATATATATATATATATATATATATATATATATATATATAAACATACAATACTATCATCCAATAACGAATTGACACATAACAATAATATTATAACCTTTTATATTTTTCATTACCTAAAAATACCCGTATAATTAAGAATTATCTCAAATTACCTAAAAATACTATTTATTTTTAATATACGTTATACCCTATATTACCGTGGTTATATGATATTTGTATAGTATCAGTTCATAATTATCGGGTATTATCTCTCGACCCGTATTTTATCCCAAAGTGGCCACTTTCAACGGAACTCGGTTTCTTTAATTCATGTACCATTTATCATTCATGACACTTACTTATTGCTTGTTATAAATAATGTAAATACGTTAACTTTAAGAGAATCTCATCCCTGAACTTATGTCAATTGCTTTAACGTACGAAATGCGGAATATAATATCTCATTGTCAGATCAATTTACTTATATCGTACTTTCATGTACGAAAATATGGGGTATAACAATACGATACTATCATCCAATATCTCATTGTCAGATCAACAATAATATATAATAACGTTTTATATTTTTCATTCACAAGCATCTGGTGAAAATGTCAACGACCATGCATCAATATCAAAAGTCAACCCAAAAGTCTGTAATACATTGGCACCCATTACAGAAAAACTATGCCTCGAACTACGAAAACCCATGCAGTATTTTTTACGATACAGTATCATCACTTGTTGTTGTCTCACTTCAAGAGGTATTATATTGAATTTAAAATAAAACCTAACAACTGGAAAATTAGCCCAATTAACATTATTATCTGCCAAATAACAAGTATCAAATGGTTCTGGTGGATTTTCATCCAATATCATACCTTTAACTTGAGACCTAAATATATACCTAAATTGGACATAAACATCAGCAGGAAATTGTGAAATAGTGCTTCCTGTATCTACAAACATTCCACCATTTTTATCTGTACCCAAATTCCAATGTGCTGGATCAATAGGAACTTCTCTATCGTTAATCGTAATTTTCTCCAAGTCTCGTAAATAGTAAAATGAAGGATTAATATTGTTCCTCATCAGTGTTGTCCTTATACCTGTTGTCAAGTTAATTTAACATATGGTCAGTAAATTTTATCTATTATATTAATTAAGTCACAATTAAATTTTACATATTATAAGACAAATTAAAATCTACTCAAAATTAATTAAGGTGAATCTACTGCTATAATGGATAAACTTTAGTAACATTATCAACTTGCTTTAATATCTCACACTTTTATATTTGTATTAAAAAGTTACTTAAATAATATCCAAACTCCAGTAAGTTGCCTTGTTAGAATCAAGAACCAAATAAACTCAATGTATCTTATTTTTTTTATCTATTATATGAGTAAAGTCACTATTAAATTATTATAAGACAAATCTACTGCTATAATGGATAAACTTTATCAACTTGCATTAGTGTCACAAAATTCTATACTTGAATCAAAAAATAACTTAATATATATAAAACTTAGTAAGTTTAAAATTTTAGGTCTGCCGTGTTATAATGGGTAAAGTTTAGTGACTTTATTAATAAAGTGTGTAAAGTTGAATAATAATAACTCACCGGTTGACCATGGGGTTTTGTGAAAGTTGAGTGTAGATGGCTTTCCTGAAGTAGAAGTAGGAATACATAAAGAGAATAATGTAGCACCAAGTTGTGATTGTAATGAATATTTCTCAAATCCATTAGTATATAGACCAGCACCAAGACCAGCAATTCCACTGATTAATCTTGGGAATTTCTTAATCCCACTCATTTGATCTTTCCCACAACCAAATATTATTTTTGCTGAATCTTGGATTGAAGTAAATGTTATCATTTCATATGCCATAAATCCAGTCGAGGTTGAACCATCGCCATATATTGTTTCATAATTACATTTTTGTTCTACTCTAGAACAAGAAATGCTCTGGCTTTGAAAACAACTTGAAGTGTCAGTGACACAATTAATTTGTTGGAATGTTTTTGAGAGTGTTGAATCATATAATAAATTTCTCCTTTGTTCATAACATTTATTTGCTTCACATGGACCACACTGCCACCAAACCTGACGACTTCCAGTGTCTATAACCAAAAGTTCACGTTGTAATTCACTGCCAATCCAAAAGGGACTCACAATTAAACCACGACCATAATAGGCTGCAGTAGAATTGGAAGATAACATTTCTTGACCAAAACGAGCATCCAGTAATGACTCATAATCCTTGAACTCTGATTTTTCGAATACATCGCGATGGTAAAGGACAAAACTGTAAGACGATGTTGAATGATAAGAAATGTTGGAGATATCAAGAGCCATGAAATTTTTTCTGGCTTGCAAAATGGATGTGTAATCCAGGGAAAGATGAATGTTTTCACTTGTTGAAACTATGATATTGGAAAATAGGAAAACTAACACTACATGAAGGAAATTTCCCATGTCTCAAACTTGATTACTCGCACATTATGTCTTAAGTCCTACCATTTATATAGGGTATATAATCTAATTACATTCTTTCTCATCGGCTAACATCTTTATAATCAAATCTTTTAAACAGGGAAAACATTAATAAATGACAACCCCAAAATTTATACTAGTTGATTAGCTTGATTCTTTTCCTTTTTTATTATTTTGAAATCTTATGAAAGGAGGCAAGTTAGGGAAAACATTGATGAAGATATAAATGGTTAAAATTTTATCTCCAGTGACGAATGGACTAAGGACGGTGATAACGTCCAACTCTAGTCCTAAAAAGAATAAGTGGTCGCTTAAAATATAATACAGTCTAAAAGTCTGGACTCGAATCCCACATAGAATTAATGTTTCACTATAACCGTTCAATATCACACGGAAGACAAGCTCAAACAATTCCTAAGTTATAATATTAAGATTTTTATGTCTAACCAATTAACTAACAAATTAAAGAAGTAAATTAAAAACTAGAGATACTAAGGGTTGGAGAAAAGATTAGGAGGTCTAGAGTTATGATTTCCCCAATTGTCGGAATCTTTCTGCTACATCTTCTATATTTTTGCATAAGTATTCTCTACTAATCGTGAGCACTTTAGGTGACGTAATTCTCTCCCGAGCAACTACAACAATTTACTAAATATATTATCTAGAACTACGCTAGTTGCTTTATTTAACTGCTCATTATGAACACGTCAAGGCTTTGTTATTTCTAAACCTGCCTTTAAACCCGCTGTATTGATTTCTCACATACGTTAAGAGCGACGTTGTTCAACAACCACCTAAATATGTATCTTTTCTCAAGCAACACATAATAAATAGGTACAGTCAATCGATGACCATTCAATCAATAACAATAAACATATAGTTGAACAAGTACAGAAATCCAACGACTCAATTATCTAAAAACATAACATGAATTTATCCTACAAAAGGTTCCATCAAAACCCTAGATAACATATTAGTTATTCATAATAGTATGTAAAACTACAATACTAAAAGTCATAACCAACAATGAAATAAGAAGGGGAAGGAAAAACTAGTAGAAGAATTTCCCACATTGCTCATATTGTATCTCTGCCTCCTTAAGTCGCGAATCTGTGTCAAAAGTATGTCCAACCTACTCAAAATATCATTTTTCCATGTATATATACAAAGTAGGGTCGGTCCCAAATAATTATACCTTCTCTTACGCGAAAAAGGACAAGTTTTCAGGCCTGGACGTCCGAGGTCGTGGTCCGGGCGCGGTACGAATGCGGTATTTGGCAAGTCTATTGTTTGGCGCATTTTTTGCCCCTGTTCCGTTTGAAATTTGAAAAAATATAAAACATGAAAGTTGTATCTCTTTGAGTTAGCTTTCCAACCATATATTGTGAAGTCCAAATGGAGTTATGAGCGAATAAGTTATGTGCATTTTACTGGACAGTGCGCAATATGTCTACTCGATTCTTCATTTCGTTTTTCTATCACCCATTGATCCCCGAATACGATCCCGGCTTAATTCCGGTCTTTTACTCAGACTTCAAAGCTCTAAATCACTCGATTTCATTCCATAACATCTACATAGCTCAAAATCACTTCTACAAGGCATAAAACAGATTTAGTGCAAAACACTAGCGATTAAATCTCAAACTCAACTAAAATGCAGTAAATTAGAGTGCAATAATCAACTAAAATACATAATTATAGTCTATCATCAGATAGCGACAAAGCTCCTCTCTATTTCATGATCTGTAGAAACACTTGCAGGATTTACCTAAGGTAAGTAGGTTACGAGAGAGACCTTTTTTTAATGGATGTTGTTGTTCAAGCCAACTTGTGCACATCTGACTGAATTATTTTGCCCACCAAGACAAACAAATAGGAAAAAATCAGCTAATATTTTTTGCGTACACTAAGAGGTCATATCCCAGAATTTGGTGCTATTGAGTCAATTTCACCCACCCGAAACAAAAGTTAAAAATTAAGAAGTTAAAAACAGGGATCTCCAATGAAACTATACAGGTGCTGTTGAAAGGAATAAGTTGCATTAAAACTTGTTTGCAAGTACTCAACCGTGCCAGACAAAGAGAACCAGAACAAAAGCAGAATCCACAGGAGACAATCCAAGGAGAATAAACATCAGGAGGTTTCGGCTCAATTACAAAGAAATAACAAATTCATGTTAAAAGATTTTGATTTATTCAGTATCTTATGTACACTTGTTGAAAATAGAGGTTGCAACCAAATAACTCAGTCAAAAACAGTCTTCAGCACTCGTAGTATCTTCACCATCATCAGAAGAATTATCACTGTTTGCATCGAATGTCAAAATGAGTTGCAGAAGCTCTCTTCTAACCTCTGAATTGTCTTCACTGCTCTCTGGGTTTGTTCTTTGCCTTTGCAGTGAAAATAATTGCAACATTAGGTCCTCTGGAGAAGCCATGCTATGCATCCAGCCCCTTGCTTTAGGTCTCCGCTGGAAACAGAAAGTTGCACAATTATCAGCACATGTAAGCGGCATTAGCATCTTCACGAGAACTAACATAATCCCTGTTATTGTTGCAACATTATCATTCATCAGTGTCATTGTCATTCAAGTCATCATTGTCATAGTGTGAACTGCTAGGAGCATCTTGGTCATTATCAGAGGAATTGTCAAAATCAGAGCCTCCTACAGTGTCAAAAAACTCATCATGATTTCTATACTCGTCGATATCTAAATCCTCAAAACCATCAGTGTCATCATCGTCATCATTGTTGTCATCGTCGTCGTCGTCATCATCATCATCATCATCCATATCATCGAAGAAATCATCTTCATCTTCTTCCATATTACTATCATCTCCATCCTCATTGTCACTACTACCACCATAATCACTGTCACTCCCATCATCAAAGAAGTAGATCCCATTATCTTCATCACCGCCATAACCGAACAAATGAAATCGGCGAGGTACTGAACCCTTAGTTTGATAGAAATATTAGAAGTTAAATTAGAGCTGCTTGGGCTTCCATAAAGGTCAAATAGCAAGGATTTATGATCTAACATCGTTTGTCTTTTAGGATAAGTCGTGTATAACATCCTTACTACATGCATGAACTTAACACAAGAAAGGAGTCAGCTAAAATACGCCTTCGTCAGTCTAGCTTAAACAAGATATACCCCTTTTGGGATATTTGACTCTACCATTACCATAATTAGTTATTCTAACATGATTACATTGACAGTAATTTTTTATGAGAAACACAATACAAGAGTGCTGGCATAAAGATAATGATTGAATAATGTGCATGCATGGATTACCGCAGAAACAGAAGAAAAAAGTAGCTAATTGAATAAATAAATTGCGTCCCAGCACCAATGAACTCCCGCAGCCCCCAGAAAGATACTCGAATCTTTTCAAACTTTCCGCTTCCTAGATTCACCTGATCCTGCTTCATTTTCTAAGTAACATTCCTTAGTTCTTTTTTTTTTTGGTGTGTGTGTGGGTGGGGGGGGGGGGGGGGATATAAAATCCTTTCTCAGTAGGACACTTCAGTGAAACTAATTCATCTTTTTTTTTTCCCAGCATAGGGAAACCTCATACCTTTTGTGGCTTTCTTTTTTTGATAAGGTGAAAAAATATAGCACCATGTAACAGGAAAATTCCCAGAATGCAAGAGGTATAACAGAAGTGCTGAATCAACACAAAATGATTTTCTACAAAATGGCATTCAATCATGTGTAATAACTAGAACCTCATCCGTGCAATATACCAAAATATTTGAATTTTTTGGATAAATACAACAATAATGAACAAGAACATCCTCAAGAGCTTTTCCAGATAATATCAAGTTAAATGAAGCTTAATATTGGATGCAGCTGAAATAAAAAAACATTCAAATTTCACACGATGATATTTCTACTAGTTTTGATACACCCTATTAGGTAGATAAATTTTAACGAAACCAAGAGAGACCAGTACAAAGTTTGAATGTATAATTGTCGATAGTTTGTTGTATTGCAATACATCAAATAAGTAGAAACCCCCCCTAACTGTAGTCCCATTACTAGCTTAGCTTTACTCATGTGATCAGGATGTGTAGGCAGCTAAAACCAAAGAGAACATGCTAATGCATAATTTATTACCCCTACAATCTTGGGTTATACCTGAAAATGATGAACCAAGTTTATAATGAACCAATGATAAAATCTTGAGATATTGAGAACAATTAAACGTTTCCCATCCATTGTCCATCAATAGAAGTAACTTGTGTATTACTTCCGACAACACTGTTTGGAAGACCAAGCTAAAGAACCTCCAACAACGAAATTTACCTCTTCATATTTGAGTTTTTATTTTGATATCACATACCTGTTGAATATTTGCAGGTAAAATAGCTCTTTCAATGGCTTTTGGAGTCCATATCTTTATGTCACTCTCGATCCCACTGCTGGCAAGCACTGCAGTATGAAGATGGGACTCAATGCAGTTCACTACGTGCTTATCTGCTTCCATAACACGAACAAGATCCCCACCATTTTTCTTCCATATGAAAATTCTACCACAGTCTGATCCACTCACAACATATTCACACTTGGGCCCAAAAAAATTCACTCCCTTTACTGTTTCAGAGTTCCTGTGCCCCTTGTAGACTTGTGGACCAATGTTTGCTCCCGTCTCTATATCAGCTGGTGATGCACCAGATTCGTGATCTTGGCTCATTTCACCCTCATCACTGTCATTGTACAATGGCGAAGTAGGGGATGGATCAGGTCCCAGTCCCATGTCCTTTGTGAAAAGATAAATAAACTCTTCATTATATGTAACAAGAAGCTCGCTCTGGTCAGAGAAAGCCAAGCCTGTTATCCCCACATTCTCATCACCAACTAGATGTGGGGGACAGAAATAGTCTACCGGTTGGCCAAAATCAGTGGATCCATCCCACTTATATTTGCGGATGTCGAAAATTCTTGTAAATTCATCTGATCCAGCAACAGCAAACAGATAGGGATTTCTTGGATCTATTGTAATTGCATTTAGATGAAGTACGGACATATATCTCCTCGCCCGCTGAGGTCGGCAAGTAAAAAGCTCTGTAGCGGTGTTTGTTCTCAAATCTATCTGTAAGAACACATTGAATCAGACCATTAGCCATATAAAGCTCAGATGAAAAGAAGCTATGAGAAACCTCGACCACAACCATACCTATTTGTCAAAGTCTCAATCTCTTTGTATTTCAGTGTTTTAGAATTTCTGTTTTGCTCTTCTTATTCCCATAAAGCCCATAGATTTTTAGCAATCATTTACAAAAATATAAAGGACGTTATGTCATTATTTTACTTCAACATATACTCCTTAAAAGTTTGATTTAAAACTATGTTTACAACTTTACATACATATTGTTTCCAAACATAAGGACAAAGTTGTTCCAGTAAATGAGAGAGGGAAAAAAGGAAGAAGAAAAGAAGCAATCTTCTACTACCAGCAAAAGAGATATATTGATTTCAAACTAATGAGTAATATCATAAATACAAGAAGTTTTTCATGAGATGATGCCATGATGGAAAGGGCTATAGAACTACAGGAACCACGACAGTAACTCACATGTTGAACTAACCCATCTTCTCCACAAGTGTAAAAAATATGAGGGCTTGCAGGCTCAATTGCCAATTTGTGAGCTCGTCCTTGATGTTTGGCCAGCAACTTGGTTTCCACCTTCCCATGTTCTAGAATCTGTGCTTGTCTCACCTGCATGATTGTTATCATTAAATTGTGTAAAATAACAGTACCTTTTTTCTCACTGGATGTAGTAGCAGAAGCAAACTATAATAGCAGAAGTGAACGATAATCCTTTTGTAATTTTGAAGTAACTGCAACCCCTAAGAAGGAAATAAGTACCCTCCTTTCAGGAAGATCAAGGAAATAGAGGGCAAAGACAGCATACCATTTAATAAGGTGATTACCTACATGAAACATCATGAAGAAAGAAATCCACAAAAAGAAGTTACCTGTCCGTCGGCAGCACAGGTAACAATGCTTCGATCATCAGTGTATGGCATGATTTTTGCTTGAAAGACATTGTTATGATGACCTGAATGGAACGAGAGCACAACTTTCCCAGTTTCCCAGTCCCAGAGTATGACTTTTTGGTCATCCGACCCTGATATGACTATGTCCCCATGAGCATTGAAGCTAACTGTATTAACACAGCCCCTGTGCTTCTCCAGCTTTCGCAAGACATCAAGTCGTAGCACGAGATCCTGGTACAACAGTTAGCAGGCTCCAGGTTCTGAGACTTGCTTGGAACATAAATAGGACACAGCTAAGAATCTTTATTCAAATGAAAATAAGATCTTCGGCTGATATCATATTTAATATATTTTCAAAATAATTAAGGATGCAAACGGAGAAGGTATTGCACTTATAAATCACTTCACCCTTAACTAAGTCAAATGCAACAATTAAGCAAACTGATTTTGTTTCAATCTTTTGTCTCGTGTGTTGAGCTAGGGGTCTTCCGGAAACAGCCCCATTACCCCGGTAGGGGTAAGGTCTGCGTACACTCTACCCTCCCCAGACCCTACTAGTGGGATTCTACTAGGTTGTGTTGTTGTTTGTTGATTTTGTTTCAAATTTAAAATCCTATCTCTCTCTCTCTACTTGTCAATGAAATAAATTTTTCTTCTCAACACAAAAGAAAGTTAATAACACAAAAGTTGAGACAAACAATAACCTACTCCGCCTTTTTCCTAAGCTTCACTTGGCGAAATAATAAATGCCACATAATCTTTGATAACCTTAGGCTCAGTAAAACTAAAGATACAAACATCAATTGATGTACAACGGTTAAGCAGCAGCAACAATAACAATGATAATATAAAATGAGGAAAGCACTTTATCTTAACATCTTTCAAGGATCACAATCAGTAAATGTTTTATTCAATGATATATGTATTTCCAGCGTAAAAATATGCGTGACAATGTCACCTTTTTATTTTATGAGTGAGAAGTTCGCCTTGACATAGAGTTATCAAAAACACATGTAATTAACAATTAAGACACTAACGATCAGAAAATTTCATATTTACATCGCAAGAAATAAACTTCAGAAAAATAAAAATATATATATAAAGAAAAAAAAAATAGTACCTCAGAGGCAGCGAGACGGTGAGCGAAGTTTCTGGTAGAGAGAGCACCCACTTCACGTTTCCAAACATCCACAACTGCACAATCGACGCTACTTCTCGTCCTTTTCCTCATAATCGCTATTAGAAATTGACTCAATTTGATGCCTGTTTTTTTTTTTTTTTTTGGTTCTTCTACTATTTATATCGGATTAATAGAGACTGAATTTAATTAAGTTTTAATTCTTTGTCAAACGTCAATGGAGGATTGGAAGAAAGAGAGCGGCCCCTTGGAGGATCTCGCCGCGACTATACGCTTTGCTTCTTACTGCTTGTTTTTTGCAACAGCGGCAAGCAAATAAAGAGACTCCATTTCCCTTTTAATTCTCTCCCAAGTTTTTTTTTCTTTTCTTTTTTCATATTCTTCTCTCCGTAGGATTTTGTTTTTCTATAAAATAAAAGCAATTTAGTAACATGAGCAAGAAATAAATGTAATTTTATAAAACATGAACAAGAAATAGAGATAAAAAGAAGGAAGAGATTTTCTTCTTCAATTGTGTGTATTTTTCTATTTATTACAAGGCCTTTATATAGGCATAAAAAGTAAAGAAAGTATGTCATGGAATATGTTATTGAACATACAAAATATATCATTCAATATGTCATTAACCATTTGAGATGAAGATCATGGAAGAAGAGTAGACATCCACCATAAATTTACATTTATCATAACTCCTCCCCTTGGATGTCCATAGATAATGTGCCTCATTAAAACCTTACTAGGAAAAAACCATATGGGAAAAAATTCTAGTGAAGAAAAAAGAGTACACATGTTAAGAAATATGCCTTATGGTTGTCTCGTTAAAAATCTTGCAAGGAAAACCCAGTGGGACAAAACTTTGTAAGGGAAAAAGAGTACAATGCGTATTAACTCCCACTGATGAGAGCATCAATTAACATCCTTAAGTCTTCGCATCCCGATCTTATGTACTAGCTTCTTGAAGATTGACGTCGGTAGAGATTTTGTGAACAAATCAGCCATATTATCATTTGAACGAATCTGTTGCCCATTGATATCACCATTCTGTTGAAGATCATGTGTGAAAAATAATTTTGGTGAAATGTGTTTTGCCCTATCTCCTTTTATGAATTCCTCCCTTCAATTGAGCTATGCATGCTGCATTGTCTTCATACAAAATTGTGGGTAGTTTGTTACATTTCAAGCCAAATTTATCTCGAATAAGATGTATTATAGACCTCAACCACACGCACTCGCGACTTGCTTCATGAATAGCAATTATTTAAGCATGATTAGATGAAGTAGCCACAATTGATTGCTTAGTCGATCGCCAAGATATGGCAGTGCCTTCACAGGTAAACACATAACCTGTTTGGGATCGAGCCTTGTCTGGGTCAGATAAATACCCAGCATCACCATAACCAACAAGATCGAGACTGTAATTATTGCCATAAAATAAGCCCATATCGGTAGTTCTTTTTAGATACTGTAATATGTGTTTGATTCTATTCCAACGTCTCCTTGCTTACTAGGTCATTAACTAAAAAGGTTATGTCAGGCCTTGTAGTATTTGCAAGATACATTAGTGCACCGATTGCACTAAGACATGGTATTTCAGGACCAAGTAGTTCTTCATTATTTTTATGAGGCTGGAATGGACCTTTATTTTTATCTAGTGATCTCACAATCACCGAGGTACTAAATGGATTTTCTTTATCCATATAAAATCACTTTAAAATATTTTTAGTGTATGCTGATTGATGGATAAAAAAATTTCTTTCATATACTCCATCTGTAGATCAAGACAAAACTTTGTTTCCAATATCTTTCATTTTAAATTCTTTCATTTAAATAGTCTACTACTTTAGGAAGCTACCCAGGAATTCCAATGATATTTAAATCATCAACATACACATCGATTATAGCAAATTTGGATTCAAACCATTTTGTAAAGACACAGGGATAAATTGAATCATTCTTGTACCCTTCTTTCAACAGGCACTCACTCAGGCGATTATACCACATACGCCCTGATTGTTTCAATCCGTATAAGGATTTTTGAAGCTTTATTTAATAAATTTCTTGGAAACCATAATATGCTCCAAGACAATTTAAATCCTTCAATGATTTCTACTATATGGATATCAAGTTTTTCATATATTGCCAGATTAAAACCTAAAATGAGTATATCCACCATAAGAGAACGTGTCTCCATATAATCAATGTGAGAATATTTACTAATTTTCTTGTGTCACAAGTCGTCTTTATGTATATCGACTTGGACTTTTTCCACAAGAATACATTTATACCTCCATTGGCTTTATACTTTCAGGTATTGGGACTATCCGCGCAACTTCACATTTTTCAAGTGAAGTTAATTTTCATTGCGTATTTTTTATTTGGCCAATCATTTATCTGTTCAAATTTCATCACAGATTTGAGCTCCAGATCCTCGTCAATATTAATAATATTGAGCGCTACATTATGTTAACAATATTGTCGACGATCAGTTTATATCGGTTCAGTTATTACACAATAAAGACATAACTTATTGAGATCTCTTTATCTCATTATTTTCAGGTACCTCAGCCTGTCATATGAGGTCTTACGAAGTGTTATGTCGTCGTGCTCTTCTAGAGCACTTGCCTCTTTATAATGATCATCTTGAACAGTTGCCCATCTTCTTCTTCAAGGAGTTTTATCTTTGGAACCGATTGTGTCACGACCCGGATTTTCCACCATCGGGAGTCATGATGGCGCCTACTAATGGAAGCTAGGCAAGCCAACTCTTACTTACATTTTCATTAGTTACAACTTTCTTTTTAAAACTATAAATAAGATTCTGTAATTACAGCGGAATAAATAAATTTAACGGAAGACTTAGCAAATTTTACTAGATACGATACAGAAACCCAAACATGATACACTACCTAAGAACTAGTGTCTCAATACTCACGAACTTCTAAGAATAATACACATAACCGTCTGAAAGAAATATAAATTGTTTATCTCGAATACATGAGATAACAGATTGAAAAGTAAAGATAGATGAGACAACGGGTCCTGCGGATGCCTGCAAGACTACCTCGAACTCTTGGTGACCGGGATATCAACAATCGCACTATTGTCACTGCTACTATCTGAAACCTGTATCTGCGCAAAAAGAGCGCACAATGTATAATCAACACAACAGGCCTCATGTGCTGGTAAGTGCCTGGCCTATCCCGGCGAAGTAATGACAAGGCTATGACCAGACACCCACATAAACCTGTGCAGTTAAAAATATATACATATACGACAAAATAGCAGGAAATATTATTGAACATTTATAAGGAAAAGAACGTGCTCTGGAGTAGCAACCAAAATATATATTATCAGAAATAACATGAACAATGGAATTAAATTCACTTTCATGTCTCGATTCATTATTATTTCGTATCTTCTGGTAGGCGTACCACTCACTCCCAATTTAATAAATAGGCTACCAGCATCTATGGCCAATGCCAACAATCATATAACTTTGTGGTCGACGTGCCACACGATCCCATTTTTATTATATGTATATATTACCGGTATAAAACCAATAATTCTGTAATTCAACAACATTTATATTACCGGTATAAAACTAATAAATAATAATTAATCAATAATATATGTATGTTACCGGTGTGACACCAATAATCTTTAATTAACAATTAATATATATTACCGGTATGAAACCAATAATAATTCCTCTCATACAATCACATAAAGATTAATAGGAATTTAATCCATTTAAAGACTTACGGTCATGCTCGACCCCAACGTATAGATACTCGTCACCATGCCTATACGTCGGACTCCACACATAACAATTAGCACATAAACTCAACTCATATTCCCTCAAGCTAGGATAGACAAACACTTACCTCGAAAGTTTACGATCAATGCAATCCGTAGCAATGCTTTTTCCTTTCAAATTTGGCTCAAATTCAACCGTAGCTATACACAATTGATTTAATATCATCAATACTACTTAACAAACTAGTTCATATGGCCAAATATAATTTTTACAACATTCTGCCCGGAATAGTAAAAATCGACCCCGGGCCCACATGATCGAAACACGAGGTTCGAACTAAAATAAATTCACCCAATCATCCACGAGTTAAAATATGTAATTTGTTCTTAAGTTTGACCCCAAAACGAGGTCTAGATCGCAAATTCTTTGAAAACGCTAACTATACTCATTTCTCTAATTTTTCTACCCATTTACACATGTTTTGGCCTAGGAATTCGAATAACATCGATGGAAACTAAAGAAAACGAGTCAAGAATCACTTACCCAAATAGTTTGATGAAAATCGGCCAAGAATCGCCAAGAATTATTGTTGGAGAAGAGAGAGTTTGAGAAATGGGATGAAAATCTTGTTTCTGTTCTGTTTTGGGACTTAAAATCACTTGGTAAAATTTATTCATCGCGTTCGCAACACCCAGATCGCGTTCGCGATGAAGGAAAATGGCAGGCATCGCGTTTGCATAGAGACAGTCGCGAACGCGAAGGGAAAAATCTGGGGTCTTCACAATTGGCCTACGCGAACACGTAAGACCTTACGCGAATGCGTAGAAGTTGGAGGTTAGGCTTACGCAAACGCAAAGAAGTGGGGTGGGCTGGGCATTGCGAACGCGACCAATGGGACGCGTACGCGATGAAGAAATGTCTACTGTAGATTTTTTGCAATTTTCCTAAGTTCAAAACCATCCCGGTACCTATCCGAAACTCACCCGAGCCCTCGGGGCTCCAAACCAAATATGTATACTGACTCAAAAACATCATACGAACTTGCTCGCTCGATCAAATAGCCAAAATAACATCAAAATCAACGAATTGAGCCTTAAAACTCAAGAATCTTTCCAAATTTTCATAAACTTCCAAATTTCGAATTTAAGGCCGAAACACGTCAAACGACGTCAGTTTTTAACCAAAATTTTACAAGAAGCGCTTAACCAATATATATGACTTGTACCGGGCGTCGAAACCAAAATAGGAGCCCGATACCATTACTTTTTAATAAAATTTCAGTTTCATTTTCCTTAAATATTTTCAAAAAATAATTTAACAGAAAAAATCTTTTACCGGGGTTTTAGATCTCGGATTTCGATTCCGGGCATACGCCCGAGTTCCATATTTTTCTACAGATTTTCTGATACCGTCAAATCATGGGTCCGGGCATTTACCAAAAATATTGACCAAAGTCAACCATATTAGTATTAATATCAAAATTCTTCAAATTTTTCACGTAATTCATATATTTTAACATAAAAAAAAAATTCGGCTTCGCGCCCGGACTGTGCACGCAAATGGAGGCAACTATAAATGAGTTTTTGAAGGCCTTAGAAGCTCAAAATGATTGAGAAAAATGGTGATGACCCTTTGGATCATCACATTCTCCACCTCTAAAATAATTGTTCGTCTCTGAACGGACAAAAGAAAGAAGTACCCGAGTGAGGGAATAGATAAGGATATCAGCTCCGCATGTCAGACTCGGACTCCCAGGTCGATGCCTCAGGAGGCTGGCCTCTCCACTAAACTCGCAGAGAAGGAAAACTCTTCGACCTCAACTGTCGAACCTGCCGGTCTAGAATAGCTACCGGCTCCTCCTCATAAGATAGATCCTTGTCCAATTGGACAGTGCTGAAACCTAACACGTGTGATGGATCGCCGTGATATTTTCGCAGCATTGATACATGAAACACTGGATGCACAGCTGACAAGCTAGGTGGCAAGGCAAGCTTATAAGCTACCTCTCCCACACGATCAAGAATCTCGAATAGGCCAATAAACCTAGGTCTAAGTTTGCCCTTCTTTCCAAATCTCATCACGCCCTTCATAGGCGACACTCGGAGCAATACTCGCTCCCCAACCACAAATGCTATATCTCAAACCTTGCGATCTGCATAGCTCTTTTGCCTGGACTGAGTTGTACGAAGCCTACCTTGAATGATCTTGACCTTATCTAAGGCCTCCTAAACTAGATTTGTACCCAACAATTGAGCTTCTCCCGGTTCAAACCATCCAACCGGAGAACGACACCGCCTACCATACAAGGCTTCATAAGGAGCCATCTGAATGCTCGATTGATAGCTATTATTATAAGAAAACTCTGCCAAAGGCAGGAACTGATCCCACGAACCTCTAAAACCAATAACACATTCTCGAAGCATATCCTCTAATATCTGGATAATCCTCTTGGACTGACCGTCCGTCTGGGGATGAAAAGTTGTACTTAGCTGGACTTGGGTGCCCAACTCTCATTGAACCGCCTTCTAGAAATGTGAGGTAAACTGCGTACCTCAATCTGAAATGATAGAGATAGTCACACCATGAAGGCAAACAATCTCCCGGATATAAATCCCAGCTAATCTCTTAGACGAATAGGTAGTGGCAACCGGAATAAAATGAGCTGACTTGGTCAGCCTATCAAAAATAACCCAAACAACATCAAACTTCTTCCAAGTCATCGAAAGTCCAGAAACGAAGTCCATAGTGATTCGCTCCCACTTCCATTCAGGAAGCTCAATTCTCTGAAATAAACCACCAGGTCTCTGATGCTCGTATTTAACCTGTTGACAATTCAAACACGGTGACACATATGCCACAATATCCTTTTTCATTCTACGCCACTAATAATATTGCCATAGATCTTAATACATCTTTGCTGCGCCTGGATAAATAGAATACCACAAACTGTGAGCTTCCTCTAGAATCAATTCTCGAAGTCCATCAACATTCGGCGCACAAATTCACCCTTGCAATCTCAAAACTCCATCAGCATCTAAGGTGACCTGCTTGGCACCTCCTCGCTGAACCGTGTCTTTAAGGATACCTAAATGAGGATCATCAAATTGCCGATCGCGGATATGCTTTAATAATGAAGAGCGAGCGACCGTGCCAGCTAGCACTCGACTAGGCTCAGAAATATCCAACCTCACAAATCGGTTGACTAAGGACTGAACATCCAAAGCAAGCGACCTCTGATTGATTGGAATATAAGCAAGACTGCCCATACTGGCTGACTTCCTACTCAAAGCATCGACCACCATATTTGCCTTTACCAGATGATATAAAATGGTGACATCATAATCTTTCAGTAGTTCTAGCCACCTTCTCTGCCTCAAATTCAACTCCTTTTGTTTAAACAGATATTGAAGACTCTTATGATCGGTGTATACTTCACATGACACTCCATACAAATAATGCCTCCAGATCTTCTACGCGTGAACAATTGCTGCCAGATCCAGATCATGAACTGGATAGTTCTTTTCATGAATCTTCAATTGCCTTGAAGCATAGGCAATAACATTGCCATCCTGCATCAACACTACACCAAGCCCAATACGGGAAGCATCACAATAAACAATATAAGGTCACGTACATGTGGGTAAAACCAATACCGGTGCTGTGGTCAAGGCTGTCTTGAGCTTCTGAAAGCTCGCCTCACATTCATATGACCATTCAAACTGAACACCTTTCTGCGTCAATCTGGTCAGTGGGGTTGCAATAGATGAAAACCCTCAACGAATCGCCGATAATAACTCGCTAATCCCAAGAAACTCTGAATCTCTGTGGTCGATGTCGGTCTAGGCCAGTTCTTGACTGCCTCAATCTTCTTTGGATCAACCTGAATACCTGATGTCGTCACAATATGACCCAGGAATGCAACTGAACTTAGCCAAAATTTCACACTTTGAAAATTTTGCATGTAGTTGGCTATTTTTCAGAGTCTGCAGAGCCACTCTGAGATGCTGCACATGCTCCTCCTGACTGCGGGAGTATATTAATATGTCATTATTGAAGACTATTACAAACAAATCTAAATAAGGTCGAAACACTCGATTCATCAATTCCATAAAAGCTACTGGGGCATTTGTCAACCCAAAAGACATGACCAGGAATTCATAATGCCCATACCGAGTGTGGAATACTGTCTTAGGAACATCAAATGCCCTAATCTTCAGCTGATGATAGCCAGATCTCAAGTCTATCTTCGAAACGACCTTGGCACCCTAAAGCTGATCAAATAAATCATCAATTCGCGGGAGTGGATATTTATTTTTGATAGCCACCTTGTTCAACTACTGATAATCAATGCACATTCTCATCGAACCATCTTTCTTCTATACAAATAATACCGGCGCACCCCACGGTGAAACACTGGGTCTAATGAAACCCTTTTCAAGTAAATCATGCAACTGCTCCTTCAATTCCTTTAACTCTGGTGGAGCCATGCGATATGGGGGAATAGAAATGGGTCGAGTGCCTGGAGCCAAGTCAATGCAAAAATCAATATCCTTATCGGGTGGCATACCCGGCAGGTTTGAAGGAAACACTTCAGGAAATTCGTGGACCACAGGCACAGAATCAATAGAAGGAACCTCAGCACTGGAATCACGGACATAGTCTAAATAAGCCAAACACCCTTTTCCAACCATACGCTGAGCCTTAACATAAGAAATGACATTGCGGCTAGTATGACCAAAAATTCCCTTCCATTATATACGAGGCAAATTTGGCAGAGCTAAGGTCACAGTCTTGGCATGGCAAGCTAAGATAGCATGATATGGAGATAACCGGTCCATACCTAATATAATTTCAAAGTCCTCCATATTTAAGAGCAATAAATCAGCACGGGTCTCAAGACCCTCAATCACCACAATGCATGATTGATGAACTCGATCAACCACAATAGAATCACCTACTGGTGTAGACACATGAACAGGAACACCCAGTGAATCACTAGGCTGAACCAAGTATGGTGCAAAATAGGAAGACACGTACGAATATGTAGACCCATGGTCAAGTAATGATGTTGCCTCTCTATCACAAACCAAAATATTACCTGTAATAACAGCATCTGAGGACTCAGCCTCTGGTCAGGCAGGAAATGCATCACATCGGGGTTGGGCCCCACCTCCTTGAATTGTATCTCTAGGAAGATCAATCACTGGTTGTCCCTTACCTCTACCGGTCCGATCTCCACCTCTACGGTCCCTACCTCCACCTCTATAGTCACTATCTCCGCCTCTAGCTGGCTGGGCGGGCTGTGGATCGCCTGTTGCCTGGATCATGAGGTGAGGACCCTGCTGTAGAGGGCTGTCAGAAGCTCGAGGGAAATAACTGGCAATGTGCCTAAGGTCGCCACACGTGTAACAAGCCCTCGGCTGCTGAGAATAATGGAGTGGTGGTGCGTTGATAGGCTACTGATCAGAATAGTGTGGCTGAGGATCACGACGACTAGAAGCACCGTAAGAAACCTGAAGAGCTGACTGATAAGGCTTAGGAGGATGGCCTCTACCATGAGAATCTCTACCTCCAGACGAGGTACAACTGAATCTGCCTGAATTACAGGGCCTCTTATCCGATCCATGACCTGCTCCCTGTGACAGAGCCATCTTGATCCAGCGGGCTACATTGGCCGCCTCCTGAAAAGTGATTTCACTCCCTGCTCCCAAAGCTATATATAGACGAATTGGTCGACTCAAGCCATCAATAAATCTTCTCACCCTTTCCCTATCTGTGGGAAGTATGACAATGACATGACAAGCCAGGTCAATGAACCTAGTCTCGCACTGTGTGACAGACATAGAACCCTGATGAAGACGCTCAAACTGCTAGTGCAAAGCCTCCCTCTGAGTTGCTACAAGGAACTTTTCCAAAAACAATTTTGCAAATTGGCCCCAAGTCAAAGATGATGATCCTGCTGGCCTAGAAAGACAATAATCTCTCCACCAAGTCTTGGCGGATCCAGATAATCGAAAAGTGGAAAAATCAACACCAATAGTCTCCACAATACCCATAGTATGGAGAACCTCGTGGCAGCTATATAGAAAGTCTTGGGGATCCTCTAAACGAGTGCCACTGTAGGTGGTAGTGAATAGCTTGGTAAACCTATCCAATCTCCATAAAGCATCAACAGACATAGTTGCACCATCACTAGCCCGAGTCACTATGCCAGGCTGAACTGCCTCAGCTGGATGAATCATAGGAACCTAAGCCTGGGGAATTACTGGCTCCGGATTGCGCGTAATAGGAGTCTGATTACCTCTTCCAGCCTGAGAAGTGGCTGGTGTTACTGATAGTAAACCTACTATAGTGATACAATCCATGAAGCCTGCTATCCTGACTAAAGCATCCTGAAGATCCAGGGTGAACATAACCCCTCATGGGACCTGAGTTAGGCCCACTGGAACTGATGGGTCTTGAACCTCCTCCTCGATATGACCTGAGGTTCTGCCACTTGTGTTGCTGCTCGGGGCTGAGCTATGCCCCTACCTCGGCCTCTAGGACGGCCTTGACCTTGGCCTCTGCCCCTAGTAGGAGCTACTGCTGCTGGGGCCTCGGGCTGCTGGTCAGTAGATGAGGAAGCCCGTGTTCTTGTCATCTGCGAAAGAACAGAGTAAAAATTCAATTAGCATTTGAAGGTTCAAAGTCGCACAACAGGAAAGAATAAAGGTGAAATTTTCCTAACTCTATAGCCTTTGGGGATAAATACAGACGTCTCTCTACCGATCCCTTAGACCCTAATAAGGTTGTTCGTGAGTTGTGAGACCTGTGCAACCTAGAGGTCTGATACCAACTTGTCAAGACCCAGATTTCCCACCATCAGGAGTCATGATGGTGCCTACTAATGGAAGCTAGGCAAGCCAACTCTTACTTACATTTCCAATGGTTACAACTCTCTTTTTAAAACTTTAAATAAAATTCTGTAATTACAGGGAAATAAATAAATTTAACAGAAAACTTAGCAAATTTTACTAGATACGATACAGAAACCCAAACATGATACACTACCCAAGAATTGGTGTCACAATACTCACGAACTTCTAAGAATAATACACATAACCGTCTAAAAAACATATAAACTGTTTATCTCGAATATATGAGATAACAGACTAAAAAGTAAAGATAGAGGAGATAACGGGTCCTGCGGACACCTGCAAGACTACCTCTAAGTCTTGGTGACCGGGATATCAACAATCGCACTATTGTCGCTGCTGCTGTCAGAAACCTGTATCTGCGCAAAAAGAGCGCAGAGTGTAGTATGAGCACAACCGATCCCATGTGCTGGTAAATACCTGGCCTATCCCGGCAAAGTAGTGACAAGGCTAGGACCAGACACCCACATAAATCTGTGCAGTTAAAAGTATATACATATACGACAAAATAGCAGGAAACATTATTGAACATTTATAAGGAAAAGAACATGCTCTTGAGTAGCAACCAAAAATATGTATTATCAGAAATAGTATGAACAATGGAATAAAATTCACTTTCATGTCTCGATTCATTCTTATTTCCTATCTTGTGGTAGGCGTACCACTCGCTCCCAATTTAATAAATAGGATACCGGCATCTATGGCCAATGCCAACAATCATATAGCTTTGTGGTCGGCGTGCCGCATGATCCCATTTCTTAATGTATAAGTGGTCGGCGTGCCACACGATCCCATTTTTTATGTATAAGTGGTCGGCGTGCCACACGATCCTATTTTTTTATGTATAAGTGGTCGGTGTGCCGCACGATCCCATTTTTATTATATGTATATATTACCGGTATAAAGCCAATAATTCTGAAATTCAACAACATTTATATTACCGGTATAAAACCAATAAATAATAATTAATCAACAATATATGTATGTTACCGGTTGTCACACCTCCCTTTTTACTACCCTTTTTCAAATGTGTAATTCCTGATTAAGAGAATAGGATATACCTCAATGCTTCAAATACCCCGGGAAGGATATAAGAACAAAGAGGAAGGAGTTTTTCCAAATAAAGGACAATCGGTCCGGGATTTTGTTTAATTTTCAAAGTCGTCACTTGGGAAGATAATGGTGTCCCAAGTCATCGGTTAATCTCGAATCCGAGGAAATTGACTCTGTATTACAGTCTGCGAAACTAGAAACCTGGATAAGAAATTCTGTTAACCCGCGAGAAGGTGTTAGGCATTCCCGGATTCCGTGGTTTTAGCACGGTCGTTCAACTGTCGTTCTCGGTTTTATGTGACCTTTTATATGCCTTTTAACAATGTGTACATATTTCAAACTTGAATATTTTTACGAATTGCGACGTTGCGAAAATGTATTTCGAGCCACACCGCAACCAGTACGCCTGTGACCTTTAATACATTTCGACTTCACCGGGATTTACGATTTGAGTCACACCAAGTGTGCACTCATATTAAGGAAGGTATATTTATTAAATCGTGCGTAATTCGTCTAACGGCTTTTCAATCTTTGGGAAAGGTTGTGGAATTTGCTATCAACCTTCCCGAATCTATAATTATTCATTTATATGGGGGCCCTGCTATTTTATTTTTATGCGAGGCTCATCCCACTCAATTTTATAGTCTGATCCTATGTACAACTATATTTTCTATCATTTGGTTTTTCCCTAATCTTTTAATATTACATTATAGTTCCAGAAGTAAGTCCAGGCCTCATCATTTTATTTATTATTGGGCCTGAAATCTTGGGCTTGCATTGAGCAAACTAATCTGTGTATCTGGGTTTCAGAAACCCAGATTATGCTGAAGCCTTTATTCAGAAGCCCAGTTGTAATCCAAATTAGATCCAGGCCTGCGTTATTCATTAGGCCCAGACCAAACGAGACAAAGAGAAAGAAACAAAACTAAAAACTCATAATATATACAGGTAGTTGAAATTAAAGAGAATAAGCTCAGATTATATTTATTTATGAAGAGAAGCAACAGTACAGAATTACAATGACTGTTTCACACCTTAACAATCTAATATGCATAAGATCTAATTAACAAACTGCTTTTGCTTTGTATTTCAATAGCTAATTTAAACTACTGAACCAAGTTATTTACCAGCTAAACGACAGGATATTATCTAACTATGTAGGACAGGATTAATACTAAATGATTCACTGACTTGTAACTCATTGCAGAGACTAGTTATATTTTATCACTAAGTTAATTATAGGACTGGTTCGTTTGATATTACGATAAATCATCCTTATACTGAGCTACTGCTTCATTTTTTGTAGTTATAACTGTTATTAAACTTGTTTAAATCTAACTAACATGTGTCAAATTAAACTATCTACTATGAGTTGATTGAAATCATTGTTATGATTCTAGTGTTATAAGCCTTATTGCGAGATTAACTGGACTAGTTTTACTGTTAGCCTATTTTAACAAGGTGATTTCGACCATTGTCACTACCTTACCTCTACTTGCTATACTTATTACAGTGTTTCATTCGTTCGTGCTTCACATGAACTGTATATATACAATATTTCCTAATGAATTACAGATTTGACTATTTAACTAAATGCAAAACAGAAACATAATGGCGAAGAGATATTAAACTTGAGCCAAGCTCTTCATTTCATCAAATGACTTCAAATTACATGGCTCGAACAAGTATATGTACCTGATTCAGAAAAAATTCCAATGAGTTTTAGGGGAATAAGCAGGCACATCAGTTAAAATCACGACAGGAAATGCAACAGTAGATAGAGTGAATCCCAGCAAGCAATTGAATCCCAAAGCAGCAACAAAGCAAATATCCAGCAAAAATAAACAATAGAGATCCAATAGAAACAGGAAATCCACCATAGCTCTAAGTATAAACTTCAATTAGAAAACCCATGCAGCTTTATCTACGATTCTATGTATGTATTTTTCTCTGAATTTTTTGATTTCCCAAAATCCAGCCCCTAAACAGGCTCAAATGGGATCTATTTATAGGTGAGGCATGGTGAAAATTTTGGGGGGAAAAGATGGAAAATAATTCTAGTTCCCTCCCCTCATTTTTTACCAATTATTACACTTCAATCCCGTTTGCTGTTATGAATTGCCTTCTAGCATGTGCTCGAAGGTTCTATTTGATTTCTTTTTGGGTCTTTTACTAGTGTGCCCCTACTTGTTAGAGTTATTTACTAAGTTACCTTTTATTTAGGTCCAATGTGCCCTTAGTTTTGTGCAGTATTGTAGAAATCATAGGCCTAAATGTCTTTAGTGTCCCTATAGGCTCTATTAAATCCACAATTATGCCATTTTCTATTCCCTTTATGCCCTTAAAGGCATTCATTATTTACCCGACCTGTCCAGGTTAGGGTTATGCTGTCTCCAGCTACTATTTAATTCCTGGCCACTTCTAATGAGTCTTTTAAGACTTGGCCAGGTCTGAACCTCAACTTATTTCAATTTTAGCCCTTTTTGTTTTATTTTCTGTAATTAAAGCCAATTTGCAGGACTAGCCTGCTTAATTATTCAAAGCTATATTATTTAAAACCTGGCCAGTCCAAAGTTTGGACTTAGCCTTGCAATCTAGGCCAATCAGTGAACACAGGTTAGCTAAAACTTTGCAAGTCTAGCCAATTAGTGAACACAGGCCAATTGAGACTTTGCAAGTCTAACCAACTAGTGAACACAGGCCAATTGAGACTTTGCAAGTCTAACCAATTTCAGATTTAGGTCATTTATTACAGACTTAGCCCAATTAGGACTTAGCCAGTGATTTCAGGATTAGAGAATTATCAGAGTTGGTCAGTTACAAGACTGACCACTCTTTATGGCTCATTTCAATTAAGACCTCTTTGTGTTGTTTTCAATTTTAACCACTTTTAACTACTTAAAGCATGTTTTCAAATTTAACCACTTTTCAGATTACTACACTATTGCAGCTATAACCAATTTCACCTAAGCATATCAGGTATTAACAGTAATCAGCTAACACAGAATTATTGCAAACATAGCCTTTTTTACATCAAATTGCATACATAGCCATGAAATCAGAGTTACTTGTCATTTAACCAAAACTCAGAGAAGAGATTGAATATTGTTGAATTTCAATCAAAAGACTTATAATCCAGATTCCAAACACAGTATATCAATTGAACATGAAGCAGGCACAGTCAGAACTTTTCTCATGTTAAAAGACTACTAAAACCCTAATCATGCTCGATGTATTTGACTAAGCATAGATATGTAGAAATTTATCAAAGAAGCTTTAAAGAAGACATGGTTTAAATAGAGAAAGATGATAAAACAGAGATATTTCAGAAGATAACACTAATCTGAACATGCAGTGACTCATGCGACTAAAAGAAGAGAATCTAAACAGGAAACATACTAACAAACGAGAAGATGATGAAGAAGAAAACAAAGAAGACATGATTTAAATAGAGAAACACAAATAAACATGGATTTTTCAAAAAATAAGACTAATCTATCATGCGGTGGCTTAAGCGGCTAACAAAAGAAAATCTAAAAAATCATACTAAAACATGAAAAATGATAAGGAAGCAAGCAAAGAAGATGAAAAATCACAGAAAATCATACAAAAGCAGACAAAAGAAAGGTGGGGACTTAGCTTTCAGGATCTGTCTCCTGAGCTTCCCCGTATTTCTTTCTTTTCTTTTCTTCTTTTTCTTTTTTCCAGTTTTCTTTTCTTTCTTTTTCTGGTTTTCTCTTTTCAGACTTAAGACTTCAGATTTGAAGTCTTTTTATTAGGAGATGGGTTTTAGAGGTGAAAAGATGAGATCTTTTGGTGTGGGATTTGTTTAAGTCGGCCGGAGTTAGGGCTATGGCGACTTATTTTCAAAGATTCGAGGAGATCGGAGAATATTCGAAGGAACAGGGTTACATGGGGTGAGAGATCAAGAAGAGGCGGTTTAGAGGTGTTATTTTGGGGGCTGGTATCAAAAGTAGTGGTCACCGAAGAAGAACTCCGGTGACCGAGTTTTCAAGATCTTGGGGTTTTCTGGGTTTTCAGGGTGGCTTGGGGTGGAGGAGTGAGAGGAGGGTGGTTTGAAGCTTAGAGGTGGCCGGAGACCGCCATGGGAGACGGGCAGTCTCCATAGCCGGCAAGCTTTGAGAGAGGAAGAAAGGGAGAAGAAGAAGATGAAAGAGGCGGCTAGGGTTAGATGTTTTGAAAATGGCCGGCCGTCTCTTTGAGACTGGGTTTAAATACTCGTTACATTGAGTCTGTACCTGGCCGTTAGATCATCGTTGATCAACGGTCAGGATCAAACTCCCTCAAACGGCGCCGTAGTTAAATAAGAGATGTAACTCTCATCCGTTAGATTTGGTGTGACGGGCGGTGGGGATTTGATCTCAGGGTTTGGATTAATCAATTATTTTCAGTTAAAGTCTTAGCCGTTGGATCCAGCGTGATGAACGGCTGAGATTATTTCAATTCAACTGGTTTGGACCGGGTCTCTCAGAATGCTTTGGGCCAGTGCACCTGGGCTGGCATTTAGCCTAGTTTTTTTTCCTTGTATTTTAATTATTTCTTGGTATTTTCTTTTTGTATTTCAATTTTTCTTTTTATATTATTTTCAATTATTCAATTCCTATTTCTTCTAATTTTCTAATATTTTTTGACATTTTTCTACTATTTTTCCTTAATTTCGTTATTATTGCCTCTTTTTGTTAATTTTCCTTTTAAACTCTTAAATTGAAATACTTGTATTTAAACTAATTTTTTGTTAATTTTCTAATTTTAATCTCTAATTGTTCAATCAAACAAATGCACTTTATTTCAATCAAATCATGTAATTGCATCCAAAAATATTATTTATTTTAATTTTGGAATTTGTTGCTTAGGGCAAAAATCACGTGCTCACAGCTGCCCCTCTTTGCTCGGGAACACGAAGAATTTCAGTGCAAAGACAAGTGAGCAGTAATGAGAGATTTTTACCCACTGGCATATTTCGTGAGAAGCATTTTTGAAAACCTTTTGACCGCACCCTGCCTCAGAGGTTGCCTACATATCCTGGGCTAAACGGGAATCAGGTCAGTGTAGTTCGGGAAGGTCTGGTAGTTCAAAACTACCAAGACTTTGTTGTTGCATTGACACTGTTATGACTTACTGACCTACTCCTTATTACACCAGGGGTAAAAATGTAAAATGAAGAAGCTATTCAAAGCTATAATGCTACGAGTTACAATTGTTCCTATCTACTTCTTCTCTTCTTATTCTTCCTTGTCTCTTTTTCCTTGATTTTCTGTGCGGCTATCTTTCTTTTTGTTGATTCTTCTTTTCCTTGTTCCCCCTTTTTTTATTTTCGATGGTACTCCTTGCCTTCAGACTAATACCTGCTCAAAACAAAACAAAACAACAAAATTTTTCCTTCTGCCCCAGTGTGGGCTTCTCATGTTATGGTGTTACTCATGTTAGCTAACACAAACAAAAAATGCAAAATTAAAAATTACAGAAATGTATTCCCTTGTTATACAGGTGAGCGCCTGAACAGAAATAAAAAATTGCAGAAATGTATTCCCTTGTTATACAGGTGGGCACCTGAACAGAAATAAAAAAAAATTGCAGAAATATATTCCCTTGTTATACAGGTGGGCGCCTGATGCATGAAATGCGAATGCAGAAAATATTCTCTTGTTATCCAGGTGGGCGCCCGATGCATGAAATGCGAATGCAGAAACTATTCCCTTGTTATCCAGGTGGGCGCTTGTTGCATGAAATGCGAATGCAGAAAATATTCCCTTGTTATCCAGGTGGGCGCCTGATGCATGAAATGCGAATGCAAAAAATATTACCTTTTTATCTAGGTGGGCGCCTGATGCATGAAATGCGAATGCAGAAAATATTCCCTTATTATCCAGGTGGGCGCCTGATGCATGAAATGCGAATGCAAAAAATATTCCCTCAATTTGATAACTGGGGTGTGAATTTAAAAAATGATACCTTTCGGTTGTTTTTTGGTATTTTCTCGATTGTGTGGTTCCTGCATCCATGGATTCCTCCATTTATTGCTGAACTTTCGTTTTGTGTTTTCTTTCTTTTCACATTGGTCACATTCACTTTAAAGTGATTAGTGACGATTTGCTCCTATCTAAATTACAAAACAAAATCTCATTAGTTAGTTGCTGGCAACTGGCATCTGCTGCTCCTGCCTTTTATTGCCTTCCTCTTTTTTGTATTTTTCCTGTTGTGCTGTCCTTCAGTAAACTCTTTTTGTATTTTCTCTTGCTTTTCACCCCCTTTTGTTTTCTTTTCTGTCGGCTCTGATTGCAATCCTTCTTTATTTCCTTTCTCCTCTTTTTTCTTTCTTTTCTGATCCAGTGTTATTTCAGCTCTTATCGTCAGAAGTTGGTAGTTAGCTTTCAATGGACAATCAATGAAATGCAGAAACAAATGAATTCCAAAAGGGGTAATGGTGATTTGGAGAAGTGGTAGAACTTATCTGGGTATGTTGGCTGATTCCTTTAACCATGCCATGTATTTAAACTCCGACCCAGTTCGTTCAATCGAATTTCCATTATTCCAACTCCAACTTTCTTACAACCCAAACCGATCTTATTTTTTGTTGCTTTTCTCTTTTTTCCAAAATAATCCTCACAATCGCCTTATGGTGCCGTAAAAGGTTTTCACCAAAAAGACTCTCTCATTTATTTTCTCACATTCTCACCGTCGCCTTACAGTGCCGGTAAAGGTTTTCACTGATAAGACTCTCTCATGTTATTTCTCTCATCCTCACAGTCGCCTCGCGGTGCCGGTTAAGGTTTTCGCCGATGAGACTCTCTCATTTTTTTTCTTTTGTATGTATATTTTCTTTTTGTCTTTTGTTTTTTCTGAACCACTGGTGTTGTCCATGCCCTATTCTTCCTTTATTCTCATTGTATTTGTTATTTTCTTGAAATTGATTAGAAGGTCTTTCTTTGGACCGTAACGTGGCTTTTGGATGGGTTAAGAAAAAAGGATATAAAGGCTCAAATAATTTATGAGGGTTTTGAAATATTTACAACTCTCAGATTTATAAAACATAACTTCTGCCCCAGTTTCAATATGTGGGGGATTTTTTGGATTTTTTCTTTATTGTGACTGAACCTCAGTGAGGCTGCCTACGTACCCTTTCGGGATCAAGTCAGATGTAGTTCAGACTACGCCATTAATTCATGATTTTCGTTTGACTTTTTCCGATTTCTTTGTCTTTTCTTTTGCTTGCATTTTTATTTTCATTTTTCTACTTTTCTCTTTGTATCATAAACAATTCCGAGAGAGGGATATGAAAGAATACATCGAACAAGGCTCAAAGGGGATGTCAATAGATAAAGTGTTTGGATAGAGAATAAAATGCCTTCATCATTTCAATTCCATAATCACAACAAATACAATTATACAAATGAAAAGGAATCATACATAGTATCTTTTGACTGCATCTGAATTGATAGCAGTCTCTACGCATTTCCGTTCAACATCTGTCAGATATAGTGCCCCATTAGACAACACCCGTGATACCATGAACGGTCCTTGCCAGTTTGGTGCGAATTTGCCTTTTGCTTCAGCCCAATGCGGTAAGATACGCCTCAATACCAGTTGTCCGACTTCAAATTTCCGAGAGCGCACCTTCTTATTATATGCTCTGTCCATTCTTTGTTGATATAATTGCCCATGGCAAACCGCTGCCAACTTCTTCTCATCGATCAGATTTAATTGTTCCAACCGAGATTTTACCCATTCATCATCATCGATCTCAGCTTCAGCTATGATTCGAAGCGATGGTATCTTGATTTCTGCAGGTATAACAGCCTCTGTTCCATACACCAGTGAATGAGGTGTGGCACCAATAGAAGTAAGTATGTACTGTTGTGCGATAACCCATAAGAGCGAAAGGCAACTTCTCATGCCATTGTCTAGACTCTTCCACCATTTTCCTGAGGATCTTCTTTATATTCTTATTTGCAGCTTCTACTACTCCATTTGCCTTTGGCCTGTAAGGTGTAGAGTTACGATGCAGGATCTTAAATCTCTAACATGCTTCCGCCATGAGGTGACTGTTCAGATTTGCCCCATTGTCTGTGATAATTACTTTGGGAATTCTGAATCGGCATATAATATTTTCATGCACGAAATCCACCATGGCCTTCTTCGTCACCGCCTTGAATGTCTTTGCCTCCACCCACTTAGTAAAGTAATCAATCACGACCAAGATAAATCTATGTCCATTAGAAGCTGCAGGCTCTATTGGTCCGATAACATCCATGCCCCAAGCGACAAATGGCCAAGGTGCAGACATCGTATGCAATTCATAAGGTGGGGAGTGAATTAAATCTCCATGTACTTGGCATTGGTGGCATTTCTTCACATACATGATACAGTCCCGCTCCATGGTGAGCCAAAAATATCCTGCTCTCAAAATCTTCTTTGCTAAGATATACCCGCTCATATGAGGTCCGCGAGCTCCATCGTGCAACTCAGTCATAATCATATCTGCTTGTTGCGCATCCACACATCTCAGCAAGCCCAAGTCTGGTGTTCTTTTATATATAATTCCTCCACTGAGGAAAAATCCATTCGCTAAGCGTCTTACAGCTCTCTTCTGGTCTCCAGTGGCTTGTTCTGGGTACTTTCCTGTCTTCAAGTATTCCTTGATATCGTAATACCACGATTCTCCATCTAACTCTCCTTCCACAGCAAAACAGTAAGAATTTTGATCATATACCTGTATCTGAAATGGATCTATATAGTCTTTGTCCGGATGATGTAACATAGAGGACAGTGTGGCCGGAGCATGTGCTACTTCATTGTGCATTCTTGGGATGTGTTTGAACTCTATAGATTGAAATCTTTAGGACAGTTCATGTAGACAATGCCGATAAGGTATCAATTTCAAATCTCTTGTCTCCCATTCTCCCTGAATTTGATGTATCAAAAGATCCGAGTCACCCATAACCAAAATCTCTTAAACACCCATATCTATCGCCATTCTTAATCCCAATATAAACGCCTCATATTTGGCCATATTGTTAGTACACAAAAATCGAAGCTGAGCGGTAACGGGATAGTGTTGACCCGTTTCTAAAATAAGCACTGCTCCAATCCCAACTCCTTTACTGTTGACGGCTCTGTCGAAGTACATTTTCCAACCTGGCTTA
Organism: Nicotiana noctiflora; assembly: GCA_032618575.1. Classification (NCBI taxonomy): domain Eukaryota; kingdom Viridiplantae; phylum Streptophyta; class Magnoliopsida; order Solanales; family Solanaceae; genus Nicotiana; species Nicotiana noctiflora. Next base: position 697,775 of record JASVEL010014086.1, read on the forward strand.
TCATTTTGTTCCATTTCTTCAACATTCATTGCCTCCTCGTCCGGAAAATATGTCTTTAGTGGCTCATATTCGTCATCAACTGGATTTTCTGCTAGGTGATCTGCAATTGCTTGCGCCTTCATTGCCGTACGTGTTACATAAATGATGTCAAATTCTATGAGCAGAATCTGCCATTTAGCAAGTCTCCCTGTAGGCATGGGCTTCCGGAATATATACTTCAAAGGATCTAACCGTGATATCAGATATGTAGTGTATGCTGACAAATAATGCTTCAATGTTTGAGCCACCCAGGTTAATGCACAACATGTTCTTTCTAACTGAGTATATTTTACCTCGTAAGATGTGAATTTCTTACTAAGGTAATATATAGCTTGCTCTTTCTTTCCAGTCTCATCGTGCTGCCCCAGTACACAGCCAAAGGAGTTATCAAGCACTGTCAAATATAAGATCAAAGATCTTCCCGGCTCCGGAGGAACTAACACTGGAGGATTTGCCAAATATTCCTTAATTTTATCAAAGGCTTCCTGGCATTCATCGATCCATTTCACTGCTGCATCTTTCTTTAACAACTTGAAGATAGGCTCACATGTTGATGTCAACTGAGCGATGAACCGGCTAATATAATTTAGCCTGCCTAGTAAGCTCATTACTTCCTTCTTGTTCTTCGGCGGAGGCAAACTCTGGATGGCTTTTATCTTTGATGGATCTAGTTCAATGTCTCGCAGACTTACTATAAATCCCAATAGCTTCCTTGAAGGTACTCCAAAAGCGCATTTCGCAGGATTGAGTTTAAGATTATACCATCGGAGTCTTTGGAAAATCTTCCTCAAGTCCTTGACATGATCATGTTTCTTCTTGGACTTTATGATGACATCATCCACATACACTTCAATTTCTCGATGCATCATATCGTGAAACATCGTGGTCATTGCCCTCATATAAGTAGCTCCGGCATTCTTTAGCCCAAACGGCATCACTCTATAGCAGTATGTTCCCCAAGGCGCGATAAAAGCTATTTTCTCCGCATCTTCTTCGTCCATTAGGATCTGGTGATAACTCGCGTAACAATCTACAAAGGAGCCAATTTCATGCTTGGCGCAATTGTTGATTAATATATGGATATTCGGTAGTGGAAAGCCATCCTTCGGACTAGCCTTGTTGAGGTCTCTGTAATCAACACACACTCTGGTTTTTCCGTCTTTCTTTGGAACTGGCACAACATTTGCTAACCAGGTGGGGTATTTGGTAACTCGTATAACCTTCGCTTCAAACTGCTTATTCACCTCTTCTTTTATCTTCACGCTGATGTCCGTTTTGAACTTCATCAACTTCTGTTTTACCGGCCGGCATTCTGGATAAATAGGCAACTTGTGTACCACCAAATCAGTGCTGAGTCCGGGCATGTCATCATAGGACCAGGCAAAGATGTCCTTGTATTCATGCAACAATTTTATTAGCTCTTTTCTGAGGGAAGCTTCTAGGTGTACACTAATTTTTGTGTCCCGGACATTATCCTCACTCCCCGGATTAATGGATTCTGTCTCACTTAAGTTCGGTTTTGGGTTTTCCTCATATTGATTTAAGTCTTTACTGATTTCCTCCAGTATTTCCTCATCTTCATACTCTATTTCACTCTCATTTTCAATTTCTTGTATAATTATTTGATTGTCAAAACTGGGCCGGGAATCCTTCATGCATGACATATCATCGGAATTAGCACATATTGAACTGTACAAAAAGGAAGGAAAAATAAAAATAAGGCAAAAGATGAAGAAAGAAGAAGAAATTGCATTTCATTGATATTTTTCAAAAGATAACAGAGGTTGAATACATTTGATTTCAGTGGGGTGTGGGGATTACAAAAAAATAAAACTTCTTTTGGGAAAGATATTTTTGAAAGCTAACTACCAAGACTCCCTCCTGATTGGAAAGGGAGTGGCTTCCCAATTATTGAGTGCAACACTGGGCCCCACGAACTGGATATCCATCTTACTAGTCCCCTCGCTCATCTCCAACATGTTTACATCCCCGAACAACATTTCAAACCTTGCGAGGAGTTCCGCATCTGGCCTTATCTTAGCATACCTTGACGCAACAATCGTCAAATGTCGTTGTGTACCAGGCTTAGTGAAGGTGTCGGATAATTTTAGGACTGGTTTCGGGAGGGTCCAACTTTTCTTCTTGGTTCTTTTGGCTTTCTGGATGTCGGTGTAGGTAGGTTTAAAGCCCAATCCAAAGGTATCATTGTTTCTCGGTAGATGGACAGGTTGTGTTATTCCTTGTAAGGCTATCCCCAAACCTTTTCCCGGTGTGAACCCATTTCTGATCATCTATTTGGCTACCATTACTGCGGTAGATGCCACTACAGGAATTGGCGAGCTCTCTCCTTCGGCTATCTTGTTAACTACCACAGTGTCTGTCACCCGATACACCCATGGGCCCTTGTCCCCCTCGACTTCCTCAAAAGGCATTATGATATTACAGGCGTCTTCCTCTCCATGCACCGTAATTTCTTGTTGTTCCCATTCGAATTTCATCATTTGGTGCAGGGAAGATGGTACCGTTTTGGCCGCATGGATCCCTGGCCGTCCCAACAATAGATTATAAGACACAGTGATGTCCAACACCTGGAATTCCATGGTAAAGTCCACCGGCCCAATGGTGACCTCCAACACAATATCTCCCAAGGTATTTTTGCTTCCTCCGTCAAACCCCCGAACACTCACACTATTTCGACGGATTTTGTCAGGATTAATATTCAATTTTCCGAGAGTTGAGAGTGGACAAATATTTGCACTTGACCCGTTGTCTATTAAAACTCGAGTAACCAATGATTCTTCACTTTTGACGGTGAGATAGAGTGCCTTATTATGTTCCATCCCTTCAACGGGCAATTCATTGTCCGAGAATGTTATCTTGTTCGACTCAAAAATTTTGGTGGTGATCTTTTCAAGATGGCAGACTGAGATTTTTTCGGGGACATGTGCTTTGTTCAAAATCTTTATCAGCGCCTTCCTGTGCTCTTCTGAGTGAATGAGAAATGAAAGAAATAAGATTTGTGCTGGCGTCTTTCTCAGCTGCTCTACTATCGAATAGTCTTGAGCTTTTATCTTCTTCAAAAACTCTTCTACTTCTTCTTCAGAGACCGGCTTCTTCACATGACTCTCCTTTACCACCTTCATTTTCCTTAACTCTTCCGGGGCAAAGCATCACCCGGAACGAGTGAGGCCATGTGTTTCATTGACCTCCCCTGTAACTTCTTTTCCCCTATACATTACTGTGACTTTGTTGTAGTTCCAAGGTATGGCTTTAGTATCTACCACCGGCATTTGCACCACCGGCCTTATGACCACCGGTTCCATGTATGCTCTTTTCAGTGTCAACAATTGCTTAGCCCCTGGCACCACAATTTTCATAGTCTCAACTACTGGCGGCTTTTTCATTGGTAACTCGGCTGTCGCTTTCTCTTTCTCAACCTCTTTCTCCACTTTGTTGTTGGCCTTTATCATCATTACTGATTGGGACGTCTTCTTGCTGCTCTCTTCTTGTTCTAACTCTATCATCTGTGTCTCATGATGAGTTGGTAGTGGATTCTGAGTAATGTTTGGAGTCTCTGGAGCCTGCACCTCGATCCTCCTATTGTCAATGAGCTTCTGTATAGCAGATTTCAAGTGCCAACACTTTTTAGTATCATGCCCCGGTGCCCCGGAGCAATATTCACATTTGACTGACTAGTCAATGTATCTGGGTGGTGGGTTTGGAAGCTTTGGCTCAATCGGGCTTAGCATCCCCAACTTTTTCAGACGATGATAGAGACTAGTATAAGACTCCCCCAGTGGGGTGAATGTTTTCTTTGTTTGGGCTCTATTTCTCATTTCAAGATGAGGACGGAAGCTGGGTCTATTTGGGTTCTTGTAGGTTCTAGAAGGAGGGTAGGTGTTTTGCGTATGGTAGACGTTTTGTGGAGCTTGGGCTCGCCATACATGTGGAGGCGATGCGTAATATTGAGCTTATGAGATGGGATAATGTGGGGTAGTGGGTGGATAATATGGTGGAGGTGGGTTGTAAGGTGTTGGCGGGTATGATTGGTATGGGCGAGGTGGGTGATAGTATGTATTTTGGCTCCGAATCCATGGTCTACTTTCAACAACTGAAACCTCTTCCTTTTTCTTCTTACCAATAAATCCCCCATTTCCAGTCTATATCGCCTGCTTCATGGCCTTGATAGCAGAAAAGCTCATGATTTTGTTGGTTTTCAATCCTTTCTCTACAAAACTCCCCATTTTCACTACTTCATTGAAATTCTTACCAATAGCCGATACCAGATGGCCATAGTAAGTAGGCTCTAAGGCCTACAGAAAACAATCCACCATTTCAGTCTCCTTTATAGGAGGATCTACTCGTGCCGCTTGTTCTCTCCATCTAAAGCCGTACTCCCGGAAACTTTCCCCGGGCTTCTTTTCCATCTTTGTAAGCGACAGCCTGTCCGGAATTATCTCCAAGTTGTACTGGAAGTGGTTAGCAAATGACTGAGCTAGATCATCCCATATGAACCATCTTGTGTGATCCTGACGTGTATACCACTCGAGTGCAGAACCGCTCAGACTCTGACTAAAGTATGCCATCAAAAGTTCATCTTTTCCCCCTGCACCACGCATCTTGCTACAATAACCCATGAGATGGGCTACAGGATCCCCATGTCCATCGTACATGTCAAATTTAGGTAGCTTGAATCCAACCGGGAGCTGCACTTCTGGGAATAAACACAAATCTTTGTATGCTACGCTCACTTGGCCTCCTAGCCCTTGTATGTTACGGAAAGATTGTTCTAAACTCCTCATCTTCCGTGCCATTTCCTCTTGCTCCAAGTTCTTGACGGGCTTTTCTTCTGTCGTCTCCATCAATGGGGTATAGGATTCATGCTGCCTAAGTGTTGGCTCGGGCGGATAGTAATGCGGGTCTTGCACATGGAACACTGGTTCACTTGACGATTTATGCAGAGCAACAGGTGGTGGTGCCACATATACCGGGCGACCTGTGGTGGTTGAGGTGGAATCTGTTTGGCTAGTGGTGGTGGTGCCTGGGGGGGTAGTGGCATAGTAGTGATGGTAATCTGGGTACGTGGAGGATGAGTTTATGGTAGGTGGCTCGGAATTAGGATTGGCAGGAGGGACATATGCTGGATTGGCTGGATATGCGGGTAAAAGTTGACCCCTGGACCAAGCTTGGTACATTTCTGACATTTGCTGCTTGAGCTGATACATCTCCTCTTTCATCCCCGCAACATCCACAACCTCCTCTTCTTGTACTGGGTCCATGATAGTTGGCTCAATTTCTTGAGTCACAGCCTTAGTCATAGTTTTTGATCGTGTGTTGTAATGACGATTTGCCAGAGTACCAGTTGCCAGCTGAAATCTGATTCTCATAAACAACAACACTTGTTAATAGTTAGTACATAAAAGGGATAAGATGCAATGATTAAAAATCACAACTTTTGCCTTTGATCATTATGCATCATCCCGGCACTTATTCCATTTTGAATCAACATCCATTTATTCATTCATCTTTTTTTCTTTCTTTCTCTTTTTCCATTCATCTTTCTTTTTCTCTTCTTTTTCTTTTCTTTTCTTTTTTTTTCTTTTTTTTCTTTCATTCTTTTTATTTTCTTTTTCCTCTCTCTTTTTTCATTTCTTTCTTCCTTCTTTCTTTATTGATTTTTGTTCCTACATATTTGCCTATCTCTCAGACAATTGATATAAAGCGGAAAAAAGATTAGCAACAACTTCTTTGAACTTTTCATTGATACTCAAAAACATTGATTTACAAAATGATGTTGTGCTACTAATGCAAAAAGAAATACGAATACAAAATGCATGCCCTATAAGTACATTAATGCTCCTAATGCCCGCGAGACGTCGTTTGGTCTTGCCGCGGGCCTATATGCCAATCCACTTTGGAGCCTATCTAGGTCAGACATGACTTGCTTTACAAAGAACTTCACGGCTGATGTAAATGTTGCCTGGGACATATCATCACACAATTGGCATTTTTTGGTGATGTACTGAGCAATATGGACAATTCTTTCTCGAATGACCCCTTTTTCTTGAAGTAGCTTCCTGATTTGTTTGGCGCGAGCGTCTAAGGTTTGTTGGTTCTCTTTCTGTAGTTGTTGTAACTCGAACTCTAATCGAGCCATAGCCGTGTAACAATGCTCTCTTTCTTCTTCAAACTCTTTGATTATTTTGTTACTTTTGACTGTGGTTGTAATGACTTTCTTTCTCAATCGAGCTACCTCATCTTCATTTTTATCTTGTAGTTGCTGAACCATTCTAGCTCTTTCCTCGGCATCTCTGGCCAGTTGCTTCCGAACCCTGACTAACTCCTTTTCTGCTTTGTCAAGATCGAAGCTGTAGTCATTCACTTTGCGCCGAAGATTTTCAATTAGTTTCTCGTCTCGGGCTAAATGAACCGGGGTCTCGGATGCAATTTTCATTTTTGCAACTTGAACCTTTAGAATTTCATTCTCTTTTTTCAGCTGCTTCTTTTCTCCTTCGTCACATGCTGCATGTAAATTGCTCTCGAATTGTAGATCTCGCAACTATTTTTCTAGCAAGCTGATCTTGGCCTTATACTCATTTTCTTTGGCCACCAAATTTCCGTATTCCTTAGACTGCTCGGCCAAATCTTGAACGTGATGTCTTTTCAATGGTCTATCATGCTCAATACCCCGTCGATACCATACGGCGTACACTGGCGATACTTCTGCCCGAGCTCTGTTTTCTACACAAGTTTCTGCCTTCAAATTTTGACACTCATTCCAAATCTGTCGGACCTTTGCTTCTGGGAATTGCCCATCCGGACTAATCTCTATTGCTTGCAAACTGAGGTCCCCATCCTTCGGTATAACTTGATATCTTCCAAGCTGTCGTGGGACCTGTACGTGGCATAAGGCTGGATACTTGTTAATCCCATGATCAAGAAATGTGACCCTTCCGTCGGCATGTAAATCACCTCATCGAGGGGCAACCATCCATACGCCCAATCGATTTGGCTATCGGTCAATGATCGCAAGTATGAAACCCAACCTTTAACTCCCTCTGGCAGCTTAACCTCTTTTGTTCTCGTGTAAAATTCTTCAAGCCACGTTCTTTAAGACGGCCCATAGCTTGAGAACGAAGGATGATGGCATAGATGTTCTATCAACCAAATTTTCAGAATCAAGTTACATCCCTCAAAGAAGTTGCACCCTGCTTTACATGTTTTCAAGGCACGATAGATATCGGCTATGATCATTGGGGCCAAAGTGCAATTATCTTGTACAATCAAAGTGCTGGCCACCCCGGCGACTCTTGTATCAATGTGGCCGTCCTTTCTTGGAAATATGATTATCCCGAAAAATGCCACCAGAAAGGCGAATCGTCGATGTTCTTCCCATTTGGCTCGGTTAGACTTACTATAGAGTTTTTTCGTAGGGTCATTGGAACCCCCGACATGTCCATATCTACTGTAGATGAAGTTCAAGGAACAAAACCCATTAACCAAATCCTCGTTGTGGATGTTCCGAGCAATCTTCAAAGAGTCGAGGAAACGGTGCACCGTTATCGCTCTTGGAGCCACCGGGGATTTCTCTTTTAAGGGGACCTCATTTTTCCCTATATAGTAAGCAACTTCCTCAAGAGTGGGAGTGAGTTCAAAGTCCGAAATATGTAGGACATTGTGCGCAGGATCCCAGCATGTAACAAGTGCTCAAATTATATCGCCTCGGGGAATTATGTCCATTAATCCCGTAAGGTCCTTCAGATAACATTTGACCCAATTCTGTCCTTCCTGTCCCATGTCGTTCCACCATAATCTTAGCTCCAAAGGGATTCTATTCATTAGAGTGAAGGGTTCATTCTGTATCGTGCTCATCCTGCACATTTATTAAAGGTGTTTTTATTTAGAAAAAGGAAAATATTTTTCAAAGCAAATTTTCATTTTATAACCCCCTCGGGCTTTTATTTTGAAAAAGGAAAAGACATGATTTTCAAAGTGGCCATTTTTGCCAAAACAGCCTTCCGGCGTCCTTTTCAGAACATTCAGCTATTCCCAAAAATAGCGATCACCTCGATTATTTGAAACTAAAATATATTTTTTTTGGTCATTTTCTAAAAGGGTGGTTGGACCCGTTCAAGGGTTGCCTACGTATCCCACCTAATGGCGAGAATCAAACCTGTGTAGTTCGGTCAGATTAATTGACCAATTATTTCAACAACAATATCTTCGTTTTTTTTTTTCTTCAGATTTTCTAATAACTATTCTGTCAATATCTCTCTCTTTTCTTTTTCCGAATATTCCTTTTCTATTTCTTGGGAATTTTTGCCGGTCCGCATAATGATCAAAGACAATTAAAAATGCAACATATAGTATGCTCGATCTTCAATTACCGGGTCACCTGTCCTAGACGGACCCAACCCCTGTGTTGAGTCCCCTAAGTCAGTTATGATGCAAATAGTCGTCCTAGACCTATGTTCAATATCTTATAGTTTGATAGAGTGCTAGACCGCGTACCCGAGTGGACAACTCGGATTGAGGAGGGGGCTACGTACCGGTGACCCGTGGGGTCAATCGGCTTTGTAACTTATCCGGCCTCTGTTTCTTATTTTGGGTATAAATTAACAGAAAGGGGAGTCTCAACCAGTAAGCACATCCCCGGAGGTGAAGAAGAGAAGGTTTTCGGCACAATTTATATATACAATCTATATAATATCAAAGCGGTAAAACACGTAGCATGTTGTTCAAAGCATTTAAGAAAGTCAAATAATATCGAGAATGGCAATTCTAACGAGCTCGAATTCTTAAACCCTGAAACCGAAGTTCTGGGTTGCTAATCCCCAGCAGAGTCGCTAGAGCTGTCACACCTCCCTTTTTACTACCCTTTTTCAAATGTTTAATTCCCGATTAAGAGAATAAGGTATACCTCAATGCTTTAAATACCCCGGGAAGGATATAAGAACAAAGAGGAAGGAGTTTTTCCAAATAAAGGACAATCGGTCCGGGATTTTGTTTAATTTTCATAGTCGCCACTTGGGAAGATAATGGTGTCCCAAGTCACCGGTTAATCCCGAATCCAAGGAAATTGAATCTGTATTACAGTCTATGAAACTAGAAACCTGGATAAGGAATTCTATTAACCCGGGAGAAGGTGTTAGGCAATCCCGGATTCCGTGATTTTAGTACGACCGCTCAACTGTCGTTCTCGGTTTTATGTGACCTTTTATATGCCTTTTAAAAATGTGTACATATTTCAAACATTAATATTTTTACGAATTGCGACGTTGCGAAAACGTATTTCGAGCCACACCGCAACCAGTACATCTGTGACTTTTAATACATTTCGGCTTCGCCGGAATTTACGATTTGAGTCACACCAAGTGTGCACTCATATTAAGGAAGGTATATTTATTAAATCGTGCCTAATTCGTCTAACGGCTTTTCAATCTTTGGGAAAGGTTGTGGAATTTGCTATCAACCTTCCCGAATCTATAATTATTCATTTATATGGGGGCCCCGCTATTTCATTTTTATGCGAGACTCATCCCACTCAATTTTATAGTCTTATCCTATTACAACTATATTTCTATCATTTGGTTTTTCCCTAATCTTTTAATATTACATTATAGTTCCAAAAGTAAGTTCAGGCCTCATCGTTTTATTTATTATTGGGCCTGAACTCTTGGGCTTGCATTCAGCAAACTAATCCGTGTATCTGGGTTTCAGAAACCCAGATTATGCTGAAGCCTTTATTCAGAAGCCCAGTTGTAATCCAAATTAGATCCAGGCCTGCGTTATTCATTAGGCCCAGACCAAACGAGACAAAGAGGAAGAAACAAAACTGAAAACTCATAATATATACAGGTATTTGAAATTAAAGAGAATAAGCTCATATTATATTTATTTATGAAGAGAAGCAACAGTACAGAATTATAATGACTGTTTCACACCTTAAGTATCTAATATGCATAAGATCTAATTAACAAACTGCTTTTGCTTTATATTTCAATAGCTAATTTAAACCACTGAACCAAGTTATTTACCAGCTAAACGACAGGATATTATCTAACTATGTAAGACAGGATTAATACTAAATGATTCACTGACTTGTAACTCATTGCAGAGACTAGTTATATTTTATCACTAAGTTAATTATGGGACTGGTTCGTTTGATATTACGATAAATCATCCTTATACTCAGCTACTGCTTCATTTTTTGTTGTTATAGCTGTTATTAAACTTGTTTAAATCTAACTAACAGGTATCAAATTAAACTATCTACTATGAGTTGATTGAAATCATTGTTATGATTCTAGTGTTATAAACGTTATTTCGAGATTAACTGGACTAGTTTTACTGTTAGCCTATTTTAACTAGGTGATTTCGACCAGTGTCACTACCTTACCTCTACTTGCTATACTTATTACATTGTTTCATTCGTTCGTGCTTCACAAGAACTGTATATATACAATATTTCCTAATGAATTACAGATTTGACTATTTAACTAAATGCAAAACAGAAACATAATGACAAAGAGATATTAAACTTGAGTCAAGCTCTTCATTTCATCAAATGACTTCAAATTACATGGCTCGAACAAGGATATGTACCTAATTCAGCAAAAATTCCAATGAGTTCTAGTGGAATAAGCAGGCACATCAGTTAAAATCACGACAGGCAATGCAACAGTAGATAGAGAATCCCAGCAAGCAATTGAATCCCAAATCAGCAACAAAGAAAATATCCAGCAAAAATAAACAATAGAGATCCAATAGAAACAGGAAATCCACCACAGCTCTAAGTATAAACTTCAATTAGAAAACCCATGCAGCTTTATCTACGATTCTATGTATGTATTTTTCTCTGAATTTTTTGATTTCCCAAAATCCAGCCCCTAAACAGGCTCAAATGGGATCTATTTATAGGTGAGGCATGGTGAAAATTTTGGGGGGAAAAGCTGGAAAATAATTCTAGTTCCCTCCCCTCATTTTTTACCAATTATTACACTTCAATCCCATTTTCTGTTATGAATTGCCTTCCAGCATGTGCTGGAAGATTCTATTTGATTCATTTTTGGGTCTTTTACTAGTGTGCCCCTACTTGTTAGAGTTATTTACTAAGTTACCTTTTATTTAGTTCCAATGTGCCCTTAGTTTTGTGCAATATTGCAGAAATCATAGGCCTAAATGTCTTTAGTGTCTCTATAGGCTCTATTAAATCCACAATTATGCCATTTTCTATTCCCTTTATGCCCTTAAAGGCATTCATTATTTACCCGACCTGTCCAGGTTAGGGTTATGCTGTCTCCAACTACTATTTAATTCCTGGCCACTTCTAATGAGTCTTTTAAGACTTTGCCAGATCTGAACCTCGCCTTATTTCAATTTTTAGCCCTTTTTGTTTCATTTTCTGTAATTAAAGCCAATTTGCAGGACTAGCCTGCTTAATTATTCAAAGTTATATTATTTAAAACCTGGCCAGTCCAAAGTTTGGACTTACCCTTGCAATCTAGGCCAATCAGTGAACACATGTTAGCTAAAACTTTGCAAGTCTAGCCAATTAGTGAACACAGGCCAATTGAGACTTTGCAAGTCTAACAACTAGTGAACACAGGACTTCTTTTTCTTTTTTCCAGTTTTCTTTTCTTTCTTTTTCTGGTTTTCTTCTTTTCTGACTTAAGACTTCAGATTTGAAGTCTTTTTATTCGGAGATGGGTTTTAGAGGTGAAAAGATGAGATCTTTTGGTGTGGGATTTGTTTAAGTCAGCCGGAGTTAGGGCTCCGGCAACTTATTTTAAAAAATTCAAGGAGATCGGAGAATATTCGAAGGAACAGGGTTACATGGGATGAGAGATCAAGAAGAAGCGGTTTAGGGGTGTTATTTTGGGGGCTGGTATCAAAAGTAGTGGTCACCGGAGAAGAACTCCGGTGACCGAGTTTTCAAGATCTTGTGGTTTTCTGGGGTTTTCTTGGTTTTCAGGGTGGCTTGGGGTGGAGGAGTGAGAGGAGGGTGGTTTGAAGCTCAGAGGTGGCCGGAGACCGCCATGGGAGACGGGCAGTCTCTATAGCCAACAAGCTTTGAGAGAGGAAGAAAGAGAGAAGAAGAAGATGAAAGAGGCGGCTAGGGTTAGATGTTTTGAAAATGGCCGGTCGTCTCTTTGAGACTGGGTTTAAATACCCGTTACATTGAGTCCGTCCCAGGCCGTTAGATCATCGTTGATCAACGGTCAGGATCAAACTCCCTCAAACGGCGCTGTTCAGAGTTAAATGAGAGATGTAACTCTCATCCGTTAGATTTGGTGTGACGGACGGTGGGGATTTGATCTCAGGGTTTGGATTAATTAATTATTTTCAGTTAAAGTCTTAGCCGTTGGATCCAGCGTGATGAACGACTGAGATTATTTCAATTCAACTGGTTTGGACCGGGTCTCTCAGAATGCTTTCGGCCAGTGCACCTGGGCTGGCATTTGGCCTAGTTTTTTTTTTTTTTTTTGTATTTTTCCTTGTATTTTAATTATTTCTTGGTATTTTCTTTTTGTATTTCAATTTTTTATTTTTATATTATTTTCAATTATTCAATTTCCTATTTTCTCTAATTTTCTGATATTTTTTGACATTTTTCTACTATTTTTCCTTAATTTCGTTATTATTGCCTCTTTTTGTTAATTTTCCTTTTAAACTCTTAAATTGAAATACTTGTATTTAAACTATTTTTTGTTAATTTTCTAATTTTAATCTCTAATTGTTCAATCACACAAATACACTTTATTTCAATCAAATCATGTAATTGCATCCAAAAGTATTATTTATTTTAATTTTGGAATTTGTTGCTTAGGGCAAAAATCACGTGCTCACACCGGTGTGACACCAATAATCTTTAATCAACAATTTATATATATTACCGGTATAAAACCAATAATAATTCCTCTCATACAATCACATAAGATTAGTAGAAATTTAATCCATTTAAAGACTCACGGTCATGCTCGACCCCCAACGTATAGATACTCGTCACCATGCCTACACGTCGGACTCCACAGATAACAATTAGCACATAAACTCAACTCCTATTCCCTCAAGCTATGATAGATCAAACACTTACCTCGAAAGTTTACGATCAATTCAATCCGTATCAATGCCTTTTCCTTTTGAATTTGGCTCCAATTCAATCGTATCTATTCACAATTGATTTAATATCATCAATACTACTTAACAAACTAGTTCATATGTCCAAATATAATTTTTACAACATTCTGCCCCGGAATAGTAAAAATTGACCCCAGGCCCACATGATCGAAACACGAGGTTCGAACCAAAATAAATTTGCCCAATCATCCACGAGTTCAAATATGTAATTTGTTCTTAAGTTTGACCCCAAAACAAGGTCTAGATCGCAAATTCTTTAAAAACCCTAACTATACTCATTTCTCTAATTTTTCTACCCATTTACACATGTTTTGGCCTAGGAATTTGTCACGACCCAAGTTCACCAATTGTGAACACGTCGTGATGGCACCTAGTCTTCACGACTAGGTAAGCCTAACACCTTGCGGAAGTAATAACATTGGCGGAAAATTATAATCAAAACTAAATAACAGGAATAATGTATATAATTGCCTTCTGGCACATACACTTTGACACTTAGCATTCTGAAACTATCCCAAAGACCCAGAAACCCTTGAGCAACACAGGCTATGAAAATCATAAGATACGGCTCTAATATCTGGAAATGTCTACAACAACTGAATACAAGAAATGAAACCGCTAACTACAAGATAGAGTAGAAGGAGACTCTTCGGTCTGCGGACGCGGCAGATGTACCTCAAGTCTCCAAACGACTAGATCACTGATAATGTGCTCGATCAGATGTACCTAGATCTGCACAACAAAAGTGTGCAGAAGAGTAGCATGAGTACACCACAGCGGTACTCAGTAAGTGCCAAGCCTAACCTCGATGGAGTAGTGACGAGGAAGGTCAGGGCCCTACTGAGAATAATATGATAACAATATTGTACAGTGTAAAGCACTAAATAATCTGAAATGACAGCAAAATAGAGTAGAAGCTACAAGTCATTAGCAATTAAAGCTAACAAGGAAAAATAACATAACAAGTGTTCTTCAGCTGTCCGTGGATCTCCCGGGAATTGAACCCCCTATCCACTCATCTCAGTAACAAGGATCTCCGGGAATTGAACCCGTAGTCCACTCATCTCAGTAACAAGGATCTCCGGGAATTGAACCCGCAGTCCACTCATCTCAATAACAAGGATCTCCGGGAATTGAACCCGCAGTCCACTCATCTCAGTAACATGGATCTCCGGGAATTGAACCCGCAGTCTTTTATATCAGTATCATAGGATCTCCGGGAATTGAACCTGCAGTCCTTTACCTCAGTAGCATCGGATCTCCGAAAATTAAACCCGCGGTCCATTGAACATAAACACAACCAATAAGAGGAAACATAGAGAAAATATAAAGTACACAGCTACAATTTAACACTAAATTCAGTTTCAACAGGTTCCAGTGAGTTCAATTAAGACAAGTAGGCACTTAGACAGATAATCCTATCTAATCATGTTTTCCTAGCTAACACCAGATAAGTCTTGCAATTTAACTAATTAAATAACAAAGATAACACGGATTGAACAATTCAAGTAAGGTGGTTTCCAACAATCTGCGCAAGTACACGCCTGTCACCTCGCGTACAAGGCATTTAAATCAATGCATATATATCCTTGGGGAGAAAATCCCCCACGCAAGGTTAGACAAGCCACTTACCTCAAAGAAGTGCAAGTCAACCTGAGATCACACCCTTGCCACGAGTATTCGACTCCAAATGGCTCAACTATCTATTATCTTGGAAAATACTCGCCTATGCTACGTGATCCGAGAATGAACTTCAACAACAGACCGGCGATAACCTCGAACCGGAAAAACAACCTTGAACGTCCACCTCAAACCGTTTTCGACATCTCAGCTCCACATAAACCTCCAAACGAGCTTCAAATGGAATTTGTGAGTTTGAAACTGTTATGGTGTGCGTTCGCCGGTTTCAATGGTGGTCGTTTGTGTGCTGTGTGTTGTTCACAGCGGGAGAGTGGTGGAGGGGTCAGAAGCTGCAGCGGTGATTTCACTACTTAGGTCTTGTGGTCAGGAAGATTAAGGTGAGGGTGCTGAAGGTTCAAGGGATCGACTGAGCGATAAATCAATACAAGCGCGATAACACTTCGACGTCGTTAGCTTCTCCATGGACTGGAGGTCTCTTGTGAAGTGACCATTAATTAGTTGTTGAACATGTGAGATCTTCTTTTCTTTTATAGTGATTTCACCTTTTATACAGAAAAGTTTGGTTCGTGGAATTAAATGAAGAGAAAGAACGAAGCAGAGAGGGGTTATTTGTGTTGCGGCGGATTCTATTTTTTTAGGTCTCCGTTTTTGGTTCTGTGTGGTGTTTGCCCCTCATTTGATTTTTGAGGGTGTATTTTAACTGAGGAAGGTAGTGGTGGGGAACAAGGAGTAAATTCTAAAAATGACCGGTCGGGTCATTACAGAATTTGAATAACATTGATGGGAAATAAAGAAAACGAGTAAAGAATCACTTACCCAAAAAGTTTGATGAAAATCGCCCAAGAATCGCCAAGAATTATTGTTTGAGAAATAGGATGAAAATCCCGTTTCTGTTCTGTTTTGGGACTTAAAATCATTGGCCTAAAATTTATTCATCACGTTCGCGACACCCAGATCGCGTTCGCGATGAAGGAAAATGGCAGGCATTGCGTTCGCATAGAGACAGTCGCGAACACGAAGGAAAAAATTGGGGGTCTTCACAATTGGCCTACGCGAACGCGTGACACATTACGTGAACGCGTGACACCTTACGTGAACGCGTACAAGGGGGAGGTTAGGCTTACACAAACGCGAAGGGATTATCTCGAACGCGAAGAAGGGGGGCAGGCTGGCCATCGCGAATGCGACCAAAGGGACGCGAATGCGATGAAGGAATGTCTGCTGCAGATTTTCTGCAATTTTCCTAAGTTCAAAACCATCCCGATACCTATCCGAAACTCACCTGAGCCCTCGGGGCTCCAAACCAAATATGACACTGACTCAAAACATCATACGAACTTGCTCGCGCAATCAAATCGCCAAAATAACATCAAAATCAACGAAATGAGCCTTAAAACTCCAAAATCTTTCCAAATTTCCAATTTAAGGCCGAAACGCGTCAAACGACGTTCTTTTTTAACCAAACTTCACAGGAAGCGCTTAACCAATATATATGACTTGTACCGGGTATCGGAACCAAAATACGAGCCCGATACCATTACTTTTTAATAAAATTTCAGTTTCATTTTCCTTAAATATTTTCAGAAAATAATTTAATAGAAAAATTCTTTTACCGGGGTTATAGACCTCAGATTTCGATTTGGGCATACGCACGAGTTTCATATTTTTTTACGGATTTTCTGAGACTGTCAAATCACAGGTCTGGGTCCGTTTACCAAAAATATTGACCAAAGTCAACCATATCAATATTAATATCAAAATTCTTCAAATTTTTCACATAATTCATATATTTCAACATAAAAAAATTTGGGCTTTGTACCCGGACTGCGCACGCAAATCGAGGCAACTATAAATGAGGTTTTCAAGGCCTTAGAAGCTCGAAATGATTGAGAAAACAAGTGATGACCCTTTGGGTCGTCACAGATTGGTCTGTTACGCTTCATGCATGCATAGACTATGTCCGTCTTGGACTTTATTCTATTTGCAGCATTAGCAACAGAAATATGACATTTAGCTTTGGGTCAGAAAATGTGTCTTGCAATAATTTATACATTAATTATCACTTGAACTTCAAGTTTATATTTTCTTGTACGAGGATCTGTGTGTACTCATAATAATTCATTTCACGTATCACTTTCTCAGCTGTCCATTTTCTCCCCCTAATATTGGGATTACCAACATATTTCCCAACCTTCTTTGGGAACTCATCTTTGTGTATTGTGGTGGTATAATTAAATCATATAGCATATCCATATTTCTATATGGAAATATTTGGTTCCTGACCGTGAACCAATTGTCATGGAGAGAATTTATCATAACTTGTTGGCTAGATGCGTACAAGTGATATTGTATATTAAATAATACACCTCATATCAAATTTCTATTTGGGAGTTTTGTTCTCTTAACCAATGGTTTAGCTATAATTGGAGGCATACAATTTCTGCTAAACCAACTTAGATTTAAACCAGTATTATCAAGATAAATCATCATAATTTATATTTTGGAACTGTGCTCTAATAGTTTGAGCAAGCAATCTTGCAATCCAAACTGCAAGTTGATAACAAATACACATGTGACCATATAATAGATGCATCTATTAAAATTATTTTATAGTAAATGATCCACATAGCAGGTGACTGGGCCCATATATTTATCACCTTTTATTCGTTCCAGAAATCAAGGGATTCAATCACAACCTTAACTGGTTTATCATGAGAATACCCACCACAAGAGAATTCTTGATGAATCTTTTATTCTTTGATATATGCCAATGTAATTCTCTATTAATTTTTTTTTGCATCATAATTGAACCGGGATGGTCAACCGGTCATGCCAACTAGTATTTATTTTAGTAAACCTCTAGTTTACTTGTGGCATATGATTCCAGCGTCATGCTTATATTTATGTAGTACAAATAGAAAGAAGATCAGGTAACCTTTCACATTTACCCGGTATAATTATAGAAATATGAAGATATTCAATCCTCTTTTCATTTATAGTCTCAATATGCCAACCACTTTGATTTATACATTTGAAACTAACAAAGTTTCTTTTGAGACTTACTACCACCAATGCCATGAATAATTTATTTATTCAGGTAGTAACAAACTCGCTCTTTCGGAGCTCTCAATAATTTTGTACTACAAGATCTTTTGTCACACCATCCATATGGTGAATATCTCTTTCAGGGAGAAAATCATATCTAATAATTATCATGGTCAAAATCATCATAAGCAAAATTATTTTTTTCTTTAATTTTGCCTTTAGTAACCTTTTATAAGACATGACAAAATAAATTTTGGTGTACCATGCGACCAATTACAATATCATGTAATCACACAATAATATTTATTCTCTTTATTTCACTCAAACATCCCTTAGAGGTGAGTTGTGTGATATTCATCTTATCATGAGTTGCATGTCTTTATTGCTTTATCACATATTGCCACATTCACCTTTAGGAATGAGTCTGGATTCTTAATGCTTATCATAAGTCACATTCTCTTCAAGGAATGGATCATAATTAGCGATGTGCTTTATGCCAATTTGATGGTAAACATTGTCTTTATATTTTGAAGGACTTATTTTTTAGAACCCTTGTTATTCTCCTTTTATAATCATTGTGATGATTATTATTATTTGGAACGCTCACGTTCATTGTTCAACCATTGTCTTCATTTAGACTTATTATGTACTGCTACCACATTCATTTCAAGAATGGAGCTAATCAAGTGGGACAATCTTCATGCCTTTTCATGAAAAATATATTATTTTGCTTTAGTTATCAATATGGTACAATGGGACTCAAACTCAATGTATTACCAATATAAAGGCATGTTAGGCCATAATAAATTGGGACTCAATCCCAACTCATATCATTATGGAGCATCAGGAATTGATCTTGATGCCTTACCCTCAATCAATGGCATAATAGACTAAACAATATTGAGATTCATTATCAAGCCTTACTTTTAATTACATTCCAATAACGTTACACACAAATAATTTGCAACTTAACAAATTAAATTTATTTTCTTAAATAAGTGTACAAAAGCTTTATCAATTATTTGTTGCATCTATATGAAATACAAACATTTTTAGTTGAAATATTTTTTCTAAATTCTATTAGAGTTTAAATGGATCATAAAATCATTTTCATAATATTTATTGAGCCTCTTAAAAAATGTTATTGTTTTCATGGTATACCATACCTATTGGATTTGATTTAACGTCATGAATTTCCTTCACTCAATTCAACCAAGCAATGAGTAAATACATTTATCAAAAGTATAACATATAAGTAACAACACATATACAATACTAATACATAAATTCAGCATTTATATTACCTAAAAAATGACACTATAGGTAATAACTTACCAATTGTAGCTTATGCATCATTCATATAAAATACTTAAAAATAGTAAGTCACTAGCAAGCATCAAGTAGATCATAGATACTTGAAAATACCTCTTCTAGTAGTCATACTAATCATTGTTTACTCAAATGATACAATCATAAATTATGAAGTATATTTTCTCAATAGCTTGTTTGTTTTTCAAATTTCAAAGAAGTAATTAATCAACCTAGATAAAGATGTGAAGTATTTTTTTCTTCAAGATGATTTATGATTTAATGAGTATGACCATTTTGTTTTATTCCTTTTTAACTATATGCAAGGGCAAAAATCCAAAAGGAAAAAATATTCATCCTAGTAAAAAAATATTAAAAGCGGCAGGACAGACCGAAGATAGTTAACACACAAATATGCATAAGACAACTTATATAACATATCCTTGGTTACCATGACATGCATCTATCAACAATTAACTACCATTATAATTTTCACATATAGAACTTCAAAAATTTCATTCCATTCATGTGATATAAAAGATGTAATATTAATATGTGTTTATGTAATACGGGTGTAGTACCAAGTTGTGTGCATATGAGATATTAAAATAATAACAAGTATAAGATAACCACACCTTCTTACGTTTCATTACTTACCATATGTAGTTTTCTCTTTATCTAATCATGAGATGATATGTATGGCTTCTAATTAAAATATTTTTGGATGTAGATTTTTTTTAGATATATATACAATTGGTTAGAGACTCGTGCTAATAACGTGTTATAAAATAAAAGTAATTTAGTAACATGAATAAGAAATAAAAGCAATTTTGTAAAACATGAACAAGAAATAGAGATAGAGAGAAGGAAGAGATTTTCTTCTTCAATTGTGTGTATTTTCCTATCTATTACAAGGCCTTTATATAGGCATTAAAAATGAAGAAAATATGTCATGGAATATTTATTGAACATACAAAATATATCATTGACTATGTCATTAAGCATTTGAGATGAAGATCGTGAAAGAAGAGTAGACATCCACCATAAATTTATATCTATCTATATAGAATAACAAAAGTAAAACTTTAATAGGCTTCCAAGTGAAATTCTCACAACTCAACACATATAAAAAATTAAGACAACTATCCAAGATAATTAGAGTTTCAAATTAACTCAAACTACAACTCAGGAAATCAAATTTAACTTTTTGCACGTTTGAGTTTGATACTCCACGATTGAGTTATTGCAGTGATAAATTACTCCCCTTTTTTTGGTTGAATGTTATAAAAAAACCTCCTACTTTCTTAGTTGGCAGTTGTTTAATCAACCACTAACCATTCAAATTTATAATTATTTTTATACAAATAAAAGTGAAAAAGGAGGAAAATAGTAACTTTTTTGTTGCCCTTTTTAAATCAACAACTACCCACTCAAATTTGCAATTATCTCTGTATAAATAAAAGTGAAAAAAGAGAGGAGGAAAACAGTCAAATGTTTTTCATGACTGATCGTGCACTCAAACGTGAGCTTCATCCCTATTTTATCTACACCTCCATAATTGATAAATGTCACGACCTGGATTTCCCACCATCAGGAGTCATGATGGAGCCTACTAGTGGAAGCTAGGCAAGCCAATTCTTACTTACATTTTCATTAGTTACAACTATCTTCTTAAGACTTTAAATAAAATCATGTAATTACAGCAGAATAATTAAACTTAGCGGAAGACTTAGCAAATTTTACTAAATACGATACATAAAATCCACACATGATACACTACGCAAGACTGGTGTCACAATACACACGAACTTCTAAGAATAATACACATAATCGTGTAAAAGAAATATAAATTGTTTATCTCGAATACATGAGATAACAGAATGAAAAATATAGATAGAGGAGACAATGGGTCCTGCGGACGCCTGCAAGGCTACCTCGAAGTCTCAATAGTCGGAATATCCTCAATCGTGCTATTGCTGTTGCTGCTGTCCGTAACCTGTATCTGCGCAAAAAGAGCGCAGAGTGTAGTATCAGCACAACCAACCTGTCACGACTCGGATTTTCCCCCAACATCGGGATCGTGATGGCGCCTACTCGTGGTAGCTAGGCAAGCCTCTTTATTCACACTATCCTGTTTCTAACAATATTTCACATTCAATTTAAAAGCTAAAACCATAACCTTAATTAAACATGTGCGAAAGACTTTGTAATATAGTAATAAGCAGTTTCAAGGTAAAATAATACTGAAATCTTCTACCCAAGACATTGAGTCACCAACTCACGAACTACTACATGAATACTACACATAAAGGTCTGAAAGAAATATAACATAATTTGTTTGTCTCGGAACAAGGAGACTACGACTAATGACATAAATAAAAAGAAGAAACGCCGGGCCTGCGGACGCCTGCAAGCTACCTCGGTCTCAAGTATGATCAACTCCCACGCAAAAGATCTACTGCTGGTGCTCCTGATCGAAACCTGGACCTGTGCAAAAATGCATAGAAGTGCAGTATCAGCACAACCGACCCCATGTGCTGGTAAGTGCCTGGCCTATCCTGGCAAAGTAGTGACAAGCCTAGGACCAGACACCCATATGAACCTGTGCAGCTCTATATATATATGTATACCACAAGATAACGAGAAATAATCAAGTAATAACTCAACAAGGAATGTCACAGAAAAACTCAACAGTTAATCAACAGTTATTAAATCAACAAGGAAAACAAGTATAATGAGATACAAGTAATGTTAAGTCAATGAAATAGCAAATAAAGTGCATGGCATCACCCTTCGTGCTTTTACTCTCATCCTCACCAATAAGCAAATAAAGTGCACGTCATCACCCTTCGTGCTTTTACTCTCATCCTTACATCCATGGTACGGCATGATCCTTCGTACATGGTTCAATAACAAGACACGGCATGATCCTTCGTGCATAATCAGTAACATGGCACGGTATTAACCTTCGTGCATAATCAATAACAAGGCACGACATCAACCTTTGTGCATAAACAATAATTCAAGGCACGGCATCACCCTTCGTGCATTATCACTCTTCCTCACCCAAATAACAATCACAGTTAAGGGCACAAAATGAAAACAACAAATCATGACCCGGCAAGGGACACAATAATCATTTCAACGAAGTCCCGGCAAGGGAAAACAATAATCAACTTCACAACCCGGCAAGGGTTCAAGATTATGACTTAAAAACATCCCACATTAACTCACAATATATGTCAACAAACGACTCACGGTCATGTTAGACGCCAGTGTATGGATGCTCGTCACCACAGCCCATAAACCGCACTCGATCACATAGCACATAGCACATAATCCTATTCCCTCAAGCTAGGATAGAACAAACACTTACCTCTAGCCTTGAAGTCCAAATTATGCTTCAATTATAGCTTTTTTCCCGAATTTCCGCTTTCAACTAGCTCGAATCTAATCACAATTGATTCCATTATATTAATAATCACTAATTAACTTGGTTTGAATGCTTAAAGATGGTTTTCTCAAAGTTTACCCCAAAATTTCCCAAAATCCCCCTGGCCCCATGTGGTCGGAACTCGGGGTTCGGACCAAAATTCTATTACCCATTCCCCCACGAGTTCAATTATAAGATTTGTTTCAAAATCGGACCTCAATTCGAGGTCCAATTGCCCAATTCATGAAAAACCTAGGTTCTACCCAAAAACATGGATTTCTACCATGAAAACCTTTGATTCTTATTGAAAAACATGATTAATGTTGTTAGGAATTGAAAGAATTAAGTAAAAAGTGACTCACAATTGCTTTGGAGTGAATTTGGCCTTGACAGCTGCGGATATCGCAATTGCGGACATTTGTTTGCAATTGCGAACGCTACAGGTCTGGGGCCTGCTGTTCTCGCATTTGCGAGAGAAAGTTCGCATTTGCGAACTCTAGCCAAGGTGTGCCAGTCTCACATTTGCGAGACTTCCTTCGCATTTGTGAAGGTGAGGCCTCATTGCTCAGGATCGCATTTGCGACCCTTTATTCGCATTTGCGAACACTGGCCATCTAAGGCCCTTTTCGCATTTGCGACACTTTGTTCGCATTTGCGAACTTGGCATGATTCTGGCAGACTTCGCATTTGCGATCAAGGGTTCGCATTTGCGAACCCAGCCTAGACCTGTCACCTTCGCATTTGCTAGAATTTGTTCGCAAATGCGAAGCCAACAGCTGGGTGAAAAACCAGCAGTGCAAAAATTCAGAAATTGATCCAACGGCCTATCAAATCTTTACCCGAGCCCCCCGGGCTCCCAACCAAACATGTACATAACATCAAAAATACATTATGAACTTGTTCGTGCGATCACATCGCCAATATAACATCGTTTTCATTAAATCAAGCCTCAAGTTCATGATTTTCATACTTTTGGTTTTCAAATTTTCAAACTTGGAACTCAAGGTCCAAAACATATCAAATGACATCCGAATGTCACCAAACTTTGCATAAAGCACATATATAATATTTAAGACTTGTACCGGGCGTCGGAACCAAAATACGAGCCCGATATCAGGGTCATTTAATTCATTTTCCTTTAATCATTACATCAAAAACAATTTCACAGAAAAATTCATAACTTGGGCTCTAGGCCTCAGAATTCGACTCCGGACGCATGTCCAAGTCCCATATTTTCCTACGGACCTTCCGGGACCATCCAATCTCGGGTCTGGGTCCGTTTACCAAAAATGTAGACCGAAGTCAACTATATCAATATTAATATCATTTTTCTCCAAATGTTTCATAGAAATCATATTTTCTATCACAAATCTTTCCGGCTACATGCCCGGATTGCGCACGTAAATCGAGGCAACATAGAATGAGGTTTTCAATGCCTCGGAAGTGTAGAACAAATGAGGAAAACAAGTGATGACCCCATTGGGTCGTCACATCCTCCACCTCTAAAACAACCGTTCATCCTCGAACGGACAAGAGAAGGAAGTACCTGAGTCAGGGAACAAATATGGGTAGCGGCTACGCATATCGGACTCGGACACCCAGGTCGATGCCTCAGGAGGCTGACCTCTCCACTGAACATGCACGGAAGGATAACTCTTCGACCTCAACTGTCGGACCTGCCGGTCTAGAATAGCCATCGGCTCCTCCTCGTAGGATAGATCATTGTCCAATTGGACAGTGCTGAAGTCTAGCACATGTGTGGGATCGCCGTGGTATCTCCGAAGCATAGATACATGAAAAAATGGATGCACGGCTGATAAGATGGGTGGCAGATCTAGTTTGTAAGCCACCCCTCCCACTCGGTCTAGAATCTCAAATGGGCCAATATACCTAGGGCTGAGCTTGCCCTTCTTCCCGAACCTCATCACGCCCTTCATAGGCGACACTCGGAGCAACACTCGCTCACCAACCATGAAATCTACATCTCGAACCTTACGATCCATATAAGTCTTCTGTCTGGACTGAGCTGAACGCAATCTCTCCTGGATAGTCTTGACCTTATCCAAGGCCTCCTGGACTAAATCTGTACCCAACAACCGAGCCTCCCCCGGCTCAAACCATCTGACTGGAGATCGACATGCCTACCATACAACGCCTCATACGGGGCCATCTGGATGCTGGACTGGTAGCTGTGTAGGCGAACTCTGCTAATGGCAGAAACTGGTCCCACGAGCCTCCGAAATCAATGACATAGGCCTGAAGCATGTCCTATAGAATCTGAATAGTCCTCTCGGACTGACCATCTGTCCGAGGATGAAAAGTTGTACTCAGCTGAACCTGGGTGCCTAACTCCTGCTGGACTGCTCTCCAAAACCGCGAGGTAAACTGTGTACCCCGATCAGAGATAATAGATACCGGCACCACGTGAAGTCGAACAATCTCTCTGATGTAAATCTCTGCTAACCTCTCCGATGAGTAGGAGACACATACTGGAATGAAGTGTGCTGACTTGGTCAGCCTATCAACAATGACCCAAATAGCATCAAATTTCCTCCGAGTCAAAGGAAGTCCCGTAACGAAGTCCATAGTGATCCGCTCCCATTTCCACTCGGGAATCTCAATCCTCCGGAATACACCACCAGGGCACATATTTCACCTGCTGACAATTTAGACACCGAGCGACATACGCAATGATATCTTTCTTCATTCTGCGCCACCAATAGTGCTGCCGTAAGTCCTGGTACATCTTCGCGGCGCCCGAGTGAATAGAATATCGTGAACGGTGGGCCTCCGCTAAGATCAACTCTCGAATCCCTTCGACATTGGGCACACAAACTCGACCCTGTAATCTCAATACCCCATTGTCATCTAGATTTACCTTTGTGGCACCTCCCCGCTGTACTGTATCTCTCATATCATGCAAATGAGGATCATCAAATTGCCTCTCACGGATACGCTCTAATAGAGAAGAACGAGCGACCGTGCGGGCTAAGACCCTGCTAGGCTCAGAAATGTCTAATCTCACGAACCGGTTGGCTAAGGCCTGGACATCTAGAGCAAATGGTGTCTGACTAACCGGTATATAAGCAAGGCTACCCATGCTGGCAAACTTCCTACTCAATGCATCGGCCACCACATTGGCCTTACCCGGGTGGTACAGAATAGTAACATCATAATCCTTCAATAGCTCCAACCACTTCCACTACCTCAAGCTCAACTCCTTCTACTTGAACAAGTATTTCAGGCTCTTGTGATCAGTGTACACCTCACACATCACACCATATAATCAATGCCTCCAAATCTTCAAAGGCATGAACCACTGCTGCCAGCTCAAGATCATGAACCGGATAATTCTTCTCATGTATTTTCAACTGTCTCGAAGCGTAAGAAATAACCTTATCATCCTGCATCAATACCGCTCCAAGCCCCGTACGTGATGCATCACAGTAAACTGTATAAGGCCCTGCACCCGTAGGTAGTATCAACACTGGTGCTGTAGGTCAAGGCTGTCTTGAGCTTCTGAAAGCTCGCCTCATACTCATCTAACCACTTGAACTGGGCATCCTTCTGGGTCAACCTGGTCATCGGGGCTGCAATAGAAGAGAACCCTCTACAAATCGACGGTAGTAACCTGCTAACCCCAAGAAACTCCGGATCTTGGTGGCTGATCTTAGTCTAGGCCAGTTATGGACAGCCTCAATCTTCTTTGGGTCCACCTGAATACCTTCCACTGATACGATATGACCCCGAAATGCCACCGAACTCAACCAGAACTCACATTTCGAAAATTTGGCATATAGTTGATCATCCTTCAGAGTCTAAAGAACCACTCTGAGGTGATGCTCGTGCTCTTCCTGGCTGCGGGAGTATACCAGGATGTCATCTATAAAGACAATCACGAACAGATCTAAGTAAGGCCTAAACACCCGATTCATCAACTCCATGAATGCTTCTGGGGCATTGGTCAACTCGAAAGACATGACCAAGAACTCATAATGCCCATATCTAGTGCGAAAAGCTATCTTAGGAATGTCAGCCGCCCTGATCTTCAGCTGATGGTAGCCTGACCTCAAGTCTATCTTTGAGAACACCCTCGCTCCCTGGAGCTGGTCAAACAAATCATCAATCCTCGATAGTGGATACTTATTTTTTATTGTCACTTTGTTCAATTACCGGTAATCAATACACATCCGCATCGAGCCATCTTTCTTCTTTACAAACAAGACAAGTGCTCCCCAGGGGGAAACACTGGGCCTGATAAAGCCCTTCTCAAGAAGGTCCTACAACTGATCTTTCAACTCTTTTAACTCCGGCGGGGCCATACGATAGGGTGGAATAGAGATGGGCTGAGTGCCCGGTGCCAGATCAATGCAAAAATCAATATCCCTGTCGGGTGGCATTCTCGGCAGGTCTGAAGGGAAAACCTTAGGAAACTCCCGTACAATGGGGACTGACTCAATAGAAGGAACCTCTGCGCTAGAATCACAAACATAAGCCAGATAAGTTAGACACCCCTTCTCGACCATGCGTCGAGCCTTAACATAGGAAATAACAGTGCGAACGGAGTGGCTTGATGTACCTTTCCACTCTAGTTGGGGTGATTCTGGCAAGGCCAAGGTCACAGTCTTAGCATGTCAATCTAGAATAACATGGTATGGGGACAACCAGTCCATCCCCAATATGACATCAAAATCCACCATGTCCAAAAGCAACAGATTAACACGGGTCTCAAGACCCCCAAAGATAACTACGCACGAGCGATGTACCCGGTCGACTATAATGGAGTCGCCCACTGGTGTAGACACGTAAACTGGAATATCCAGAGCACAGCTAGGTACGGCCAAATACGGTGCAAAGTAGGAAGACACATATGAATATGTAGACCCAGGGTCAAATAATACGGAAGCACCTCTACCACAAACAATAATGATACCTGTGATCATAGCATCTGATGCCTCCGCCTCTGGCCTGGCTGGCAAAGCATAGAATCGGGGATCAGCACCTCCCCTATGAGCTACATCCCTAGGACGATCATCAACTAGCTGACCTCTGCCTCTGGCTGGATGGTCTCCACCTCTACGGTCTCGACCTCCACCTCTATGATCTCTACCCCCGCCTCTGGCTGGCTGGGCAGGCTGAGGGTCAGCTGGGGCCTGAATCATGGGACGAGGGCCCCGCTGCTGAGTTTTGCCCGTCGCTCGAGGGCAGAACCTGACAAGATGGCCCGGGTCACCACAACCGTAGCAACTCTTAGGCTGATGGGGTTGCTGGCCCTGACGACCTGAATGACCTCCACGAACACTCTGAAGAGGCTGAGCACTAATAGGAGACTGATCTGAATACTGCTCACGAAACCCACGATCACCTGGTCCACCCTGTGAAGCCTGAAGGGCGGAATGGAAAGGCCTGGAAGACTTGCCCCTATCAAAAGATTCCCTGCCACCAGAAGAAGAACCACTAAACCTGCCTGAATGACGGGGCCTCTTATCTGAAGAATAACCACCTCCCCGAGCAAGAGCCATCTCAACTCTACGTGCTGCATTAGCTGCCTCCTGAAATGATATATCACTCTCCACTCCCAAAGCCATCTGGAGTCTAATTGGCTAATTAAGCCCATCTATGAACCTGCGAACTCTCTCCCGCTCTGTGGGAAGTATCACCACTGCATGACGTGCCAAATCAACAAATCTCGTCTCGTACTGAGTGACAGTCATAGTGCCCTGCTGGAGGCGCTCAAACTGCCTCCGAAGTGCATCCCGCTGAGTAACAGGGAGAAACTTCTCTAGAAATAACTCCGCAAACTGATCCCATGATAAAGCAGGGGACCCTACTGGTCGAGTCAAACAATAATCCCTCCACCAAGTCTTGGCGGATCCTGAAAGCCTGAATGTACAGAAGTCAACTCCATTGGACTCCACGATCCCCATAGTCTTGAGAATCTCATGGCAACCGAATAAGAAATCCCGAGGATCCTCCGATGTGGCACCGCTGAAGGTAGTGGTTAACATCTTGGAGAACCGATCAAGTCTCCAAAAAGAATCAGAAGTCATGGCGGCTCCATCTCCGGCCTGAGCTGTGGTACCTGACTGAGTGGCCACAGCTGGCTGAACCACTGGTGCTTGAGGCTGAGGAGCTACTGGCTCCGGAGTACGAGCAATAGGAGTCCGGGCCCCTCCTCCAGCCTGAGAAGTGGCTGGTGCAACTGGTAATAAACCTGCTCTGGCAACGCTGTCCATAAAACCCGCTATCCTGACCAAAGCCTCACGAAGATCCGGGGAAAATAAGGCGTCCCCTGGGACCTGAGCTGGGCCCACTGGAGCTGCTGGGACCTGGAACCTCCTCGCCAGTCTCAATATGAGGCTCCACCTCTGGAATAGCTGCTGGGGGCTGAGCTCTGCCCCTACCACAGCCTCCGATACGACCTCGGCCCCTACCCCTCAAGGGAGCTGCCTGGGGCTCAGGCTGCTGGTCAGCGGACGAAGAAGCGCGTGTCCTCACCATCTGCGAAAGGACAGAGTAGAAGTTCAATCAGTATTTTGAAGGATAAATCGCACGACAAGAAGGAACAAATGAGAGACTCTTTCCTAACTCAATAGACTCTGGAGGACAAGTACAGACGTCTCCGTACCTACCTCTCAAACTCTACTAAGCTTGTTCGTGAGTGGTGAGACCTATGTAACCTAGAGCTCTGATACCAACTTGTCACGACCCGGATTTTCCCCCAACATCGGGATCGTGATGGCGCCTACTCGTGGTAGCTAGGCAAGCCTCTTTATTCACACTATCCTGTTTCTAACAATATTTCACATTCAATTTAACAGCTAAAACCATAACCTTAATTAAACAAGTGCAGAAGACTTTGTAATATAGTAATAAGCAGTTTCAAGGTAAAATAATACTGAAATCCTCTACCCAAGACGTAGAGTCACCAACTCACGAACTACTACATGAATACTACACATAAAGGTCTGAAAGAAATATAACATAATCTGTTTGTCTCGGAACAAGGAGACTACAGCTAATGACATAAATAAAAAGAAGAGACGCCGGGCCTGCGGACACCTGCAAGCTACCTCAGTCTCAAGTATGATCAACTCCCAAAAGATCTACTGCTGCTGCTCTTGATCGAAACCTGGACCTGTGCAAAAACGCACAGAAGTGCAGTATCAGCACAACCGACCCCATGTGCTGGTAAGTGCATGGCCTATCCCGGCGAAGTAGTGACAAGCCTAGGACCAGACACCCACATAAACCTGTGCAGTTCTATATATATATGTATACCACAAGATAACGAGAAATAATCAAGTAATAACTCAACAAGGAATGTCACAGAAGAACACAACAGTTAATCAACAGTTATTAAATCAACAAGGAAAACAAGTATAATGAGATACAAGTAATGTTAAGTCAATGAAATAGCAAATAAAGTGCACGACATCACCCTTCGTGGTTTTACTCTCATCCTCACCAATAAGCAAATAAAGTGCACGGCATCACCCTTCGTGGTTTTACTCTCATCCTCACATCCATGGTACGGCATGATCCTTCGTACATGGTTCAATAACAAGGCACGACATGATCCTTCGTGCATAATCAGTAACATGGCACGGCATTAACCTTCGTGCATAATCAATAACATGGCACGTTATCAACCTTCGTGCATAAATAATAATTCAAGGCACGGCATCACCCTTCGTGCATTATCACTCTTCCTCACCCAAATAACAATCACAGTTAAGGGCAGAGAATGAAAACAACAAATCATGAACCGTCCCGGCAAGGGACACAATAATCATTTCAACGAAGTCCCGGCAAGGGAAAACAATAATCAACTTCACAACCCGGCAAGGGTTCAAGATTATGACTTAAAAACATCCCACATTAACTCACAATATATGTCAACAAACGACTCACGGTCATGCTAGACGCAGGTGTATGGATGCTCGTCACCACAGCCCATACACCGCACTCGATCACATAGCACATAGCACATAATCATATTCCCTCAAGCTAGGATAGAACAAACACTTACCTCTAGCCTTGAAGTCCAAATTATGCTTCAATTATAGCTTTTTCCCCGAATTTCCGCTTTCAACTAACTCGAATCTAATCACAATTCATTCCATTATATTAATAATCACTAATTAACTTGGTTTGAATGCTTAAAGATGGTTTTCTCAAAGTTTACCCCAAAATTTCCCAAACCGCCCTTGGCCCCACGGGGTCGGAACTCGGGGTTCGGACCAAAATCTGGTTACCCATTCCCCCACGAGTTCAATTATAAGATTTGTTTCAAAATCGGACCTCAATTCGAGGTCCAATTGCCCAATTCATGAAAAACCTAGGTTCTACCCAAAAACATGGATTTCTACCATGAAAACCTTTGATTCTTATTGAAAAACATGATTAATGTTGTTAGGAATTGAAAGAATTAAGTAAAAAGTGACTTACAATTGCTTTGGAGTGAATTTGGCCTTGAGAGCTCGTGTGTGGTGTGAGGGTTTTTGAAAAAGTGAAGAATGAACTGAAAAATTCGTTTAAGTATAGAATTACACAGTTGCGGATATCGCAATTGCGAACATTTGTTCGCAATTGCGAACGCTACAGGTCTGGGGCCTGCTGTTCTCGCATTTGCGAGAGAAAGTTCGCATTTGTGAACTCTAGCCAAGGTGTGCCAGTCTCGCATTTGCGAGACTTCCTTCGCATTTGCGAAGGTGAGGCCTCATTGCTCAGGATCGCATTTGCGACCCTTTATTCGCATTTGCGAATACTGGCCATCTGAGGCCCTTTTCGCATTTGCGACACTTTGTTCGCATTTGCGAACTTGGCATGATTCTGGCAGACTTCGCATTTGCGATCAAGGGTTCGCATTTGCGAACCCAGCCTAGACCTGTCACCTTCGCATTTGTGAGAATTTGTTCGCAAATGCGAAGCCAACAGCTGGGTGAAAAACCAGCAGTGCAAAAATTCAGAAATTGATCCAACGGCCTATCAAATCTTTACCCGAGCCCCTCGGGCTCCCAACCAAACATGTACACAACATCAAAAACACATTACGAACTTGTTCGTGTGATCACATCGCCAATATAACATCGCTTTCATCAAATCAAGCCTCAAGTTCATGATTTTCATACTTTTGGTTTTCAAATTTTCAAACTTGGAACTCAAGGTCCAAAACATATCAAATGACATCCGAATGTCACCAAACTTTGCAGAAAGCACATATATAATATGTAAGACTCGTACCGGGCGTCAGAACCAAAATACGAGCCCGATACCATGGTCATTTAATTCATTTTCCTTTAATCATTACAACAAAAACAATTTCACAGAAAAATTCATAACTTGGGCTCTAGGCCTCAGAATTCGACTCCGGATGCATGTCCAAGTCCCATATTTTCCTACGGACCTTCCGGGACCGTCCGATCTCGAGTCTGGGTCCGTTTACCAAAAATGTAGACCGAAGTCAACTATATCAATATTAATATCATTTTTCTCCAAATGTTTCATAGAATTCATATTTTCTATCACAAATCTTTCCGGCTACATGCCCGGATCGCGCACGTAAATCGAGGCAACATAGAATGAGGTTTTAAAGGCCTCGGAAGTGTAGAACAAATGAGGAAAATAAGTGATGACCCCATTGGGTCGTCACACAACCACATGCGCTGGTAAGTGTCTGGCCTATCCCGGCGAAGTAGTGATGAGGCTAGGACGAGACACCCATATATACATGTACAGTTGGGATATATATATATATATATATGCAACAACAGAAAAATATTAACGAACATTTATAAGGAAAGAATCTGCTCTGAATTAGCAACCAATAATTTATAATATCCGAAGTAATCTGAACAATGGAACAAAACTTACTTTCATGACTCAATTCATTTTTCATTGTATATCTTGTGGTAGGCGTACAACTCGCTCCCAAATTTAACAATAGGCTACCGGCAACTATGGCCAATGCCAAGATTCAAATAACTTTGTGGTCGGTGTGCCACACGATCCCATTTTTTATTATATAAGTGGTCGGCGTGCCACACAATTCCAATTCTTTAATATATAAGTGATCGGCGTGCCACACGATCCCAAATCTTTAATAATGTATATTACCCGCATCAAACCAATAATCTCTGATCAACGGTAAGTATATAAAAGTATTACCGGTATTAAACCAATAATCTTCACTTTCAACAATATTTATATTACCGGTATAAAACCAATAAATGATAATAAATCAACAATATATCTCCGTTACCGGTGTGACACCAATAACTCTTAATCGATAATTTATATATATTACCGGTATAAAACCAATAATCATTTCCTTTCACATAATCACATAGGATTAATAAGAATTTAATCCATTTAAGACCCACGGTCATGCTCGACCCCCAACGTATAGATACTCGTCACCGTGCCTATACGTCGGATTCCACATATAATAATTTACACATAAACTCTATTCCTATTCCCTCAAGCAAGCATAGAACGAACACTTACCTCGAAAGTTTACGAACAATTCAATCCATTGTAATGCCTTTTCCTTTCAAATTTGGCTCCAATCCAATCGTATCTATACACAATTGATTTAATATCATCAATTCTACTTAACAAACTAGTTCATATGTCTAAATATAAATTTTACAACATTCTGCCCGGAATAGTAAAAATCGACCTCGGGCCCACATGCTCGAAACTCAAGGTTCGAACCAAAATAAATTCACCCAATCATCCACGAGTTCAAATATACAATTTGTTCTTAAGTTCGACCCCAAAACGAGGTCTAGATCGCAAATTCCTTGAAAACCCTAACTATACTCATTTCTCTAATTTTTCTACCCATTTACCCATATTTAGGCATAGGAATTCAAGTAATATTGATGGAAAATGAAGAAAACGAGTCAAGAATCACTTACCCAAATAGTTTGATGAAAATTGCCCAAGAATCGCCCCAATAAGCTGTTTGAAGAAGAGAGAGTTGAGAAAAATGGGATTTTATCCCGTCTGTTCTGTTTTTTGCAGAACTTAAAATCACTGGGCAAATTTACTCTATGCAATCGCAAAGCCTGTGATGTGATCACATAGAAGAAAATAAGGGGGCAGAAACATTACTCTATGCGATCGCGGAACAGTAATGCGATCGCATAGAAGAAAAAATGAGGGGCTGAACTTGCTCTATGCGATCGCAAGGACTTGTATGCGATCGCATAGAAGGATTTCTAGGTCTCAAAATTTTACTCTAAGCGATCGCGTAGGGATAATGCGATCGCATAGAAGGATTTCCTAGACTTCACATTTACTTGTCATGACCCCAAATCCCGGTTGTGATGGCGCCCAGCACAATGCTAGACCAGCCTGACCAATCAACTATAACACAGAGCTATCAACTCACACTTTACCCTTTTTAAGCATAAATAATGAGAATATAATGACAATAATATCCAACACATCGGGATTAGACATCCCCAATACCAGTATAAACCTCCCACCGAATCAGGAGTCATAAGTCATGAGCCTCTACAGAATACATAATGGTGATAGTGTATACAACTATGCACAAATGTAGAATAGACTAAGCAAACAAGGATAAACTGGAGAGTCAGGTCCTGCGGATGCTAGTATCTACCTCGACTATCCAAGTAAAGCTCCCGAGAAGCTATAGAATCAGCTCTGCTGTGATGTACCTAGATCTGCACACAAGGTGCAGGGAGTAGCGTGAGTACTTCAAACTCAGTGGTAATAAGCAAGGGTAAGACAGTGACGGTAAGAAAACCCAATACAACACTAAGTAAAGCTATACAACAATATTCTGTATCAATTACCAACATGAGCAGTATCAAAAACCAACAATATCAGCTATCAGAGTAACAAGTATAGCTAAATGCAATGCAATGCATGAGTATGACCGCTACGGCGTGTAGCCCGATCCATTTGGGTACCCGTTCTCACTGTGGGGGTTCAGACTCCGGAGGGGCTCCTACAGCCCAAGCACAATATCATGATATGCTGCGGCATGCAGCCCGATCCACTACCAGTCCAGCTACAGGCAATGCAAGCCTCACATGCACAAAAATAACATTTAAAATCTCTTTTTATCATTTTCAATAGAAAATAGTGTTTCAGAAATCCCAGAGTTTAGAAAACCATTTTAGACAGTAATAGCTCAGGACTGGTATCAGAATAACATGCCAATATCATAGAAATAATAGTAACGATCCTCGCGGGATCGCAATAACTGGCTCACAACCCAAAGATATCCATACCCATCCAAGTAGGAGGTTTACTGGCTCAATAATAGCCAACAACACAGTATAATGTTACCAGGTCGGACTAAGCCATAGTCCCCAATCAAAATCGACCCCGCACTCACATGAGAGTACGTGTCTCGCCTCAATACAGCATCACATAGTGATTTGCCGGGGTTTCGTACCCGCTGGTCATCACCCACACCCATTACTCACCTTGACTCGGCTCGAAGACTAGTCCGCAATGCCCTTGCCCCGAGAATCAGCCTCCACGGGTGCAAAATCTGATCAAAACCAATAGAAACACATCAAAATAGGCTAAAGGAACATAACCCAATCGAAACAACTCGAGTTACACCAAAAACCACGAAGTTGCCAAAACCCGACCCTCGGTCTGCTTCTTGAAAAATTACAAAAGTTACATTTTCAGAATCCTTATCTCAACATGAGTCCATACATATAAAGTTTATCAAAATCGGACTCCGTTTGCCCATTCAAATCAATGATTTTCAATATCCTAGGATTAGAGCAAAAACCTCCATTAATACACCTCCAAACCTCCATTTTCAGGTATTAACTCCATAATTTAACAAGATAATAACATAAATTGAGTCCATGAATGCTTACCTGAAGAATCCCTTCGATTTCCTCCAAAAAATAGCCTAAATCGCCTCTTGGTTCTAAGCCTCAATGTGTTAAAACATTCTGAAATTCGAACCCTTAATTTCCTTAATCGCTTACGCCATTTCCTCTTCTGCGGTCATAGGCTCGCACATGCGAGTCCGCTTCTGCAAGATTTTGGTCGCTTCTGTGACTTTTCATTAACTTGCGTCGACCGCTTCTGTGTCTAGGTTCTCGCTCCTGCGAGACCGCTTCAGCGGGAAGCTTCCCGCTTCTGCGAGATTCACCCAAAATGCTGCGCCCGCTTCTGCGAACAAGGGCTCGCTCCTGCGACAAATGTTCCGCTACTGCGGAATACCTCCTGGATAGCCCCAATACGCATCTAAGACCTCTGTAGCGCTTCTGCGAGGCAGCTTCTGCGGGGTCGCTTCTGCGGTTCCCCATCCGTAGAGCGAGACTACCTGCTGCAATCACACCAGCAGTCCCAAAATACCAAAATTCTTCCGTTAGACCCTCCGAAAACATCCCGAGGCCCCCCGGGACCTCAACAAAAATTACCAATCCACTCTAAATCATTATACAAACTTGTTCCAATCATAAAAACATACCCTCAAACACACGAATCATCAAATTAAGGCCGGTTCAAGCCTAAGATTCAACCAAAACTTCCGAAATATACATTCTATGAAAAACCCGACCAAACGATGTCCGAATGACCTGAAAATTTGCAGACATATCCAAAATCACCTAATGAAGCTACTGCAACTGTCATAATTCCATTCCAACTCCCGAATCAAAATCTCACCTATCGATCGGATTTCGCCAAAATTCCAACTTAGCCAATTCTAGCCTATTTCTACACCGGACCTCCAAATTTAATTCTGATCGTTCCCCTAAGTCACAAATCACCTCTCGGAACTAACCAAATTATCAGAATTTGATTCCTATCCCTCTAAGCATATAGTCAACTCCAGGTTGACTTTTCATAAACAAGCTTCACCCAAAAAGGCTATATGCCTCATTTTCAACCAGAATCACTCCCAATTCACCCGATAGACTCTAACACATATATAGAAACTTGAAACACATAAATGAAGGGGGTAACTGGGTGGTAACTCTCGTGACGAAAGGCCGGGTCATCACATTCTCCCCCACTTCAGAAAACGCTCATCTTCGAGCGGGTCAAGAAACTTACCTGGAGACTCAAATAAGTGAGGATATTTGCTCCGCATCTCCTGCTCGATCTCCCAAGTGGCCTCCTCCACGGGCCGACCTCTCCACTGAACCTTTACTGATGCAATGTCCTTGGATCTCAATCTCCTCACCTGATGACCCAATATATCTATAGGCTCCACATCATAGGTCAAGTGATCATCAAGCTGAATAGTACTAAAATCCAAATATGCGATGTGTCGCCGACATATTTCTGGAGCATGGATACGTGAAACACCGGATGAACTCCCGATAGACTGGGTGGCAAAGAAAGCATATAAGCCACCTCTTCAATCCTCCTGAGAATATCAAAAGGGCCAATGAATCTCGGACTGAGCTTTCCTTTTTTCCCAAATCTCATGACGCCTTTCAAAGGCGAAACCTTCAGTAAGACCTTCTCACCAATAGAATAAGACACATCCCGAACCTTCCGGTCCGCATAACTCATCGGGCATGATTGAGCTGTGCGAAGTCTCTCCTGAATTACCTTTACCTTGTCCAAAGCATCCTGGACTAACTCTGTCCCCAAAAACCTTGCCTCACCGGGCTCAAACCAACCAACTGGAGATCTACACCATCTCCCATATAAAGCCTCATACGGCACCATCTGGATACTAGATTGGTAGCTGTTGTTATAGGCAAACTCTGCGAGAGGCAAATAATCAGCCCATGAACCACCGAAATCAATAACACAAGCTCCCAACATATCCTCCAAGATCTGAATAGTACATTTGGACTGTCCGTCCGTCTGAGGATGAAATGCAGTACTCAGCTCAACCTGGGAGCCCAACTCACGCTGAAATGTCCTCCAGAACTGCGAAGTAAACTGAGTACCTCTGTCTGATATGATAGAAACTGGGACTCCATACAATCTCACGATCTCCCAAATGAATATCTCAGCTAACCGCTTCGAGGAGTACGTAGTACACACAGGAATGAAGTGAGCTGACTCGGTCAGCCTATCCACAATCAACCAAACTGAATCAAACTTCCTCGCTTTCCGAGGGAGTCCACTAACAAAGTCCATAGTGATCCTTTCCCATTTCCACTCGGGAATATCAATACACTGAAACACGCCATCGAGCCTCTAATGCTCGTACTTAACCTGTTGACAGTTGAGGCACTGTGCTACATGACTCACAATGTCCATCTTCATCTTTCTCCACCAATAATGCTGTTTCAGGTCTTGGTACATCTTCGCGGCACCTGGATGGATAAAATACTGCGAACTATGGACCTCCTCCAATATCAACTCACGAAGGCCATCAACATTGGGCACGCATATCTGACCCTGCATCCTCAATACACCATCACTATCAATAGTGACACATCTGGCATCATCATGCTGAACTCTGTCCTTAAGGCAAGCAAGTGTGGATCATCATACTGGCGCTCACGAATACAATCATATAAAGAAGACCGAGAAACAACACAAGCAAACACCCTTCTAGGCTCTGAAATGTCTAACCTAACTAACCTGTTGGCCAACGCCTGAAAATCATAAACAAATAATCTCTCACCAACTGGAATATACGCCAAGCTGCCCATACTGACCGCCTTTCGACTCAAAGCATCAGCCACCACATTGGCCTTCCCCGGATGGTATAGAATAGTGATGTCATAATCCTTG
Organism: Nicotiana noctiflora; assembly: GCA_032618575.1. Taxonomy (NCBI): domain Eukaryota; kingdom Viridiplantae; phylum Streptophyta; class Magnoliopsida; order Solanales; family Solanaceae; genus Nicotiana; species Nicotiana noctiflora. The sequence goes on from JASVEL010014086.1 coordinate 736,098, forward strand.
AGCAACTCAAGCCATCTCCGCTGTCTCAAAATAAGATCCCTCTGTCTGAACAAATGCTGGAGACTACGATGATCGGTATACGCCTCACAAGACACGCCGTACAAATAGTGCCTCCAAATCTTCACGGCATGAACTATGGCAGCTAGCTCCAAGTCATAAACAAGATAGTTCTTCTCATGGGGCTTCAACTGCCGTGAAGCATAAGCAATCACTCTACCCTCCTGCATCAACACACAACCTATGCCCACTCTCGAGGCATCATAATATACAGTATATGAGCCTGAAGCTGATGGCAACACTAGTATTGGAGTTGTGGTCAAAGCTGTCTTGAGCTTCTGAAAGCTCTCCTCGCACTCATCCGACCACATGAATGGTGCACCATTTTGCGTCAACCTGGTCAAAGAAGAAGCAATGCTGAAAATCCCTGAACAAACCGGCAATAATACCCCGCCAAACCAAGGAAACTCCTGATCTCCGTAGCTGAGGACGGTCTAGGCCAACTCTGCACCGCCTCTATCTTCTTCGGGTCAACCCGAATACCATCACAAGACACCACATGACCGAAAAATGCTACTGATTCGAGCCAAAACTCGCACTTGGAGAACTTAGCATACAATTTCTCCTCCCTCAACCTCTGCAACACAATGCTCAAATGTTGAGCGTGCTCCTCCTAGCTACAGGAGTAAACTAGAATATCATCAATGAACGTGATCACGAATGAATCCAAATATGGACTGAACACACTGTTCATCAGATACATGAAGGCTGCTGGGGCATTGGTCAGCCCAAAAGACATCACAAGGAACTCATAGTGCCCATATCTAGTCATGAATGCAGTCTTCATAATATCAAAGTCCCTAATCTTCCGTTGATGATAGCCTGAACAAATATCAATCATCGACAACACTCTATCTCCCTATAGCTAATCAAATAAATCACCAATGCGAGGTAGGGGATACCTGTTCTTCACTGTTACCTTGTTCGACTATCTATAATCAATGCACATCCGCATAAAACCATCTTTCTTCTTAATAAATAACACTGGTGCACCCCACAGGGACACACTAGGGCGAATTAATCCTTTATCCAAAAGCTCCTGAAGTTGTTCTTTCAATTCCTTCAACTCCGCTGGTGCCATCCGATAAGGAGGAATTGAAATGGGTCGAGTGCCCTGCACCAAGTCAATACCAAAATCGATGTCCCTATCTGGTAGCATACCCGGCAGGTCTGATGGGAATACATCTGGAAATTCCCTCACAATAGGAACAAAATCGATACTAGGAGTCTCAGCTCCCACGTCCCTCACAAATTCTAGATACGATAAACACCCTTTTTCAACCATTCTCTGAGCCTTTAAGAATGAAATAACACGGCTAGGGACGTAATCAGTCGAACCCCGCCACTCAATCTGAGGAATACCCGGAATAGCCAATGTAATTGTCTTGGCATGATAGTCCAATATGGCATGGCACGGAGACAGCCAGCCCATGCCCAATATCACATCGAAGTCCACCATACCTAACAATAATAGATCCACCTGGGTCTCCAGATCCCCAATCGAAATAACATAGGATCTATAGACATGATCCACAATAATTGTATCACCCACTAGGGTGGATACATGAACAGGCAAATCAAAACTACCATGGGTCGCACCCAAATGATATGCAAAATAATAAGACACGTACGAATATGTGGACCGGGATCAAATAAAACAAAGGCATCTCTATGACAAATGGAAATGATACCTGTAATCACTACATCAGAGGCAACTGCATCACGCCTGTCAGGGAGTGCATAAAAATGTGCCTAGCCCCCACTCAATCGCTCCTCACCTCTGGAGCGACTTCTAGAAGACTGACCTCCACCTCTACTAGCCTGAGATGGTGCTGAAGAGGAGGGATGATCCCTCTGCTGAGAATTGTCCATGTGAAGTCGAGGGCACTGCCTCCTCATGTGGCCAAACTCGCCACACTCAAAATAGCTGCATGGCGCTGGAGAAGGGGACTGAAGGGAATGCCTCGCCACAGATGAACCCTGGGCTGAAGAAGTAGGTGTTGTACCCTGAGCTGGGAGGGCGCTAAGTGAATACTGGCCCTGCTGGAAACCCTGGCAGCCTCGACCAGAAGAAGAAGCTCCGCTATGCTCAGGGCGGCCTGACTGAGAAGGTCTAGATGAGCAACCTCTGGCCTGCTGAAACTGCCCTCTAGATTGAGCACCACTAAAGCTACCAGAACCTCGAAGCCTCTTGGCCTCCCGCTCCTCCCGCTCACAGTGACGATCCGCCTCAATGGTGTGTGCCATATCCACAACCTGCTCAAAAGATGATGATAGTACTCTCTCTCTGGTCATCAGAATACGAATGGAATAGTTGAGGCCATCAATGAAACTCCTAATCCTCTCCTGATCTGTCGGGATCATCCATATGGCATGCCTAGCCAACTGAGTATATCTCAGCTCATACTTGGTCACTAACATGTCGCCCAGTGCTAACCACTCAAACTGGTGACGTAGCTCCTCGCGATGGGACTGAGGCACATACTTCTCTAAAAAGAGAGTAGAAAATGGCTGCCAGGTAAGAGGTGCTGCTCCAGCAGGCCTACGCCTCTCAAACTCCTCCCACCAATCAAATGCTAGACCAGTAAACTGGAAGGTAGTAAATGAAACCCCTCTGGACTCAAGAATCCCAGATGTACATAGCATCCTCTAGCACTTATCTAAGAAACCCTGGGCATCCTCGCCCTTAGTACCACTGAAATGAGGTGGCTGGAGTCTACCAAATCTGTCCAGATGATGGTGCTCGTCGTCAGGCATCACTGGTACCACATGCTCTGGAGCTAGTGCAGTTGGAACAACCGGTGCAACTGCCTAAGCTGGGACCGCCTCTGGCATCTATAGTCCCTGTACCACCTACTCAGGTGTGCGAGCTGTGGGGATCTGATGACCACCCCTAGTCCCGGATGTAGCTGCTGCAGTAGAGGCTGATACTACCTGAGCCAGGCCAGTGCAAACTGTCAATGTCTAAGCTAGGGTCTCCTGTAGACCCGGAATCACAATAGGCACAGTTGGTACCTGAACAGGTGCTGCTAGTACTTCTGCCACCGGGGGCTGCTCCTGAATAGGGACAACGGGTGGGTCAGCTGGCACTGCCTCAGCTACCCTACCTCTACCACGACAACGGTCGCGCCCACGGCCTCTAGTATGTGGTAATGGTGGTCGTCCACCTCGTCCTGAAGCTCAAGTTCTCGTCATCTGCGAGAGAATAGAATACAGAAGTTCGGTTCTCGGAATAACAAAATCGCACGATAGAGTTCAAGAAATGTGAAGTGTTTCCTAAAGGTTTGTAGCCTCCCGAGGATAAGTACAGACATCTCTGTACCGATCCGCGAGACACTACTAACCGGCTCAAGACTCATGAGGCCTAGTAAGCTAGGCTCTTATACCAACTTATCACGACCCCAAATCCCGATCGTGATGGCGCTCGGCACAATGCTAGGCCAGCCTGACCAATCAACTATAACACAGAGCTATCAGCTCACACTTTACCCTTTTTAAGTATAAATACTGAGAATATAATGAAAATAATATCCAACACATCGGGATTAGACATCCCCAATACTATTATAAACCTCCCACCGAATCAGGAATCATAAGTCATGAGCCTCTACAGAATACATAATGGTGATAGTGTATACAACTGTGCACAAGTGTAGAATAGACTAAGCAAATAAGGATAAACTGGAGAGTCAGGTCGTGCGGACGCTGGCAGCTACCTCGACTGTCCAAGTAAAGCTCCCGAGCAGCTATAGAATCAGCTCTGCTGTGATGTATCTGGATCTGCACACAAGGTGCAGGGAGTGGTGTGAGTACTTCCAACTCAATGGTAATAAGCAAGGGTAAAACAGCGAAGGTAAGAAAACCCAATACAATACTAAGTAAAGCTATACAATAATATTTTGTATCAAGTACCAACATGAGCAGTATCAGAAACCAGCAATATCAGCTATCAAAGTAACAGGTATAGCTAAATGCAATGCAATGCATGAGTATGACCGCTATGGCGCGTAGCCCGATCCATTTGGGTACCCGTTCTCACTGTGGGGGTTCAGACTCCGGAGGGGCTCCTACAGCCCAAGCACAATATCATGATATGCTGCGGCACACAGCCCGATCCACTACCAGTCCAGCTACATGCAATGCAAGCCTCGCAGGCACAGAAATAACATTTAAAATCTCTTTTTATCATTTTCAATAGAAAACAGTGTTTCAGAAATCCCAGAGTTTAGAAAACCATTTTAGATACTAATAGCTTAGGACTGGTATCATAATAACATGCCAATATCATAGAAATAATAGTAACGATCCTCGCGGGATCCCAATAACTGGCTCACAGCCCAAAGATATACATAACCATCCAAATAGGAGGTTTACTGGGTCAACAATATCCAACAACACAGTATAATGTTACCAGATCGGACTAAGCCATAGTCCCCAATCACAATCGACCCCGCACTCACATGAGAGTACGTGTCTCACCTCAATACAGCATCACATAGTGATATACCAGGGTTTCGTACCCGCTGGTCATCACCCACACCCATTACTCACCTTGACTCGGCTCGAAGACTAGTCCGCAATGCCCTTGCCCCGAGAATCAGCCTCCACGGGTGCAAAATCTGATCAAAACCAATAGAAACACATCAAAATAGGCTAAAGGAACATAACCCAATCGAAACAACTCGAGTTACACCAAAAACCACGAAGTTGCCAAAACCCGACCCTCCATTTTCAGGTATTAACTCCCTAATTTAACAAGAAAATAACATAAATTGAGTACATGAATGCTTACCAGAAGAATCCCTTCGATTTCCTCCTAAAAGTCGCCTAAATCGCCTCTTGGTTGTAAGCCTCAATGTGTTAAAACATTCTGAAATTCTAACCCTTAATTTTCTTAACCGCTGACGCCATTTCCGCTTCTGCGGTCCTAGACTCGCACATGCGAGTCCGCTTTCGCATGATTTCGGTCGCTTCTGCGACTTTTCATTAACTGGTGCCGACAGCTTCTGCGTCCAGGTTCTCTCTCCTGTGAGACCGCTTCTGCGAGATTCACCCAAAACGTTGTGCCCGCTTCTGCGAACAAGGGCTCGCTCCTGCGAGCCCGCTCCTGCGAGCCTGTGCCTGCGACAAATGTTCCGCTTTTGCGAAATACCCCCTGACTAGCCCCAATACGCATCTGGGACCTCTGTAGCGCTTCTGCGGGGCCGCTTCTGCGGTTGCCCATCCGCAGAAGCGAGACTACCTGCTACAATCACACCAGCAGTCCCAAAATACCAAAATTCTTCCGTTGGACCTCCGAAAACATCCTGAGGCCCCCGGGACCTCAACCAAAATTACCAATCTACTCTAAATCATTATAAAAACTTGTTCCAATCATAAAAACACACCCTTAAACACACGAATCATCAAATTAAGGCCGGTTCAAGCCTAAGATTCAACCAAAACTTCTGAAATATACATTCTATGAAAAACCCAACCAAACGATGTCCGAATGACCTGAAAATTTGCAGACATATCCAAACTCACCTAATAAAGCTACTGCAACTGTCGAAATTCCATTCTGACTCCCGGATCAAAATCTCACTTCTCGATTGGATTTCGCCAAAATTCCAACTTAGCCAATTCAAGCCTATTTCTACACCGGACCTCCAAATTAAATTTCGATCGCTCCCCTAAGTCAAAAATTACCTCCCGGAACTAACCAAATCATCAGAATTTGATTCCGAGCCCTCTAACCACATAGTCAACTCCAGGTTGACTTTTCATAAACAAGCTTCACCCAAAAAGGCTATATGCCTCATTTTCAACCAGAATCACTCCCAATTCACCCGATAGACTCTAACACATATATAGAAACATGAAACACATAAATGAAGGGGGTAACGGGGCGGTAACTCTCGTGACGACAGGACGGGTCATCATATTACTCTATGCGATCGCGGGGTTGTAATGTGATCGCATAGAACAACTGGATGGCTACTAAATTAGCTCTATGTGATCGCGAAGGACCTATGCGATCGCATAAAATAAATTAATGACTTCCCAATTTACTCTATGCGATCGCAGACATGCCTATGCGATCGCATAGAAAAAAAACGTGGACACCAGCAACCAGCAAAAATACCAGATTTTTGTAAGTCCAAAACATCACGTTACCTATCTGAAACTCACCCGAGCCCTCGAGGCTCCAAACCAAATATGTACACTGACTCAAAAACATCTGTAACGACCCGGCAAGTCATTTTTGAAATTGATGCCCCGATCCCCAATCCAACTATTCCCCTAAGTTCTTTTCTGTTATTGTGGTTTGCCGGGAGGTTCGGTTCTAGAATCTGGAGTGTTTTGGGACACTTAGTCCCTAAATGAGAGCCTTGTAGTTGAATAATGGTCTGTTTTTGGAACAGTGTTAAGACGACATCAGAATGGAAATCCGATGGTTCCATTAGCTCCGTTAGGTGATTTTAGGGTTGGGAGCGGGTTCGGAATGTATTTTGGAGGTCTGTAACTCAATTAGGCTTGAAATGCCGAAGTTGAAATTTTGGCAAAATCCGAACGATAGGTGAGATTTTCATCCCGGGGTCGGAATGGAATTCCGACAATTTCTGTAGCATTGTTATGTGATTTTGGATATTTCTGAAATTTCCAGGTCATTCGGACGTCGTTTGGTCGGATTTTTGATAGCATGTAGGTTTCGGAAGTTTTGGATGAAACTTAGGCTTGAATCTGCTATTATTCGATGATTTCGGTGTTTAAGGACGTGTTTTGATGATTCGAACAAGTTTGTATGGTGATTTGGAGTAGAACTGCATTTTTGGTTGAGGTCCCGGGGGCATCGAGATGAGTTTGGGTGATTAAACGGCAAGAAAATTAGAAGTGCAGCAGGCTGGTGTCTGCCTTCTGTTGTTTTCGCTTCTGCGGAGCTTGGACCGCAGAAGCAAGTCCGCAGGAGCGACATTTTATTCGCAGGTGCGAGATTTTGGGGAGGCCAGTCGAGTCCGCAGAAGCGGACCATTGATCGCTGAAGCGATCCCGCAGAAGCGGAAAGGCTTCCGCAGAAACGAGAGTGCACCGTTTGGGGATCTTCCGCAGAAGCGGACAATCGTCTGCATAAGCGGAGTCGCAGGAGCGACCTGGAGACCTCAGAAGCGGAATCCGAGTTTTTGGCCGGAGTCGCAGAAGCGACCAGCTTCTCCGCAGGAGCGATCTCGCGGAAGCGGATCTAGCTCCGTAGAGGCGAAAATCGGCCTGTGTTTAATGAGCAGTAAGGGTTAAAATTTCAGAACGGTCAAAAATGCTAAGGCACCATTTAAGAGGCGATTAAGGGGCAACTTTCAGAGAAATCAAAGGGGTTCTTCAGGTAATCATCTATGGACCTAAATTATGTCATTTCCTTGCTAAACTATGGTCTTTTTGACTGAAATTGGAGGAATTAAGGGTGTATTGATGTAGGTTTTTACCCTAGGCTTGGGTTATAGAAAATCAATGATTTGAATGGGCAAATGGAGTCCAATTTTGGTACATTTTATATGCATAGACTCGTGTTGAGATAAGGAACCCAAATATGTAACTTTCATAATTTTTTGAGAATCGTACCAAAAGTCGGGTTTTGGAAACTTGTGGTTTTTGGTGTATTTTGAATTGTTTCAATTGGGTAATGCCCAATTGGCCTATTGTGATGTATTTCTATTGATTTTTATCAGATACTACACCTGTGGAGGCCGATACTCGTGGCAAGAGAGTTGTCTCTTAGCGGTTTCGTACCAGAGTCGAGGTAAGTGGCTTGTCTAACCTCGTGTGGGGGAACCTTCACCCCTATGATATTATGTGTTAATTTAAATGCCTTGTACGCGAGATGACGGGCGTGTACATGCACAGATTGTTGGAACCCACCTTACTAGAATTGTTCTGTTCGTGATTTTTCTGTCCTTAACTGATTAAATTGTGACATTTACCTGATATTTGTTAGAAAAGCATGTTTAGACAGGATTTATCTGTCTAAGTGCCTAATTGTCTTACTTGAACTTCTTGATATTTGTTGGCATTGACTTTGGTAAAGTTGTAGTTATGCATATCACATTTCTCTGTGCGATCATTTTATTGTTGTGTTGGTGGACTGCGGGTTCAATTCCCGGAGATCCAAGGGTTGCGGGTTCGATTCCTGGAGACCCGGAGTTGTAGTGTTTGTGAACTACGGGTTCGATTCCCGGATACCCGGAGTTTATTGATATATATATATATATATGTTGAGATACAGACTGCGGGTTCGATTCCCGGAGATCCTGAAATATTGAGGTACAGGCTGCGGGTTCGATTCTCGGGGACCTAGAGATACTGATATTGGGACTGCGCATTAAATTCCCGGTGATCCTGAGTTGTTGGATATAGAGAGGGACTGTGGGTTCAATTCCCATAGGTCCTGGACTTGTTGATTTGAGTTTATGTTGCGTTGGTTACTTGTAGTTAGCTAATCGTAGTCGGTTGCAGTAATTACTTAATTATTTTTATTTCAGATTCATTCTTACTTATTTCTGCTTATTACTGTTTTGATCATTATGTTATTGTTTTACTCGGTAGGTTCCTGACCTTCCTCGTCACTACTCCATCGAGGTTAGTCTTGGCACTTACTGAGTACCGCCGTGGTGTACTCATGCTACTCTTCTGCACATGTTTGTTGTGCAGATCCAGGTACATCAGGACATGCTCATCTCAGGTGATTTAGTAGCACATCAGGAAACTCGAGGTATGATCTGCTACGTCCGCGGATCCGGAGGGCCTCCTTCTATTCTCATTAGTTATAGCAGTTACTTTCCCTCATTTTGTTGTTTAGACATTCTTGATGTATAGAGCCACAGTTGTACTCTCCCTTTTTAGTCTGTGTTACCTGTGGGATTCCGGGTCTTGGTAGTATGCTATTTAGTGTGTTTTGACGAGTGTATGTGCCAAGCAGCACTTATTACATTCCTTTTATATCATTCCGCTATTTTCTTATCTAATGTTCATGAATTGGTATATTCCGCATCGTGTTAGGCTTACCTAGTCGCGAAGATTGGGTGCCGTCATGACAGGTTCACGAATGGTGAACTAGGGTCATGACACGTTGGTATCATAGCTCTAGCTTCATAGGAGTCACGGGACACAGACCGGTTACTTAGAGTCTCGGTGATCGATACAGAGACGTCTGTATTTATCTACGAGAGGCTATGTGACTGTTTAGGAAACTTTTCTTTTCTTTTGAATTCCTTGTCGTGCGATAATTTTTGGCACCAAATCTAAACTTCTGCTTTCTATTGTCTCATAGATGGTAAGGACACGTGCTACTGGCGAGGATCAGGCACACGCGCCCCCTGCTACCGCCGTCAGAGGCCGTGGCCGTGGTAGAGGACGAGGACGCGCCCGAGGTGCAGCCACAGCACCCGCACGCGCTGCTGCTGAGGTACCACCGGTGGATCAGGTTGGAGCGCAGGCACCTAGTACACCGACTACAGCTGCTACTACTCCAGCACTCTAAGAGACCCTAGCCCAGTTCATGAGCATGTATACTACTTTAGCTCAGGCAGGGTTACTTCCTCTCACTGCAGCTACATCTTAGGCCGGGGGATGGGCCCAGAAACCCGCAGCCGCTACACTTAAGCAGCGAGTGCCAGTGGAGCAGGCTCTAGATATTATTGTTATGCCTCACACCGCCCCAGTACAGCCCGGAGGTGGGCCAGCTGCCTCCGAGGACGAGCAGCGTGGATTAGAGAGGTTCAAGAAATATGATCCTCCAGTGTTTAATGGTTTGGCTACAGATGATGCACTAGGTTTTCTGGAGGAGTGTCATCCTATCCTTCGTACCATGGGGATAGTGGAGACCAGCGGGGTTTCCTTCACTGCTTTTCAGCTTCGTGGGGCCGCTTATGATTGGTGGCGCATGTATGAGTTGGATAGTCCAGATGAGTCTACTTCATTGACCTGGACGCATTTTTCTGATCTGTTTTTGAGGGAGTTTGTTCCCAGAGCCTTAGGGACATTTGGACAATCAGAGTTTGAGCGGTTGCGATAGGGCTCCATGACAGTAGCGGAGTATGATATTAGTTTCACCCGTCTAGCTAGGCATGCACCGGCTTTGGTAGCCACGGTCTGGGAGAGAGTGCGGAGATTTATTGAGGGCCTTATTCCGCCGATCCGGTCCAACATGGATAGGGAATTGGAGACAGATATACCATATCAGCAGGCGGTGAGCATTGCCCGGAGGATCGAGAGTATGCTCCCTAGAGAGCGGGGAGAGAGGGAGGCCAAGAGGTCTCGTGAGTCGGGCCATTTCTCTGGTGCCCGCACTTCAGCAGCCGGTCGTTTTGGCAGGGGGTTTATTCCGGTCGTCCAGTTCATTCAGCATTGCCAGCAGCCGGTAGTACTCCAGCTCTTCCAGCACCTCAGGAGCCTTATTGTGCTCCCCTAGTTTCTAGTGCGCCTCCTGCGCGGGGTACCTCCGGGGGTCAGACTAATGGGGGCGAAGCTGGTCAGTCATAGCCACCGCGTCCTCCCAGAGCTTGTTTTGACTCGCCAATACTTGCCATCTGGCTAGGGAGTGCCCCAGGCGTAGAAGAGGAGCACCTCCACAGTCTTCGCAGCCTCAGCGTGTTTCACAGGGCCAGATGGCCATCATTCCAGCCCCAGCTGTCACTCCACCTGCCCAGCCAGCCAGGGGCAGGGATCTGGGTGCCAGAAGCCGCTCTCGAGAGAGGGGTCAGGCTAGATTTTATGCTATTCATGAATGCGCTGCAGCTGTTGCATCTGATGCTGTAATCATAGGTATTATATTGGTTAGTCACAGAGAGGCATCGGTTTTATTCGATCCTGGTTCCACTTTTTCATATGTGTCCTCTTATTTTGCTTCACATCTGGGTGTGCCTCGGGATTCTTTGAGTGCTCCCATTTATGTTTCCACTCCGGTGGGAGATTCTTTGGTTGTGGACCGTGTGTATCGGTCGTGCTTGGTTACTATCTGTGGTTTTGAGACTAGAGCGAATCTATTGTTGCTCGGGATGGTCGATTTTGATATTATTCTGGGCATGGACTGGTTGTCGCCCCATTATGCTATTCTTGATTGTCACGCCAAGACCATGATGCTGGCTATGCTACGCATTCCACGTATTGAGTGGAGTGGTACTCTAGATCACACCCCCAGCCGTGTTATTTCCTTTCTCAAAGCTCAGCGTATGGTTGAGAAGGGGTGTGCTGCTTATCTAGCTTATGTGCGGGATGTCAGTATTGACACTCCTTCTATTGATTCCGTTCCGGTGGTACATGATTTCGTTGATGTATTTCCAACTGATCTCCCGGGCATGCCGCCCGACAGAGATATTGATTTTGCTATTGATTTGTTGCCGGGCACTCAGCCCATTTCTATTTCACCATACCGTATGGCTCCTCCGGAGTTGAAGGAGTTGAAGGATCAGTTACAGGAGTTATTGGGTAAGAGTTTCATTCGACCAAGTGTTTCGCCTTGGGGTGCTCCTGTGTTGTTTGTGAAGAAAAATGACGGTTCTATGCGTATGTGTATTGACTATCGTTATTTGAACAAAGTTACAGTGAAGAATCGGTATCCTTTTCCACATATTGATGATTTATTTGACCAGCTACAGGGCGCACAGGTGTTCTCCAAGATTGATTTGCACTCTGGTTATCATCAGCTGAAGATTCGGGAGCCAGATATCCCGAAGACTGCCTTCAGGACTCGGTATGGTCACTACGAGTTCCTCGTGATGTCCTTTGGGCTGACTAATGCCCCAGCAGCTTTTATGCATTTGATGCACAGTGTGTTCAGGCCATATCTGGACTCGTTCGTGATTATTTTTATTGATGATATTCTAGTATATTCCCGGAGTCGGGAAGAGCACGAGCAACATCTGAGGATAGTGCTTCAGACTCTGAGGGAGAAGCAACTATATGTCAAGTTCTCTAAATGTGAATTCTGTCTAAGTTCAGTGGCATTTCTAGGCCACGTGGTGTCGAGCGATGGTATTCGAGTGGATCCGAGGAAGGTGGAGGCCGTGCAGAGTTGGCCCAGACCCTCCTCAGCTACTAAGATTTGTAGTTTTCTTGGTTTGGCGGGTTATTATCGTTGCTTCGTAGAGGGGTTCTCTTCGATCGCAGCACCTATGACCAGATTGACCCAAAAGGGTGCTACTTTCCAGTGGACAGAGGAGTGTGAGGCGAGCTTTCAGAAGCTCAAGATAGCTTTGACTTCGGCCCCTATCTTGATGTTGCCTATAGGTTCGGGGTCCTATACAGTATATTGTGATGCCTCACGAGTTGGACTCGGTGCAGTATTGATGCAGGACGGTAGGGTGATTGCCTGCGCGTCCAGACAGCTGAAGGTACATGAGAAGAACTACCCTGTTCATGATCTGGAGCTAGCTGCCATTGTTCACGCCTTGAAGATTTGGCGTCATTATTTGTATGGGGTTCCTTGTGAGATCTACACTGATCACCGGAGCTTGCAGCACTTGCTTAAGCAGAAGGACCTGAATATGCGTCAGAGGAGATGGTTGGAGCTACCGAAGGACTATGATATTACTATTCTCTATCATCCGGGCAAGGCTAATGTAGTTGTCGATGCCTTGAGTCGCCGGGCAGAGAGTTTGGGGAGTTTGGCATATCTACCAGCTTCGGAGAGGCCTATGGCGATGGATGTTCACGCTTTAGCCAGGCAGTTTGTTAGACTGGATCTTTCGGAGCCCATCCGGGTTCTAGCCTATGTGGTTTCTCGATCTTCTCTATTTGACCGTATCAGGGAGCGTCAGTTCGACGACCCTCATTTGCTTGTCCTCCAGGATAGAGTTCGGCGCGGTGATGCTCGAGATGTTACCATTGGGGATTATGGAGTTATGAGGATGCAGGGGCGTATTTGTGTGCCTAATGTAGATGATCTTCGAGAGCTGATTCTAGCAGAGGCCCATAGCTCGCGGTATTCCATCCATCCCGATGCCGCGAAGATGTATCAGGACTTGAGACAGTATTACTGGTGGAGGCGGATAAAGATGGATATAGTTGATTATGTTTCTAGGTGCCTCAACTGCCAGCAGGTGAAGTATGAGCATCAGTGTCCGGGTGGGATAATGCAGCAGATCGAGATTCCAGTGCGGAAATAGGAGCGCATCACCATGGACTTTGTATCTGGGCTTCCATGGACTTTTAGGAAGTTTGATTCCATTTGGGTCATTGTGGATCGGCTGACCAAGTCCGCCCATTTCATACCCGTGTGCACCACTTACTTATCGGAGTGGTTGGCGGAGATCTACATCAGGGAGATAGTCCGGCTGCATGGTATTCCAGTTTCCATCATTTCAGATAGAGGCACTTAGTTCACTTCGCGGTTCTGGAGAGCCGTGCAGCAGGAGCTAGGCACTCGGGTGGAGCTGAGCACAACGTTTCACCCCTAGACTAATGGCCAGTCCAAGCGCACTATTCAGATTTTGGAGGATATGCTCTGTGCGTGCGTGATTGAGTTTGGAGGTTCATGGGATCATTTTTTGCCACCGGCGGAGTTTTCTTATAACAACAGCTACCAGTCCACTATTCAGATGGCGTCGTATGAGGCTCTATATGGTAGGAGGTGCAGGTCTCCCGTGGGTTGGTTCGAGCCGGGCGAGGCCAGACTTCTAGGTGCTGAGATGGTCCAGGATGCAATGGACAAGGTCAAGGTGATTCAGGACAGACTTTGTGCAGCCCAAGTCTAGACATAAGAGTTATGCAGACAAGAAGGTCCGCGATGTGGCTTTTATGGTTGGGGAGCGGGTTCCGCTTCGGGTCTGGCCCATGAAGGGCGTTATGAGGTTTGGGAAGAAGGGGAAGCTACATCCTAGATTTATTGGTCCTTTTGAGATTTTGAGGCGTGTTGCGGAGGTTGCTTATGAGTTGTCCTTACCTCCCAGTCTAGCCGGAGTCCATCCCGTATTTCATGTCTCTATGCTCCGGAGATAACATGGTGACCCGTCACACGTGTTGGATTTCACTTCTATTTAGCTAGACGAGGATTTGCCTTATGTTGAGAAGCCAATGGCCATCCTGGACAGGCAAATCAGGAAGCTAAGGTCAAAGAACATCGCTTCAGTGAAGGTCCAGTGGCGGGGTCAGCCGGCCGAGGAGGCGACTTGGGAGACCGAGCAGGATATGCGCAACCAGTACCCTCATCTCTTCACCACTCCAGGTATGTTTTCTATGCTCGTTCGAGGACGAACGAATCTTTTAAGTGTGGGAAGATGTAACGACCCGGCCAATCATTTTTTAAATTTATGCCTCGATCCTCAATCCAACTATTTCCCTAAGTTCTTTTCTGCTATTGTGGTTTGCCGGGAGGTTCGGTTCTAGAATCTAAAGTGTTTTGGGACACTTAGTCCCTAAATGAGAGCCCTGTAGTTGAATAATGGTCCGTTTCCAGAACAGTGTTAAGACGACCTTGGAACAGAAATTCGATGGTTCTATTAGCTCCGTTAGGTGATTTTGGGATTGGGAGCGCGTTCGGAATGTATTTTGGAGGTCTGTAGCTCAATTAGGCTTGAAATGCCGAAGTTGAAATTTTGGCGAAATTCGAACGATAGGTGAGGTTTTGATCCGAGGGTCGAAATGGAATTTCGTCAATTTTTGTAGCTCCGTTATGTGATTTTGGATATTTCTACAAATTTCCAGGTCATTCAGACGTCGTTTGGTCGAGTTTTTGATAGCATGTAGGTTTGGGAAGTTTTGGATGAAACTTAGGCTTGAATACGCTATTATTCGATGATTTCGATGTTTAAGGACATGTTTTTATGATTCGAACAAGTTCGTATGGTGATTTGGAGTAGAACTGCATTTTTGGTTGAGGTCCCGGTTGCCTCGGGATGAGTTCGGTGATTAAACGGCAAGAATATTGGAAGTGCAGTAGGCTGGTGTCTTCCTTCTGTTGTTTTCGCTTCTGTGCAGCTTGGACAGCAGAAGCGAGTCCGCAGGAGCGACATTTTACTCGCAGGAGCGAGATTTTGGGGAGGCCAGTCGAGTCCGCAGAAGCGGACCATTGATCGCTGAAGCGATCCCGCAGAAGCAGAAAGGCTTCCGCAGAAGCGAGAGTGGACCGTTTGGGGATCTTCTGCAAAAGCGGACAATCGTCCGCATAAGCGGAGTCGCTGGAGCGACCTGGAGACCGCAGAAGCGGAATCCTAGTCCTTGGCCGGGGTCGCAGAAGCGGCCAGCTTCTCCGCAGAAGCGATCTCGCGAAAGCGGATCTAGCATCGCAGAGGCGGAAATCGGCCTGTGTTTAATGAGCAGTAAGGGTTAAAATTTCAGAACGGTCTAAAACGCTAAGGCACCATTTAAGAGGAGATTAAGGGGCGATTTTCAGAGAAATCAAGGGGGTTTTTCATGTAATCATCTATGAATCTAATTTATGTCATTTCCTTGCTAAACTATGGTGTGTTTGACTGAAATTGGAGGAATTAGGGGTGTATTGATCGAGGTTTTCACCCTAGGCTTGGGTTATAGAAAATCAATGATTTGAATGGGCAAATGGAGTCCGATTTTGGTAAATTTTATATGCATAGACTCGTGTTGAGATAAGGAACCCGAATATGTAAGTTTCGTAATTTTTCGAGAATCGTACCGAAAGTCGGGTTTTGGCAACTTGTGGTTTTTGGTGTATTTCGAATTGTTTCGATTGGGTAATGCCCAATTGGCCTATTGTGATGTATTTCTATTGATTTTTATCAGATACTACACCTGTGGAGGTCGATACTCGTGGCAAGAGAGTTGTCTCTTAGCAGTTTCGTACCAGAGTCGAGGTAAGTGGCTTGTCTAACCTCGTGTGGGGGAACCTTCACCCCTATGATATTATGTGTTAATTTAAATGCCTTGTACGCGAGGTGACGGGCGTGTACATGCGCAGATTGTTGGAACCCACCTTACTAGAATTGTTCAATTCGTGATTTTACTGTCCTTAACTGATTAAATTGTGACATTTACCTGATATTTGTTAGAAAAGCATTTTTAGATAGGATTTATCTGTCTAAGTGCCTAATTGTCTTACTTGAATTTCTTGATATTTGTTGGCATTGACTTTGGTGAAGTTGTAGTTATGCATATCATATTTCTCTGTGCGATCCTTTTATTGTTGTGTTGGTGGACTGCGGGTTCAATTCCCGGAGATCCAAGGGTAGCGGGTTTGATTCCCGGAGACCCGGAGTTGTAGTGTTTGTGAACTACGGGTTTGATTCCCGGAGATCCAAGGGCTGCGGGTTCGATTCCCGGAGATCCTAAAATATTGAGGTACGGGCTACGGGTTCGATTCCCAGGGACCTAGAGATACTGATATTGGGACTGCGTGTGATGACTCGACCCGTCATCATGTGAGTTATCACCCCGTTACCCCTGTTATATGCTTGTTAATGTTGCAATATGCATGTTGGGTAAGTTTGAGTCAATTCGGGTTGAGTTTGGTTGAAATTGAGACAAATAGTCTCTTAGAAGAAGGAATAGTTGAGAAAAGTCAGCTGGATGTTGACTTGTGAGTTAGAGAGCTCAGAATCGAATTTTGATGATTCGGTCAGCTCCGAGAGGTCATTTATGAGCTGGGAGAGCGATCGGAAGTGAATTTGGAGGTCTGGTGTAGTTTTAGGCTTGAATTGGCTAAAGTTGAATTTTGGCGATATCCGATCGGTAGGTGAGATTTTGAACCGGGAGTCAGAATGGAATTCCGACAATTGTAGTAGTTCCGTTAGGTGATTTGGGATGTGTCTGCAAAATTACAGGTCATTCGGAGGTCATTTGGTCGGGTTTTTGATCGAATGTCGGTTGCAAAAGTTTGAATGAAAACTTAAGCTTGAATTACTTGAATTGGATGTTTTTCCATATTAAAGGATGTGTTTTTATCATTGGAGCAAGTTCGTATAGTGTTGTGGAGTATGTTTGTGGTTTTCGTTGGGGTCCCGAGAGACCCGGGGTGATTTCGGAAGGTTAAACGGAGGAATTTCAGGGATTTTGTAGGTCTGGATTTTTGGCTTCTGGTATTTTCGCTTCTGTGGGTGGGGGACCGCAAAAGCGGAATCGTAGGGGCGGAAATATTCTCGCAGGAGCGAGATTTGGCTAAGCTGGCAACTTCCGCAGAAGCAGCCAAGGATGCGCAGGGGCGGGCTCGCAGAAGCGAGCCCATGATCGCAGGAGCGGAGGAGGCCAGGCCGGGGAGCTTCGCAGAAGCGGAGCCCAGTCCGCTTATGTGGTCTCGTAGGTGCGAGACCTGGACCACAGAAGCGGAACTGGGCAGTTTGGCATGGAATCACAGAAGCGACAGGGTGACCGCAGAAGCGGACTCGCAGGTGCGAGTCCAGAGCCGCAAAAGCGGAAATCGCGCCTGTGAAAGAAATAACAGAAGGGGTAAAATTTCATAAGTCATAAAACATTAGGGCTCAGTTTTAAGACGCGAATTGGGCAATTTGGATGGGAAATTGCTGGGAGTTCATCGGGTTATCATCGGAGGTGAGTTTTATGGTTCAATTACGTGTTTTTATCTTGAAATCCTCCTCTATTTTACTGAAATTGGATGAAATTAAGGGGGAATTTAGCCTAAGCCAGGGCTATGGAAAAATGTCGATTTGAGTGAGCAAACGGAGTCCGATTTTGGAAAACTTTATATGCATATACTCGTATTGAGATGAGGATTCTGAATATGTAACTTTTGTAATTTTTCGAGAAGCGTACCAAAAGTCAGGTGTTGGCAACTTCGTGGGTTTCGGTGCAATTTGAGTTATTTCGAATAGGTTGTGTGTTATTAGCATATATTGATGTATTCTCTATGATTTTGAGCAGATTTGGCATCCGAGGAGATTGATTTGCGAGGCAAGCGCAAGGCAGTCTAGGACTTCTACCGGTTCGAGGTGAGAGGTGGTAGTAAATAATGTACTGAGGGTTTGAAACCCCGTACTTGCACTATACGGTGCTATGTAGAGATGAGACACGCGTCATGTGACGGGCGTGGTGGCATTGTGATTTGGGGATTGGACTTGGTCCTTCCCGACTGATAGTGTATTGTGTATTATGACTGTGACTAAGATTATAACTGTGTAATTGGGCTAGTAGCCATCTTTGGGGCCTTGTGCCGATCTGTAGAGTATTAGGGTAGCCAGTAGAGCTAGGAGACCCTTATATCATGCTGGATACATACACTCAGCCGTAGTATATCATGCTGGATGCATACACTCAGCCATAGTATATCATTCTGGATACATACACTCAGCCGTAGTGCATAGCATATCATGAGCCAGTACTAGATGTGTACTTGAGAGAAGCTACCTAGGGTGGGATTCCCTGTTCTAGCTGAGTGGGCCTGAGAGGCCAAGTCTATACTGACTGAGATAGTGTCGAGGACCCACCATGAGATACTATATATATATGTATCTATATTGGATCGGGATGCACGCCGCAGCACTATATGTATTGGATCGGACTGCACGCCGCAGTAATATATATGTGGATCGCACTGCACGTCGCAATAATATATATGTGGATCGGACTGCACGCCACAGTGATATACATGTGGAACGGACTGCACGCCGCAGTATTATTGCGCTTGGGTTGTAGGAGCCCCTTCGGAGTCTGAGTCTGCACACATTCTCAATGAGCGCTGGAGTATATTATGGGATCGGACTACACGCCGCAGCAGTATAGTTATATATTTATATACATATATATATTGGATCGGACTGCACGCCGCAGTAATACATGTGTGGATCGGGCTGCACGCCGCAATATCATAGCGCTTGGGCCTAGGGAGCCCCTCCGAAGTCTGTATACACCCCCAGTGAGCGCCGTCGACGTTAAATGGAGCGGGCTGCGCACCGCAACGGTATATGTATTGGAGCGGGCTGCACGCCGTAGCATTATACTTATTCATATCCTTATACATACTTGAGTACTTATACATTATAGATATATGTATATATCTACATACATTGAGGTTGCTGTACACCGTAGTGGTACGAGTGAGGATTTGGTCAGTATGGGACCTTGTTGAGATAGATATGGACTGGAGATTAGAGTACTCACTGTAGTGATGACTTACCTGTGGGGGTTTGCCGAAGAACTGTTTAGTGATAGTACAGGAGTTCTTATTTTCAGTTATTGTTTATTATTATTACTCACTGAGTTAAAACATACTCACCCCACTCCCCTGCACTTTTTGTGCAGATTCACAGGTGCCCGAGAGCAGTTGAGTTGTTGTAGCTGCTTACTCATATCTACTTTTGCGGAGACTACGAGGTAGCTGCCGGCGTCCGTAGAACCTGTTTTCTCCTTCCTTATCATTTTGTTGCTTTCATTTTGCCTAGACTTGTTTGTATTGGCTGTTTATTCTATAGAGGCTCAGACTTGCGACACCACGATTTGGTTGGGACCGTATTTTGTATGCTTCTTGTAACGACCCGGCCCGTCGTTACGGGAGTTATCGCCCCGTTTTTTCCATTTAATACTTCAATATGCTAATTTATATGTGTTTGGAGAGTGAGAAGCAAATCGGTGAGAATTAGAATAGAAATTGTGAGCACGTGATTTTTGCCTCACACGAATTACTCCCAAAATATCAAAAATAAAAGAGTTCTTGTTTGTTTGCAATATTTGGGGATCGCATGCTCTTTTTCTTTTGATGTTTGCATTTGTGTATTTGTGTTTATTTGTTTCAATTAACAAAAATAAATATATATATATATATATATATATATATATATATATATATATATATATATATATATATATATATATATATGTCATATTTGCATCTAGGATTTAGTACTACAAGTAGGAGTAATTAAGTTTGTTATACAAATCACAAAATATGTACTTTGCATTGTTTAGCATTTAAGAACTAGTTGTGTGATTTTATTCTGAATTGGTGCTTAATTATAGGGGATATTTATTATTATGAGTTAATTGGTATTTTAAGTTAATTTTTCCGTGTGACTTAGGAATTTTGGTAATTAGGAATTAAAAAAAAAGGAAAATAAAAGAACAAGAAGAAAGAATGAAAATAGAATACAAAGAAACCAGGAACTGGGCCATTTCGCTTTGGACCAGAACCAGGCCCAATGTAATTACAAAAACCATTACCTTACCCGATCTGCCCAACCCCCAAATGGCCCAGTTGATCTGGACCGTTGGATTTTGTTATCCAACGGCCCAGATTAATCAATCAAGCTTGGAATATACTCAGACCGTAACTTAACCAAACGACACCGTTTGGTTTAAGGGAGGAGATCCTGGTCGTTGATCGTAAATGATCCAACGATCAGGATTTAATCTCTTGAGTCATATATAAAGCCCACCTTCACACCCCGCCCCCCAAGCCGGACCCCCCTTACACCCGTCGTCTCTCTTAGAGACGAATTAACCTCGCCGTCCACCACCGTGCTCCGCCCGCCGGAAATCGCCTCACGGCGGTTCCGGTAGGCCAACGGCCACCAAATTAACACCAACCCTTCTCCTCACCTCCCTCTCTTCGAATCCGGCCTCCGTTAGTCTCGAATCCGTCTCGAGCGTGTCGAATATTGAATCAAAGGTTGCCGGAATTTGAAAACCATGCCAAACCTCACCAAAATCACACCATAGCTTCCCCTCACCTCCCTCATACACCCACCGGCTTTAGTTTTGTTCGAATCAAGCCCTAACCCCTTAACCCCCAAATCGAGCCCTCAGGAACCCTAGAATTAAGAAACTAGGGATTTCATTCGAACTGAGAGAAATTGAGGTTAATAAACTTTAATTGGAATGTTTTCAATTGAAAACATTTCAATTAAAGTCTATTTGACTTCAAATGCGCAACCTCGACTCCTTTCGAACCCGAGTCGGCCAAGTTCCAATTCTTTGTTTCAAGGTATTTCTGTTCTTGTTTAATTGTATCTGTCGTTTCAGTTTAATTGTTTCTAGTTTTCGTTTTTGTTGTTCCGCCAATTCTCTGTTTTCTTCATCTCTTTGGGACCTTTTTATTTGGTCGATTCTTGTTGTTTCTTTGATTGAAAATGAATGATATGCTTAGTGTGATTAAGGTCATCAAGCTAATTAGTTCATGTTTGTTGGTATCCTGTTGTGTCAAAACCATGAATCACGGATTTGTTGGGCGTTTGTTTGTTCTTGATTGTATACGTAGGATCAATTAAGTAATTGTAGTCATTTAGTTATACGATTTTTCCTATTAAAACACTGGATAGTGATTAATGTTGTTGATTTGATCCGAAAGCATTACCAAGTGAAGTTCTTGAATTGTTGTGACTTTAAATTAGGTCCTGAATCTGCTGAGGTTGTTAGCATTAGTGTAAGATGATTAATCAGAGGTGGCATATTAAAATGCCCTGCACAGCCTAGTGGAACCTGCTGTCACAGCAGGGCACTCCACCAGGTTTCCACTCAGCATTTAAATTAAGTTAAGCCCACACTTGACAGGAGTTAGTGGCAAAACACAGAGCATATAATGGGCTGGCAGAGAAGAGTATGGGCAGGGGTGGGTCTTCTGATTATTGTATCTTAGGGTGTCACTGGTTTCTCAAGTATAAATAGAAGGTTGAAGAGAATAGGCAGGGTCTTCTTTCTCTTTGAAAAAGCAGCATACATTAGGAGGACGAATAAGCTGAAATAGACACACACATAGACATTGGGACTGTTCCATTGAGGGTTGGCCACTGTCGTTGTTGCTGTTATTCTGTCATTGTTAGAAGTTGTTGTTGCTGTTATTCAGTTGTTGTAGAGGTTGTCTGTTTGCTGCTGTGGGTTGTCGAGGTTGGTGGTGTTGGTTTGTTGCTGTTGCTTCTGTGATTGTGTTTGGCTACTGTTAGTGTGGTGTTTGGCCACTGCTAGCACTGGGTTTTGGTTGCTGTTGCTTCTGTGATTGTGTTTGGCTACTGCTAGTGTGGTGTTTGGCCACTGCTAGCACTGTGTTTTGTTGCTGTGATCATACTTTGGTTACTGCTGAGTGTGGTATCTGTTGATTGTTGCTGTTCTGTGTTGTTGCTGGTCCACTGCTACTGTTGCTATACTGCTGACTGCCACACTTTGTCACTGCTCATTCTTCCTTCTTTTATTCCATATTCCAGGTACACATCCCTGTTATTATAGTTTTCTTGGTTTGAAGAGGAAATGAAGCCTGAAGCTCCCTGTTGAATCTGTCAAATACATGTAGTGTCCAAAGTTCTTGTGTTTGTAATGAGTACACATAATTAGATCTATCATACTGGTTTGGGTTATAAGAAATGCATTTAGATCCAAACACACTGTCACTGGACATGCATAGGAACTTGAGTTATTCCTGCTACATCTATGCTTAAATCTCCTCCATTCATGGTGTGTAATTTCCAAATCTATTAATATTAGACCTTATGTTAAAATTGAGATTATCTATTTGTTTAAGCAGAAGGTTTAAGGTAATTTGAACACCTGTGAGGAATGCTATCTTGAATTTGCAAAAAAATATATGATAGTGGCTCTTTGGGGATTGTTTGAATTCAAAGTAAGTTCTTTCCATATAATTGTCCACCATAGACTCGAATCTACTCACTTAGTTAACTAATAGTATGTTTGCTCGAATTGGTTATAGTTGAGTAGAATTTTGTCATACTGTAGGGATTGGTGCGTTATTACTCAACTAAACGACGTAATTAGATTAAAGGAATCGGGGGTGCATTTCATGTGACCCGACTCCAATTTTGAACAAGATTAAATAAAGCGTGTCAGGAACCACAGGCGCATTTCATGTAGTGTGGCTCGTAACATGTTTTAAATAATTTGGAATCAATTCCTAAATAAATATAGCGGGATGTGGTTCGCTTTAAATTTGAATTAGAGGTTCGCTTCGCCTAACAGTTACACAAATCGCAGGGGCCCTCATAAGTGTATATATAAAGCGCTTAGATTTCGAGATGTGCTGTATCTTAGCAAATATCATGGCCTTCTCAAAAGTGTAAATAAGTAATCGCTCTAGGCGCGTGTTTTACCTTCTTAAGTATGGGTGTGCATTTCATGCGACCCAAATCCAAATCCCAAAATGTTGAATAAGAATGTGTCGAGAATCCGGGTGCATTTCATGTGACGTGATTCGAAACGTATTTTTAGGCAACATTCTTTTCGAAAAATCATAATAATAATAAAAGCGGTAATGGGATATTAATTTGCATTAAGTATATAACTGTGAGAAATCAGATAAATAAGCCGCATATGACCGTTGAGCGACCGTGCTAGAACCACGGAATTCGGGAATGCCTAACACCTTCTCCCGGGTTAACAGAATTCCTTATCCGGATTTCTGGTTCGCCGACCATTAAATAGAGTCAAACCTTTCCTCAATTCGGGTTTCAAACCGGTGACTTGGGACACCATAAATCTCCCAAGTGGCGACTCCGAATCTCAATAAATGAACCCCGTTTTGGTTGTCCTTTAATTGGAAAAACTCTCTTTTATATTTTGCGCCCACGCGGGTAAGCGTAAAAAAGAGGTGTGACAGCTCTGGCGACTCTGCTGGGGACTTTTTTTTTAGAATTCGAGCTCGGAATAATTGTTGTATTTGGCTTATTTATTATCTGATTTTATTACATGTTTGTATTAATGTGCTAAATATTGTTTTTACCGCTTTGATATTTTGTGAGCTGTACATATAAATTGTGCCGAAACCAATCTCCTCTCTAAGTCTTCTGAATCATGAAGAAAGGTGCACTTCGTGTGACTTCTTTTCTGTATAGTGTCTAATTCCCACCTTAGAACGAGGTTTGGATAAGTTGCAAAACCGGTGAAGCTTCTGTATTCCCGGGTTGCTGCCTCCTCCTCGGCTCGAGCTGTCCGCTCGGGTAAGCCAGGCCTAGAACAATAAACCCCGGGTTTTGAACCTAGAATAACAAAGCTTCATGCCGGATCCCTAGTAGGAACGTTTATTTGCATCATGTTGCATTTGGCTTAGGGGACTCAACACAGGGGTTGGGTCCGTCTAGGACAGGTGACCTGAAATGAAAAGACTATCCTGTTGCATCCTGTTTGTCTTACGCATTTATCTGTTATAGACTTGCATGCTGACCGGCTTTAGATAAGGAAAATTAAAAAAAAAAATTTTATATATATATAGCCATTGTCTTTTCTAATGAATAAATAATGTAGTTTGTTTTATTAAAACCGAACTACGTGGGTTTGATTCTCATTGGTTGTGAGATACGTACTAAATAAGTCGGTGACGCTGTTTTCAAAAATAGCCGAATGTTCCCGAAAGGGACGCCGGAAGGCTGATTTCATATAAACGGCCACCTTTGGGTCAATTTTGATTTCGATCAATTTACCCCACAGCCTTAAAAACCTTCGTCCCCGAGACGTTGAAAGGCCGTGATTAAAAACTGATTTTTATTATATTTTAGCAAAACAAAGTTGTTTTTCTTATTTAAATCACCTTAATAAATGTGCAGGATGAGCACGAATCAGAATAAGTCATTTTCAATCTTTAGCGAGGTCCCTCAGTAGCTCCATATGTGGTGGAACGATTTGGAAGACAGTAGCAAAAAGATAGTGGAGAGAATTTTGGGAGGTTTGGTTAATCTGTTGAATATCGAGCCAAGGAAAGACATCATCAAGGCACTGGTATCTTTTTGGGATCCGACCCGCAATGTGTTCCGTTTTGTTGACTTTGAACTGACACCCACGTTAGAGGAGATTGCGGGCTATGCAGGACTAAATGGGAAATTAAGAGGGCAATACCCGCTCTCACCAAGACCGGTATCTCCACATGGGTTTCTGGATTTGCTGAGCATTAGTCGGAAGGTGAAAAATGATGATTTGCTGGAAGGATGTTGCGATCTCCAATTCTTATACCAACGGTACGGCACTCCTCGGGGTTTTGAAGAGTCAAACCTTGGACTAACTCACGCGGGGAATAGAACCAAGTGGAAGGCCAGATGAATTCTAGCATTCATAACGACATTCTTGGGGATTGTGATTTGTCCACGCGAAGATAAGAAAATAGAGATAAGTCTGGTAGGAATAGCCGATGTTGCAATCAAAAAGGCTACCAGCACGGTGGTCCCTTTGGTTTTGTCCGAAATCTATCGAGCCTTGACTGTATGCCGAGAAGGGGGCAATTTCTTCCAAGGATGCAATCTGTTACTCCAATTGTGGATGCAAGAACACCTCCATCACCGGACACGATACATGAACCATGGGTTGATTGGGAAAAACTGTATCAGGGGTTTTGAAGAACGGATGATGGGTGCTGTATTCCCCGAAGGCGTCGAGGCATGGCTTGCACGACTAAGCTCAATAGAAGCCGATCAGATTGAATGGGCGTTCGGGTGGTTACCCGATACTGAAGTAATATATATGGCAGCCGAGGAGTGTTATATTCTTCTGATGGGGATCCGCGGTGTCCAACCATATGTTCCTCATCGTGTATTACGTCAACTAGGAAGGTTTCAGGTTATTCCTACCGATCAAGACCTGAGAAAGCACGCCATTGAGTTGAGCCCAAGAGTCGTATTCCCCGAAGAGAAGATTAGAAAGCTGTGGCATGAATGTAGATTCCTTGAGCCTAAAACCATGGTCCGGGAACTAGCTAAGGGTGAGGTGGACCCAAAGTACAATGTGTGGTTCGGGAAAAGATTTCAGATTCGTCGAAAATGTTCTAAAAGAGCCCATGTCCAACAGTTCACGGAAAATTCACAGGAGCAATGGAATTGGCTAGTAAAGGAGGAGGGGTACAGGACGAAGATTGGTAGGATAGAACAGCAGGTCCGGGACCTTCAATTCGAGAAGAACATGCAAGCTGCCGCCGACGAAGGAGACAAAAAGAAGTTGGCACAAGAAAATGACTTCTTGAGAGCTCAAATCCAGCAAATGAAAAGGGATGCTGACAGACAGTTGAGGAGTCGGGCAGACGAAAAATTGATAAAGGGTTTGAGAAGCCAAGACACCGATATCCAAAGAGAATTGGACGAGTCGAAGGCCCAAACAACGAGGATCCGTGCTAGCTGGAGAAAAGAGGCACATCAACATGCACTTCACCTACAACGGGTGGAGGAAGATTACACCGAGACCATCACTAGTCTAAGGGAGGCAAATGTTATCCTCAGGGAGCGGGTTTTCAAGCAAGCCCGAGATGCTAGAGCAGACCTCGACCGTTGCCACAATTTGATGGCCCGACTGCAAGAACAAATAGACAGGCTCCTAGACCTAGTCACCAACAACGCTCAAAAATTGGGGGCGAAAAACCAGCAGATAGAACGGCTACTCAAAGAAAGGGACATGATCAAAGACAGAATTGGGGAAATCGGGCATTATGGCACCATGAAGTGCTTAGCTTGTGAACAATTGCCTCGCACCGACCTTTTTGCTTCAGTTATGGGTTATGTTCATCAGATCATGAGAGAGTTAAGGGGACTGCACAAGGACCTCACACCAAGGCCCGCGGCAAGGCCGAACGATGCCTCGCGGGCCCCCAGGAATTTTAGAGCATTAGATTTTTGATTAAAAAATGTATTTTTGAAATATTGGGTCAAGCTAGTTGGCATTTTTATCTTTACTTTCCCGAGTCAAGCACTTCTTTTATTTTGCTGATTGTTGTAAGACGTGTTTTGTAACTGTAAGGTTTTATTTGATATAAAAGTTACTGAATTTTGCCACAATCTTGTTACCAGAACTACGCTCGGTCTGATTCACGCGGGGGCGTGATACGTAGGCAATCCACATAAGATTCGACCACCACTAAAAAGAAAGGAAAAGAATGCAAAGGTTAATAACAATAAGGCTTTCGAGGATAGTTGAAAAAGAGAAAAGAAAAAGAAGAAAAAAGAAAAGAAAAAAGAGAAAAGCTGGAATGACGCATGTTAAGAGTACATGTAGAAAGGGTTATTTGGTTAGGTGCATTGCATCCAACGTGCTATAACATATCTGTCAAACTCGGTAAACTAACAAGTTTGTTGCATTTCCAGAAAAGTTTAGCAGTTGGTTTGACAGAATATACTGGCCAGTCATCATTACCGTACTAGATCCAAAGGGCCAATTACAGCAAGCATGTCTAGTTCCGGCAAGAGCCTCGAGGAAGAGAAATCGGAGATACAAATCATGAAAGAAGAGGTAGACCGGTTGAAACAGCAGATAACAGAGATGCACCTGGCCTGGGCTAGGGGACAGTCTTCACCAAACCGCCCTACTCTCGCATCAGCTCCAGAACATCCACCCCTTGATCCATCGACAAGCGCCCCAATCTATCCATACTACCAAGGGAAAACCCTTATGTCACCCAAATTCCACCAGCCAAACAAAATCCTCCTCCAGTCACCCCTATTTTTGTGGCACCCCCACCTACTACTCTACAAAAGTCACCCGGTGAGCCGCACGTTCAAATCCATGACAATTCTTACTATCCTCCCGAGCCTACCTTTAGGGCTCCTGAACCGCATCCACACACCCCTCACTGGGATAACCCGGCAGAACCGGAAAAGCACTTCCAAAGTTCGGAACATGAGGAAGTTATTAGAAAAGTTAAAAGCATGGAGCAGTCCTTCAGGAATATGCACGGTTTGGGCAACCAGGTCAGCGTCGCATATAAGGATCTGTGTCCATTTCCGGATGTCCAGTTGCCAGCAGGGTTTAAAATGCCCAAATTCGACCTATACGAGGGGCATGGTGATCCAGTAGCCCACCTTCGAGGGTTTTGTAGTAAAATGCGAGGAGCCGGAGGACGGGACGAAATTCTGATAGCTTACTTCGGTCAGAGTTTGGGGGGATCTGCACTAGAATGGTACACTAGGCAGGATCCCAGCAGATGGTTTACGTGGGATGATTTGGCTCAAGCATTCATTGGCCAGTTCCAGTACAATCTTGAAATAGTCCCAGACCGTTTGTCATTGCTAAAGTTAGAAAAGAAACCCGCCGAGAGTTTCAGAGAATTTGGGTTCCGCTGGAGGGAACAGGCAGCAAGGGTGGATCCGCCTATGAGAGAGAACGAGATGGTGGATTACTTCTTGCAAACACTGGAGCCAACCTATTTCGGACATCCGGTGACGTCCGTGGGAAAGTCATTCACCTGAGGTGATAAAAATGGGGGCCATGATCGAGGAAGGTTTGAAAACCAACAAGATCATGAGCTATTCAGCATTGAAGGCCACCACTCAGGCTATCCAAAGTGGTACTGGAGGAGTACTTGGGAAAAAGAGGAAAGAGGAAGTCGCGGCAGTCGAGTCCGGGACATGGTTCAGAAACAGAGGCCCTGCACCCCAATATAGCCCGCCCCAGCCTCACCACCAAAATTACTTCCATAATCCATATAACCACCCGCAACATTACTATCCAGCACCTGATCCCCATTTCACTGTCCATCACGTACAGTCCTATTCTGCACCTCCCGTCCAGGCACCGTGGCGTGCACCAAATCCGCAGAGCAATTATCCAACCCCAAGAGCTTACAGAAACCCCTCGGGCGCGAGTTTTCGTCCGAACCAGGCATTCAAGGGCGACAGGGCGCCAAGGCCAAAGACTTTCACTCCCTTGGGGGAGTCTTACACCAGTCTGTTCCACCGGTTGAAGCAAGTAGGGTTGCTAAATCCGGTTGAAGCTAAGCTACCAAACCCTCTTCCGAAGAACCTGGACCATTCAGTAAATTGTGCCTACTGCTCGGGATGTCCGGGACACGATACGGAAAAGTGTTGGAGGTTGAAGACGGCCATCCAGGAGCTCATCGACACTCGCAGGATTGAGGTCCAGACTCCAACAGAGCCCAACATCAACCAAAATCCACTTCCAACTCATCATGAGACCAACATGATCGAGTTGGTACGGGTAGAAGAAGGAAAGGAGAAAGCCTCCCAGACTGTAATGATGATCAAGTCTAGCGGGGTAGGAATGAGAAAAGGGCCAAGCCTTGATGAGTCACCCGGTTGCAAGAAGGACATACCAGGAGGGTCGGAAGCAGGAAAGGGAAGTGTGAGCGGAGTACCGGTGAGGCCGGGGGAAGCAAAAATAGTTGTACCAGGGGTAGTAACCAAGCCCGTCTTGACGGTAGTAGGCGTTCGAATGGATCCTTTCATCATCAAGCCAGCAATACAGTTGCCAATAACTGATAGCAGAGCTATTCCATGGAATTATGATCGGATTACGACAACCTACAAAGGAAAGGAAGTGAAGAGGAAGTTTGCGAAGCGCAAGGTTTGACCCGCTCGGGGAGATGTTTTGCCCCCGCGGAATTGAGGAAGATCACTCCGGCAACATTGAAAAAGCCGGTAACTGATGAAGAGGCAGAAGAATTCCTGAAAAAGATGAAGCTGCATGACTATTCTGTCTTAGAGCAGCTAAAGAAGACTCCGGCGCAAATCTCATTGTTATCCTTGCTGATATATTCGGAAGAACATCGGCAAGCTTTGATGAAGGTTTTGAATGAGGCCCACGTACCTGATAAAATCTCAGTGAGTCATTTGGAGAAGATCACCAATAGGATCTTCGAAGCGAATCGGATTACCTTCACCGATGATGAGTTGCCTGAGGAAGGCACCGAACACAACAAGGCTTTATATCTTACGGTAAAGTGTGAGGAGTCGGTGGTTACCAAAGTCCTTGTCGATAATGGGTCCAGTGCTAACATATGTCCTCTCTCAACACTGAACAAGTTGAAAGTGGACACCGGCAGGATACGCAAGAACAGCATATGTGTCCGAGGGTTTGATGGAGGAGGCAAGGCATCGGTCGGGGACATAGTATTAATCTTGACAATTGGACCAGTGGAGTTCACCATGGAATTCCAGGTGCTGGACATGGTAGTGTCATATAACCTTCTGATAGGGCGGCCGTGGATCCATGCCGCAAGAGCAGTTCCATCCAGCTTACACCAACTCGTCAAGTTTGAGTGGGACCAACAGGAGATCGTCGTCCATGGAGAGAATGATCTACAACCAGGCACCATCGTCCCCTTTGTTGAGACAGAAGAAGATGTTGGGCCATGGGTATACCGGATCTGCGATGTGGTATCCGCCAACCGAGTTCCAGAAGGGGAATGCATTCCCGATGACAGAATCATTACTGCCGACGTCATGGTGGCTCATGAAATGTTGCGACATGGTTTCATACCCGGTAAAGGTCTAGGTGCATCTCTGCAAGGAATCATACAACCGGTATCCGTGGTCGAAAACTTGGGAACCTTCGGCTTGGGATTCAAGCCAACATCAGAGGACATCCGGCGAGCCAAGAGGAGTAAGCAGAAGACATGGGTGCTCACGAAGCCTGTTCCACGCCTTTCCCGATCTTTTGTCAAGTCCGGAGTAAGAGGACATTCGACGACAAAGGTTCCCAGTCCTATGGTTAGGCCGGACGAAGAGTTCTTAAGAAAGTTCGAGGACCTATTCGCAGATGTATGCATGCTCGAGGAGGGCGAAGGATCCAGCCATGTCGAGATACAGTTTGTGGGATCGAAAGCAAAGTTGAATAATTGGAAGGCTACTCCTCTCCCTGTCCGGAAGGAGTCTTGGTAGTTTGTTTTGGATTGTTTTCTTTTGAAATTTTGTGTTGGGATTGTCCCCGAAGTAAAATCCATTTGTTTCACTTCATTTTGATTTGAGTTCGCAAGTTTGTTTTTCCTTGTATTGTTCCCATTAATGAAATTTTGTTCCTTTCGTTTCTAATTTTGTTTATTTTTCCTTCTTTTTACTTTTCTGAGCAACTTTCTTTCAACTGATCTTAATGATATGGCGTGCTTAAAGATTAATCAACCCAGTCTAGAAAGTCAATCGGGTTTGGAAATAATAACGCATGAAATAAGAAGTGACGAGAGTGAATCGCAATACGGCGATGATGAAGCCGTAGAAGAAATCGGTGAAGAATTAAGTCACTTCGAGGAAAAACCCAAACCAAATTTAAATGATACTGAGGCCGTTAATCTGGGGAATACGGATGACGTCAAAGAAACCCGAATAAGTGTCCATATTGAACCCAATCTGAGAGAAGAGTTGATCAAAACACTCATGGAGTTTAAAGACATTTTCGCATGGTCGTACGACGACATGCCAGGACTCAGCACTGATCTAGTGGTTCATAAATTACCCACTGATCCGGCATATCCTCCCGTCAAGCAGAAGCTGCGGAAATTCAAGACGGAGATGAGTGTGAAGATCAAGGAGGAAGTAACCAAGCAGTTGCAGGCGAAAGTCATTCGTGTCACTCGATACCCTGAATGGTTGGCTAACGTAGTACCGGTGCCAAAGAAAGACGGAAAGATCAGAGTATGCGTGGACTACCGCAATCTCAACAAGGCGAGTCCTAAGGATAATTTCCCACTTCCCAATATCCATATCCTGATTGATAATTGCGCTGGACGCGAAATTGGATCCTTTGTGGACTGTTATGCGGGATATCATCAGATTTTGATGGATGAAGAAGACGCAGAAAAGACGGCTTTTATCACACCGTGGGGGACTTATTGCTACCGGGTGATGCCATTCAGTTTGAAGAACGCAGGGGCAACATACATGAGGGCGATGACTACGGTATTCCATGACATGATACACAAGGAGATTGAAGTGTACGTGGATGATGTGATCATAAAATCTAGACATCGAGTAGACCACGTTGCCGACCTCAGGAAGTTCTTTCAAAGACTTTGAAGATATGACATCAAGCTCAATCCGGCCAAATGCGCATTCGGAGTTCCATCAGGAAAGTTGCTGGGATTCATCGTCAGCCGACGGGGCATTGAGTTGGACCCATCCAAAATCAAGTCCATTCAGGAGCTACCCCCGCCAAAGAATAAAACAGAGGTAATGAGTCTGTTGGGAAGGTTGAATTACATCAGTAGGTTTATTGCTCAGCTTACGGCAACCTGTGAACCCATATTCTGTCTATTGAAGAAAGACGCTGCGATAGAATGGACGACAGAATGTCAGGAAGCGTTTGACCAAATCAAAGGGTATCTGTCAAACCCACCCGTACTAGTTCCGCCTGAACCGGGTAGACCCCTGATTCTTTATCTGACGGTTTTGGAGAATTCGTTCGGCTGCGTACTGGGGCAGCATGATCTTACTGGCAGGAAGGAACGGGCCATTTACTACCTCAGTAAGAAATTCACGGTCCACGAGGTCAAGTACACTCATCTAGAAAAGACATGTTGCGCTTTGACTTGGGTAGCCCAAAAGTTGAAACATTATTTGTCTTCTTACACCACTTACCTCATTTCGCGTTTGGATCCGTTGAAGTATATTTTCCAGAAACCTATGCCTACGGGGAGGTTGGCAAAGTGGCAAATATTACTTACAGAGTTCGACATCATATATGTGACAAGGACGGCTATGAAAGCTCAAGCCCTAGCCGATCACTTAGCTGAGGACTTATTTTCCAGACGAAGAAGTATTGCAAATTGATGGGTGGGAACCAACCGAGGAGCTAGGTTGGAAGCTTTTCTTCGACGGAGCGGCGAACGCAAAAGGAGTCGGAGTAGGGGCTGTGCTTATCTCTGAAACAGGACATCATTACCCTGTTACTGCTCAGCTGCGTTTTCATTGTACCAACAATATGGCTGAGTACGAGGCATGTATCTTGGGGTTGCGATTAGCGGTGGACATGGATGTACAAAACGTCTTGGTCTTGGGGGACTCGGACCTTCTGGTACATCAGATTCAGGGAGAATGGGAAACCAGAGATCTAAAGCTTATCCCATATCGTCAGTGTTTGCATGATTTGACCAAACGCTTTCGATCGGTAGAATTGAGGCACATCCCAAGGATGCATAATGAGGTTGCCGACGCGTTGGCTACTTTAGCATCGATGCTACATCACCCAGACAAGGTTCGTGTCGATCCATTACATATCCAGGTCCGGAATCAGCATGCTTATTGTAATGTCATTGAAGAAGAGATGGATGGTGAGCCATGGTTTCATGATGTCAAAGAGTACCTCAGGTTAGGAATATACCCAGAGCAGGCAACCGTAGATCAAAAGAGGGCTATTCGGCGTTTGGCGAACGGATTTTTCCTTAGTGGAGGGGTACTGTACAAAAGAACCCCAGATTTGGGATTGTTAAGATGTATAGATGCGAGGCAAGCCACAACAGTAATGACAGATATACACTCCGGAGTTTGTGGACCACACATGAGCGGGTATGTGTTGGCGAAGAAGATTCTTCGAGCAGGATATTATTGGCTCACTATGGAGCGTGATTGTATAAGTTTCGTGCGAAGATGCCATCGGTGTCAGATACACGGAGATTTGATTCATTCTCCACCAACTGAATTGCATACAATGTCAGCACCATGGCCGTTTGTCGCATGGGGTATGGATGTTATTGGACCTATAGAACCTGCAGCTTCCAATGGTCATAGGTTCATTCTGGTGACGATCGATTACTTTACCAAGTGGGTGGAGGCCAAAACCTTCAAATCCGTGACCAATAAGGCAGTGGTGGATTTCGTACATTCCCACATCATCTGCAGGTTTGGAATTCCAAAGATAATCATCACAGATAACGGTGCCAATCTTAACAGCGGATTGATGAAGGAGGTCTGCCAACAGTTCAAGATTACACACCGAAATTCCACACCGTATCGTCCCAAAGCAAATGGTGCGGTTGAGGCAACAAACAAGAATATAAAGAAGATATTGAGGAAGATGGTAGAAGGGTCCAGGCAATGGCATGAAAAGTTACCATTCGCACTGTTAGGTTATCGCACTACCGTCCGGACTTCGGTAGGTGCAACTCCTTACTTGTTGGTGTACGGGACTGAAGCAGTAATACCCGCAGAAGTTGAAATTCCATCCCTCCGAATTGTCGCTGAAGCCGAGATTGACGATGATGAGTGGGTCAAAACCCGATTAGAGCAATTGAGCTTGATCGATGAAAAGAGATTGACAGCAGTATGTCACGGCCAATTGTATCAAAAGAGAATGGCGAGAGCATATAACAAGAAGGTACGTCCCGGGAAATTTGAAGTGGGACAGCATGTGCTGAAGAGAGTTCTACCACATCAGGCCGAAGCGAAAGGCAAGTTCGCTCCAAATTGGCAGGGACCATTTGTGGTGACTAGAGTATTATCCAACGGCGCTCTGTGTCTGACTGATGTTGAGGGAAGATGCACCGATATGGCTATCAATTCTGATGCGGTCAAGAGATATTATGTGTAATTCTTTAATGCATTTGTCAACGTTTGGTTTCGTTTGTGTGTATTTGGCATTTTTCGGAGAATGAAATGACAGAGGCAATTTTTCTACTACCCAAACACTGTAACCCTTGTTTTCCCCTTTGAGCCTTAATTATTCTTTCATATGCCCTCTTTCGGAATCATCAAGGAAGATGTGTAACAAAATAGAAAAAGAAACAAAGAAAAAACACAAGAAAAAGTGAACTACGTTCGACCTGATTCCTCAAGAAGGATACGTAGGCGCCACACGGCTCGGTCATAATAAAATAAAACTCAAAAGTTCCCCAAGCAACAAAACGGGGGAGGAAGTCATTGTTTCATTTGGAAAAATGGTGTGGATTCCGAAAGTTGTAATGAGCTAACCGCCGAAGTTAAACCCTTTTTTTTTTAGCCTCACGCACAAAACCACATTAATGACCGAAAAAGACCTCTCGATCAGTATTCGAGGAATGCCAAGTCATGCGAATGAAAGCCAAAAGTGACATCCCGACCCTCGATTGAATCCGGGATGCACAAGCCGAAAAGGGATAATGCTCTAGAGGGAATCTCATGGGTGATACCCCACCGCAGGAAAAGAAAGCGTAAATGAGAGAGTCTTAACGGTGAAAACCCTCGCGGGCACCTTAAGGCGAAGAAAGTTGAGAGAAATAAAATGAGAGAGTCTTACGGTGAAAACCGTTACGGGCACCCTAAGGCGACGGGAGATAGAGAAAGGAGAGAATCTCATTAGTGAAAACCCTTCAAAGGGCACTATGAGGTGACGAGGCAAGATGATTACAAGATGTCTGCATGAGACAAGGTTTGGACATTCGTTTATTCCTAGCAAAATGCGGCCATCAGAAAGCGATTGACATGAATAGACTGGGTAGATTAATCTCAAAGGCGCGGCATAACTGTTGAATCAGTCACACATTCAGATAAGTTTTCCTATTTTTGAGTTCAGAAAAGTTTTCCTTTTCTTTTGGCATTTGCGGTCAGCATTCTTTTCCTTTTTTTTCATTTTCGAAAATTGATTTTTCAAAGCTTACTACCAAGTCTCCCGAAGCAGTATAATGAAAATGAATAGGCGTGGAACGAGGCAATAAGGCAGAAGTCGTTCCGATAGTAAGATTGGAACGACAGGTTGATTGGAAGGTTCGCAGGAATTATGGAGTATGATGGACACATGTGGCACGTCCGGAAGATGATTTCACGCAACAGATCACCGGCTAAAAAGAGTCGGATCAAACCAAAGATCGGAATGAAAGGGAGAGGTGAGAAACCATCTGTGGAAAGAGCATCATCCCCAGCAAGCGCTAACGTCGTCCCTAAAGTTTGAGGGAAGCCAAACCGCTGAAAGAGAAAAGAAAATGGCCCCAACAAGAGTGGCACGACCACTCACTGCGTTTTGAAACTAACAATTTTTCTTTGATTTAAAGTATGAAAGGAGGGTTC
Source organism: Nicotiana noctiflora (assembly GCA_032618575.1). Classification (NCBI taxonomy): domain Eukaryota; kingdom Viridiplantae; phylum Streptophyta; class Magnoliopsida; order Solanales; family Solanaceae; genus Nicotiana; species Nicotiana noctiflora. The sequence goes on from JASVEL010014086.1 coordinate 771,716, forward strand.
GTCGGCGGAAAAGCATACCACCTAGAAGTGTATCAAACTGGGGCAGAAAATTTTCTCCTGTTGCGAAAATTTTCTTGAGAGCAGATACCCAGTAGATAAGGATAGAAAGCAACACAAGATTTTGGAAACTACCCGTTCCGAGCAGAATAGTTTTGACAGAGGCCCGACAAGGCAAGAAAGTGATCTTTGAGTCGGTATCATCCCCAGCAATTGTTGGGAAAATGAAACACCGACAGGGATGGGAAGAAGGAAGAGGAAAAGGGTTCCCCCGCCAGGGTAATCCACAGTTAATGACATTTCAACCACCGGCGAGTCCGAGAGAGAATGAGAGGTGAAGGAAATAAAGAATACATCCCCAGCAGCATCATCACTAGCAGGTAAATAGGCAGTTCCGAAGATATCTCCAACAGCCAAAGGAAAAGTAGCACGGCTCAAGGGGAAGGCAATTCCAAGACAAGATAATTCAGAAGAGACGGTGGCCCAAGAGGCAATACAGGAAGAAGAAAATGGTACAAAAGGCAAAGGAAGGTAATCAGGATAGGATGAAATTAGTGAAGCAGTAGTTGAAGTCAGGGAGCCCGCGATTTTATTGTGAAGTTGTAGTTGAAGTCAGGGAGCCCGCCTGGAGAATGGAGTGGCGATTTTATTTTGAAGTTGTAGTTGAAGTCAGGGATCCCGCCTGGAGAATGGAGTGGCGATTTATTTTAAAAGTTGTAGTTGAAGTCAGGGAGCCCGCCTGGAGAATGGAGTGGCGATTTTATTTTGAAGTTGTAGTTGAAGTCGGGGAGCCCGCCTGGAGAATGGAGTGGCGATTTATTTTTGAAGTTGTAGTTGAAGTCAGGGAGCCCGCCCGGAGAATGGAGTGGCGATTTTATTTTGAAGTTGTAGTTGAAGTCAGGGAGCCCGCCTGGAGAATGGAGTGGCGATTTATTTTAAAAGTTGTAGTTGAAGTCAGGGAGCCCGCCTGGAGAATGGAGTGGCGATTTATTTTGAAGTTGTAGTTGAAGTCAGGGAGCCCGCCTGAAGAATGGAGTGGCGATTTATTGTTGAAGTCGGTTGAGGAAAGCGGTAGCGTATAACGGAAATCCCCAGCGTGAATCCAAGTATATAATCGAAAGGAAGGCAACAAGGATCAGAAAGATAGGCACAAACTTCGAAGGAGAATAGTTCGAAGATTACAAAGGAAGGGACCAACGGTCGGAGTTCGGCAATCAAGATAGGCCGAAATAACAATTGGCAGAAGAGAAGAAGCATCAGAAGGAATATCAAGTCAGACAGAATAGCAAGGAACATGACAAGATCAAGTTGAAAAGATAGATAAGAATTTGCAATACTGTAACTTAGTCTAGCTTCTTATTTCGTTAAGCACGGTCTAATAAGGAGATCAGTTAAGTAGTGGAAGCAGTAGCAACAGCAGCAACAGCAAGATCACAACGATCATGGTAGTCCCAGCTACCAAAACTTCCCGAACTACATTGACCTGATTCCCTTTTACCAGGGATATGTAGAAGGCCTCCTGAAGTAAAGGCTTGGTCAAGATCTTTTTATAAATGCTTCACACGGAGTGCTCGAACGGGCAAAAAATCGCTCGTATTCGCTCACTATCTTTGCACGAAAACTCTTCATGTTTCCGCGCAAAGAGGGGCAGCTGTGAGCACGTGATTGTTGCCTCACACGAATTACTCCCAAAATATCAAAAATAAAAGAGTTCTTGTTTGTTTGCAATATTTGGGGATCGCATGCTCTTTTTCTTTTGTTGTTTGCATTTGTGTATTCGTGTTTATTTGTTTCAATTAACAAAAAAAAAAAAAAAAATATATATATATATATATGTCATATTTGCATCTAGGATTTAGTACTACAAGTAGGAGTAATTAAGTTTGTTGTACAAATCACAAAATATGTACTTTGCATTGTTTAGCATTTAAGAACTAGTTGTGTGATTTTATTCTGAATTGGTGCTTAATTATAGGGGATATTTATTATTATGAGTTAATTGGTATTTTAAGTTAATTTTTCCGTGTGACTTAGGAATTTTGGTAATTAGGAATTAAAAAAAAGGAAAATAAAAGAACAAGAAGAAAGAATGAAAATAGAATACAAAGAAACCAGGAACTGGGGCATTTCGCTTTAGACCAGAACCAGACCCAAAGTAATTACATAAACCATTACCTTACCCGATCTTCCCAACCCCCAAATGGCCCAGTTGATCTGGACCGTTGGATTTTTTTATCCAACGGCCCAGATTAATCAATCAAGCTTCGAATATACTCAGACCGTAACTTAACCAAACGACACCGTTTGGTTTAAGGGAGGAGATCCTGGTCGTTGATCGTAAATGATCCAACGATCAGGATTTAATCTCTTGAGTCATATATAAAGCCCACCTTCACACCCTGCCCCCCAAGCCGGACCCCCTTACACACGTCGTCTCTCTTAGAGACGAATTAACCTCGCCATCCACCACCGTGCTCCGCCCGCCGGAAATCGCCTCACGGCGGTTCCGGTAGGCCAACGGCCACCAAATTAACACCAACCCTTCTCCTCACCTCCCTCTCTTCGAATCCGGCCTCCGTTAGTCTCGAATCCGTCTCGAGCGTGTCGAATATTGAATCAAAGGTTGCCGGAATTTGAAAACCATGCCAAACCTCACCAAAATCACACCATAGCTTCCCCTCACCTCCCTCATACACCCACCGGCTTTAGTTTTGTTCGAATCAAGCCCTAACCCCTTAACCCCCAAATCGATCCCTCAGGAACCCTAGAATTAAGAAACTAGGGATTTCATTCGAACTGAGAGAAATTGAGGTTAATAAACTTTAATTGGAATGTTTTCATTTGAAAACATTTCAATTAAAGTCTATTTGACTTCAAATGCGCAACCTCGACTCCTTTCGAACCCGAGTCGGCCAAGTTCCAATTCTTTGTTTCAAGGTATTTCTGTTCTTGTTTAATTGTATCTGTCGTTTCAGTTTAATTGTTTCTAGTTTTCGTTTTTGTTGTTCCGCCAATTCTCTGTTTTCTTCATCTCTTTGGGACCTTTTTATTTGGTCGATTCTTGTTGTTTCTTTGATTGAAAATGAATGATATGCTTAGTGTGATTAAGGTTGTCAAGCTAATTAGTTCATGTTGGTTGGTATCCTGTTGTGTCAAAACCATGAATCACGGATTTGTTGGGTGTTTGTTTGTTCTTGATTGTATACGTAGGATCAATTAAGTAATTGTAGTCGTTTAGTTATACAATTTTTCCTATTAAAACACTGGATAGTGATTAATGTTGTTGATTTGATCCGAAAGCATTACCAAGTGAAGTTCTTGAATTGTTGTGACTTTAAATTAGGTCCTGAATCTGCTGAGGCTGTTAGCATTAGTGTAAGATGATTAATCAGAGGTGGCATATTAAAATGCCTTGCACAGCCTAGTGGAACCTGCTGTTCACAGCAGGGCACTCCACCAGGTTTCCACTCAGCATTTAAATTAAGTTAAGCCCACACTTGATAGGAGTTAGTGGCAAAACACAGAGCATATAATGGGCTGGCAGAGAAGAGTATGGGCAGGGGTGGGTCTTCTGATTATTGTATCTTAGGGTGTCACTGGTTTCTCAAGTATAAATAGAAGGTTGAAGAGAATAGGCAGGGTCTTCTTTCTCTTTGAAAAAGCAGCATACATTAGGAGGACGAATAAGCTGAAATAGACACACACATAGACATTGGGACTGTTCCATTGAGGGTTGGCCACTGTCGTTGTTGCTGTTATTCTGTCATTGTTAGAAGTTGTTGTTGATGTTATTCAGTTGTTGTAGAGGTTGTCTGTTTGCTGCTGTGGGTTGTCGAGGTTGGTGGTGTTGGTTTGTTGTTGTTGCTTCTGTGATTGTGTTTGGCTACTGCTAGTGTGGTGTTTGGCCACTGCTAGCACTGGGTTTTGGTTGCTGTTGCTTCTGTGATTGTGTTTGGCTACTGCTAGTGTGGTGTTTGGCCACTGCTAGCACTGTGTTTTGTTGCTGTGATCATACTTTGGTTACTGCTGAGTGTGGTATCTGTTGATTGTTGTTGTTCTGTGTTGTTGCTGGTCCACTGCTACTGTTGCTATACTGCTGACTGCCACACTTTGTCACTGCTCATTCTTCCTTCTTTTATTCCATATTCCAGGTACACATCCCTGTTATTATAGTTTTCTTGGTTTGAAGAGGAAATGAAGCCTGAAGCTCCCTGTTGAATCTGTCAAATACATGTAGTGCCCAAAGTTCTTGTGTTTGTAATGAGTACACATAATTGGATCTATCATACTGGTTTGGGTTATAAGAAATGCATTTAGATCCAAACACACTGTCATTGGACATGCATAGGAACTTGAGTTATTCCTACTACATCTATGCTTAAATCTCCTCCATTCATGGTGTGTAATTTCCAAATCTATTAATATTAGACCTTATGTTAAAATTGAGATTAGCTATTTGTTTAAGCAGAAGGTTTAAGGTAATTTGAACACCTGTGAGGAATGCTATCTTGAATTTGCAAAAAAATATATGATAGTGGCTCTTTGGGGATTGTTTGAATTCAAAGTAAGTTCTTTCCATATAATTGTCCACCATAGACTCGAATCTACTCACTTAGTTAACTAATAGTATGTTTGCTCGAATTGGTTACAGTTGAGTAGAATTTTGTCATACTGTAGGGATTGGTGCGTTATTACTCAACTAAACGACGTAATTAGATTAAAGGAATCGGGGTGCATTTCATGTGACCCGACTCCAATTTTGAACAAGATTAAATAAAGCGTGTCGGGAACCACAGGCGCATTTCATGTAGTGTGGCTCGTAACATGTTTTAAATAATTTGGAATCAATTCCTAAATAAATATAGCGGGATGTGGTTCGCTTTAAATTTGAATTAGAGGTTCGCTTCGCCTAACAGTTACACAAATCGCAGGGGCCCTCATAAGTGTATATATAAAGTGCTTAGATTTCGAGATGTGTTGTTTCTTAGCAAATATCATGGCCTTCTCAAAAGTGTAAATAAGTAATCGCTCTAGGCGCGTGTTTTACCTTCTTAAGTACGGGTGTGCATTTCATGCGACCCAAATCCAAATCCCAAAATGTTGAATAAGAATGTGTCGAGAATCCGGGTGCATTTCATGTGACGTGATTCGAAACGTATTTTTAGGCAACATTCTTTTCGCAAAATCATAATAATAATAATAGCGGTAATGGGATATTAATTTGCATTAAGTATATAACTGTGAGAAATCAGATAAATAAGCCGCATATGACCGTTGAGCGACCGTGCTAAAACCACGGAATTCGGGAATGCCTAACACCTTCTCCGGGTTAACAGAATTCCTTATCCGGATTTCTGGTTCGCCGACCATTAAATAGAGTCAAACCTTTCCTCAATTCGGGTTTCAAACCGGTGACTTGGGACACCATAAATCTCCCAAGTGGCGACTCCGAATCTCAATAAATGAACCCCGTTTTGGTTGTCCTTTAATTGGAAAAACTCTCTTTTATATTTTGCGCCCACGCGGGTAAGCGTAAAAAAGAGGTGTGACAGAAATGAGGACATAAATCTCTTTACGAGAAGAATAGGTTAGAAAAGTCAACTGAATGTTGACCGATGAGTTAGACAGCTCGGAATGGAAATTTGAAGATTCGACTAGTTTCGGGGGATCATTTATGACTTAGGAGAGCAATCGGAATCGAATTCGGAGGTCCGGTGTAGTTTTAGGCTTGAATTGGCTAAGGTCGAATTTTGGCGAAATCCGAATGGTAGGTGAGATTTTGATCCGGGGGTCGAGATGGAATTCCGACAATTTATGTAGCTTCGTTATGTGATTTTGGATATGTCTATAAAATTTCAGGTCATTCGGACGTGGTTTGGTTGGGTTTTTGATTAAATGTGTGTTTTGGAAGTTTTAGAAGAACTTAGGCTTGAATTCGATGTAATTTGATGGTCTTGGCGTTGTTTGATGCATGTCGATGATTGGAACAAGTTTGTATGATGTTTTAGGAGGTGTTGGTATTTTTGGTTGAGGTCCCGGGGGCCTCGGGGTGATTTCAGATGGTTAACGGGAACTTTTGAAGTTGGAAAACTTCATAATAGGCGAAGATGTAAATGAGTGTGCACAAGACCTCAATTTATACGATCATATCTCCCATTATATAAAGAGTTATGTGACCCACACCTATCAAATTAAAGCCCTTTGAGTCTAGTTTCCAATGCAACAAATCGTGCGTCATTTGGAGGTGTATACGGAAAGTTATGACCTTTTTACTGGGCATGTGTCAGTAGCGCGGCCTTAGCGCGGGAGCGCTAGTAGCCCGCGCTAATGGGTTATTTTCTGCCTCAACCAGCGCTAATTAGCGCGGGCGCGCTAGTAGCAGGCCCTAAATATACATAAGGACGGGAAATGACAGAACTTGAGTCATTTCTCAAGCCTGGGGCTTCCCCAACACCCCCAATTCGACCAAGGCACTCAATTGCACTCCTAAGGTAAGCTTTTAAGTGTGTTTTCATGGTGATTTCTCTTCTCAATCACTAGTTACAACATGATTTTGGTTGGATTTCATAGGATTTCTTCAAAATCTCAAGAACACCCCAAAGTTGTCTTTCAAGATTTGATCTACAAGAGGTAATCCTACACCTTAGACTTACACATATGGTGTTATTATGGGAATATGAGTATGAATCAAGTATTACAATTTATAGTATGGTTGTTGGAAGCCATAAATCCCCAATTTAAATACATGAACATGGTAGGGATTTAAATGTGTATATTTGTTGGAATTTTGTTGGTGTGGTGTGAATGGTTGATCACACACATGATGTTAGGAGTATAAATTGCTAAAGAATGATAGGAAGGTGAATTATTGGTTAATGGTGATAGTTGGAGGAACCAATGCTATAGTTAAGAGGTGTAAATATTTATGCCTACAAGATGTTTGATAATAGGCCTAGATGGCACAAGTTATGGGATTTATGACTAATATTGGCCATATTGAATGTGGTATTGTAGATTGAAGTTACATAACTGTATTGGATCATTGTAGTATCATTAAGGGGCGAATTTCATATATGTACGGCTAAAACCCCATCTTTTAGAAATCGAACTTCATCGATGTTTGTATGAATTTGGATAGATTTGAAGCGCGAGGAGGCCGGTTGAGGAGCAAAGGCGTCGCGGACTAGAATTCTCGCCGGTTCGAGATTCGGCATCCGAGGTGATTGAATTGCAAGGCAAGCGCAAGGCGGACTAAGGCTTCTACCGGCTAGAGGTGAGTAGTTTGTATATATGGTAGCCTGAGGGTTCGAAACCCCGGCTTAGCACATTGTGACGCTAGTAGGGCGTGGCTCGCACCCCGTGGCAGGTGCGGGATTAATTGTGATTGGGGATTGAGACTTGGTCCACCACAGATATGGATAATATACTGTTAGTGATGAAAAAACACTGTGTTTGACATATTTGTGGGCTGTAAGCCATGTTTGGGGCCTTGTGCCGACCTGTAGTATCCCCAGGGGATAGTATATATGTGATAGCTATACTTGCTTAATCACTGATCCTAGTCCTGGTTTTGAAATCACAATATTGAAATGCTAAGTCACCGGTTTTGCAAAAATTAAATAAAAGTTAGAGTATTTTTCATAAATTATGAACTGGAATCTGGAAATAAGAAAATTGAGTTGTTTTGTGACTTATCTGATTATTGTGGACTGAGGATGGATCGGGCTGCATGCCGCAGCGGTTATTATGATATGAGGATCGGGCTGCACGCCGCAGCGGTATTTGCGCTTGGGCTGTAGGAGCCCTTCCGGAGTCTGTACACACCCCCAGTGAGCGCCGTCGACGTTAAATGGATCGGGCTACACGCCGTAGTGGTTATGTGCATTGCATTACATTCTTTGTCTGTGGATTATCTGTGATAGTGGTAATGTACTGTTGTTGTTGCTAGTTCGTAGGAGGAATCGGACTGTAGTTTAGCTTCATATTGTGGTATTCTGTGGATTTCCTACTTTCAGCTGCTTATACATATTTATTACTCACTGAGTACTTAGTACTCACCCCTACTCCCTGCACCTTTGTGTGCGGATTCAGGTACACAGGAGGGATAGACGAGCACTCCAGCTTTTATCAGTATTTATCCGAGTTGCTGAGGTAGCTGCTGGCGTTCGCAGGACCTGGCTTCTCTTCTTATTCCATTTTTCCTTTGTATATTAATTATTCGGACTTTAGTATTTGATTTGGATATTGTTATCCGATCTTGTTTAGAGGCTCTAGACTCGTGACCCTAGATCGTTGGTTGGTTGTTCAGTTTAGCTTTATTGTTGAAATAATATCCAGGTAATTGATTTGAGATTTATGCTCGGGTGAGAGTGTAAATGGTCGGGCTTGCCTAGCAGGTGTGTTGGGTGCCATCACGACCGGGATTGGGGTCGTGACACTTCTACTATTACGTTATCATTTTGATATGAACATTTGCTAATTAAGTTTAACTTGATCACCTGAAATTAATAATTGGCTGGTTTAATGGATAACATGGTCGGGCTTGCCTAGCATTGTGTTGGGCGCCATCACGATCGGGGTTTGGGTCGTGACAAGTTGGTATCAGAGCCTAGGTTAATAGGTCTCGCGATTCATGAGCCGGTTTAGTAGAGTCTCGTGGATCGGTACGGGGACGCTTGTACTTATCCTCGGGAGGCTGCAAACCTTTTAGGAAAGCTTCAAATTCTTGAAATTCTTATCGTGCGTACTTGATTCAGCTTGAGGTATGATTCTTGAAATTCTTTTCTGCACGTTGATGTGCGCACTCGAGTGCTTAGTGATAAATTTGCCTTGATGGCTTATGATTCCCCAATCAAGGGACGAGATATAATCTCTGTGAGTTCATGTTGGGCCAGTCTGGAGGACTGAGGCCGGATCCTTGTCTATTGCTTGAGCACCGAGGTGCTAATTTCGCGAGCTAGTATTATGAAATTCATGCGATCAGTATTGATCTTAATTGTGAAAATGGCAGTTTGATAATGGGTGAGCTGCAAGGTATTCAATCCTTATTGTGATCTGTTACATAGACCTAGCTATCAGCATGGTGAGTATGTTCGTGTTCCTTAGTGGAAAGGTAAAGTACATTACGTGTGGTAGTATGAGTTTAGACGCAGGAAGACCAAATTGGTTGTGCTAGGTGTATCATGGTGAAAGGTATATGTGTTATGATTTGAGCAGGTGCAGCGCATGTTCATGTACTAATGCTGATGATATAATTCGTGTAGTATTGAGATTTATGTTGTTGATATGCATTGTGATGTCTTGTCGAGTTGCGGATGTATTGTTAGGATGATTTTGGTGATTCGCTGGCAGGTGGATAGGCCAAATTACAAAGGAAACTCTGTCGAAATTTCTGGAAAATTTGGGGCTTAGAAAAATAATTTTGTCACCTGGAGAATAGGCTTAAATGGTGTGTGTATAAATTCAAGAGTTGCAAAAGAGTTAAGATGTGTGATGATTCGAATCTACGTCGAAGCTTGTAAATGACTTGAGTTTAATCTAACTAGAACATTGTGGCATCATTTGAGTAAGAATGCTATGAATGGCTGAAAGTGCTTGGATGTATGGCTCCGAGCCAAGTTGGGGAGGTTGTTATTGATTAACTGATTGCATTGTTGTGTGCTATGTTGGTCCTGTCTCTGGGTTGAAATTTTGATAAAGGTTATGGTGCTTCGTAGATGTGAAGAAATACTAGGATGTTTGGAACTTATGTTGGTATAGAATGTTCGGTGTATAGAAAATAAAGATAGCTAATTGTATTTGAATGTAATCATGTCCTGCAGTGTCAGAGTTCTAGTAAGGCACGAGTGGTTCTATTCAACAAGGCAGTTGAATTATAACTGGTTGAGGGCGAATGACGCCCGAGAATTGTTTACGGCGTTCAAGATTTTGCTTGTAACGGTAAGGTGTCTTAAGATTGTGCACGTGGCTAAAGACCGTAGTTTCGTTAGAAGAAATCGAGACTTTTGTTATGTTATGTGGATGATGAGATTCTATGTATCTATATTGGAGAGTAATGATAACGAATTCAAAATTGCAGGAAGTTCTTCAAGGTAAAGTGTTGTAGATTGTGGTACCTCGGGGAAACATCTGAGGGAGTATTCAGCGGCCTGTGAGTCTTAGACAGTGTGGTCTTATGTAGGAGTCTCGTGTGGTAACATGAGTTTATGTATTATGGTGCTACAGTAAAGGCTAATATTCAATTAAAGATGAATCAGAAAGGAAACTAGGTAAATGGAACAACTTGTTAGTAAATTGGAACGGTATGAAAAGGGCACGAGTAACTCCTGGTGTGTGTTCGAGGTAATGAGCCTTGCAGTTATGGTGCAACAAAGCTCTTGATGTGCTGGCAGTTGCGTAGCTCGATATGGGTAAAAAGACTTAGTCCTGGCAGTTAAGCTTATGCAATGAATGGGAGGAAAGAGTTGTGATGTGTTTTATCATGGTTTGAAAATGAGTATATTCCTATTGGTATGCGAAGCATGGAATGGGCAATGAGTTTTCTCTATATGGGATCATGAAAGTTCTTGACTAGTTGAGTGCGCCGATGTTTGCGGCGTAGGAAAGGAATATGAATTTCCATGTTATCTTAGGGTGGTATGTCGTGTGTATCGACACCGTTTAGCGAATATTGGAAATTGGAAGCCCTAGTGGCTCCCTCGTTACTTGATATGACGAATTTGAATAATGATATACGATTGCGGACTGGTTGTCATAAGTCAGGTTGTCTAGACTAATATGATATGGAATGTATCCGAGAAATGTCACAACTGCGTGGCAGAGCACATCAGATCATGCCCAGCAGGGTAGATGTACCCCAGGGCCAGCGGACGGCTGGTAAGTATTGCTTTGTCAGTTGGGCCTTCGTGGCGGATGTCAGTGTAGAGGTATCTAACTTTGATTCAGTTCCGATATTGAGGAACTTTGTCGGATGCATTTCATGTGGCCGAGCTTGAGGCTATACATATGTTTGTTGCAGCGAGAAACTTGACTCGATGTGCATTCACTTTTTCTAGATTATGCGTGGATCGGGTGGCACGCCGCCACAGGTGTAGTATCTGGATCGGGTGGCACGCCGCCATGGGTTATCTGGATCGGGTGGCACGCCGCCACATGTATGGTATTTGGATCGGGTGGCATGCCGCCACGGGTATGTTATTGGAACGGGTTGCGCGCCGCAACAGTGTGATGTGGAAAATATAGCTTCCTATATGTACCTTGTATACAATACTTCCTCTCTTCTGAGGAATAGTCCGTATTGGGTATCGCTCGGGGAATAGCACATCGGTTGTGTCCATTCAGGATTCGATAGCATATACTAATTGTTTCACCGTGGGTGAGATTGATTGCTTGAGTTCAGACCTAAATCTGTGCGTGGCTGACTGTTATAAGCATGGTGACTTGAGGTGCTTCGGGAGTAATAGTGTTTGGATGGAATTATAAGTTGTGGCAAGGCCATATGATGTTATGAGCTTTCGAGGAGAATTCAGGTACTCTAATTCTATGATGTGAGACGAGATCTCAGTTATGTGTTGTGATGGTATTGAGGAATTTGAATTATAGCTCTTTGTGTGAGTGTGTTGTCATGATTCGAGTGTGTTCAGATCATTCTTGTTGGAGCATGTGTTGTGCTCATCGCGGCTTAGGCCAGTGTTGAGGTGTCATATCACCAGTGTGGTGTGTTATATTCGAAATGATCGCTGGAGTCATTAATGAGTACGAGCATATTTGATCTCAGTTTGTTAGAAAGGTAATATCGAGGTTTGGCTCCGAAATCTATTGTAGTATCAGTTAAAAAGGGAAATGGATATGAATGGTTGACCCGAGAGATGGGTTCGGTATATCGCGTGCTTCAGCTGCCGTGGACATGATATGAAGGTGCTGGAATAAGACTCTATCTAATGAGAGAGGTTTTTCTGCTAGTATTTGGTCATGGTGGCCATTGTTGTGATTAGAGACCATCATCTCGAGCGATTCGGTTGTTTGATACATCATGTGATCTCACCCGGGGTGGCAAGTATGGGCTATTACAGATGGATCATGTGTATTCTGAGTATAGGCATGAGATTCCAATTTGGTATGTGATCTCGGAAAGTGCAATATGGTCTATGGTGCGGATGGGCTGTGAGATTTCCAGCTATAGTGTGTACCGGACTTATATGAGATAGGGTGACGTGGGATCGCCCCGAATATATGCTTGGTAAGGTCATTCAGCTATTGGGTTACTTCCAGTAAACCTCTTGGTCCGCTCGAGGACGAGCGTTTGCTTAAGTTGGGGAGAATGTGATGACCCGACCCGTCATCATGTGAGTTATCACCCCGGTATCCCCGTTATATGCTTGTTAATGTTGCAATATGCATGTTCGGTAATTTTGAGTCAATCCGGGTTGAGTTTGGTTGAAATTGAGACAAATAGTCTTTTAGAAGAAGGAATAGTTGAGAAAAGTCAGCTGGATGTTGACTTGTGAGTTAGAGAGCTCCGAATCAAATTCTGATGATTCGGTCAGCTCCGGGAGGTCATTTATAAGCTGGGAGAGCGATCGGAAGTGAATTTGGAGGTCCGATGTAGTTTTAGGCTTGAATTGGCTAAAGTTGAATTTTGGCGATATCCGATCGGTAGGTGAGATTTTGATCTGGGAGTCGGAATGGAATTTCGACAGTTGCAGTAGCTCTGTTAGGTGATTATGGATGTGTCTGCAAAATTTCAGGTCATTCGGAGGTCGTTTGGTCGGGTTTTTGAATGTCGGTTGCGAAAGTTTGAATGAAAACTTAGGCTTGAATTACTTGAATTCGATGTTTTTCCGTATTAAAGGATGTGTTTTTATCATTGGAGCAAGTTCGTATAGTGCTGTGGAGTATGTTTGTGGTTTTCGTTGGGGTCCCGGGGGACCCGGGGTGGTTTCGGGAGGTTAAACGGAGGAATTTCAGGGATTTTGCAGGTCTGGATTTTTGGCTTCTGGTATTTTCGCTTCTGCGGGTGGGGGACCACAGAAGCGGAAGCGTAGGGGCGGAAATATTCTCGCAGGAGCGAGATTTGGCTAAGCTGGGAACTTCCGCAGAAGCGGCCAAGGATGCGCAGGGGCGGGCTCGCAAAAGCGAGCCCATGATCGCAGGAGCGGAGGAGGCCAGGCCGGGGAGCTTCGCAAAAGCGGAGCCCAGTCCGCTTATGCGGTCTAGCAGGTGCGAGACCTGGACCGCAGAAGCGGAACTGGGCAGCTTGGCATGGAATCGCAGAAGCGACAGGGCGACCGCAGAAGCGGACTCGCATGTGCGAGTCCAGAGCCGCAGAAGCGGAAATCGCGCCTGTGATAAAAATAACAGAAGGGGTAAAATTTCATAAGTCATAAAACATTAGGGCTCGGTTTTAAGAGGCGAATTGGGCGATTTGGACGGGAAATTGCTGGGAGTTCATCGGGTTATCATCGAAGGTGAGTTTTATGGTTCAATTACGTGTTTTTATCTTGAAATCCTCCTCTATTTTACTGAAATTGGATGAAATTAAGGGGGAATTTAGCCTAAGCCAGGGCTATGGAAAAATGTCGATTTGAGTGGGCAAACGGAGTTCGATTTTGGAAAACTTTATATGCATAGACTCGTATTGAGACGAGGATTCCGAATATGTAACTTTTGTAAATTTTTGAGAAGCGTACCAAAAGTCGAGTGTTGACAACTTCGTGGGTTTCGGTGCAATTTGAGTTATTTCGAATGGGTTGTGTGTTATTAGCATATATTGATGTATTCTCTATGATTTAGAGCAGATTTGGCATCCGAGGAGATTGATTTGCGAGGCAAGCGCAAGGCGGTCTGAGGCTTCTACCGGTTCGAGGTGAGTGGTGGTAGTAAATAATGTACTGAGGGTTTGAAACCTCGTACTTGCACTATACAGTGCTATGTAGAGATGAGACACGCGTCATGTGACGGGTGTGGTGGCATTGTGATTGGGGGATTGGACTTGGTCCTTCCTGAATGATAGTTTATTGTGTATTATGACTGTGAATGAGCTTATAACTGTGTAGTTGGGCTGGTAGCCATGTTTGGGGCCTTGTGCCGATCTGTAGAAGTATTAGGGAAACTTGTAAAGCTAGGTGACCCTCATATCATGTTGGATACATACAATCACCTGTAGTATATCATGTTGGATAAATACACTCAGCCATAGTATATCATGTTGGCTACATACACTCAGCCGTAGTTATAGCTGCATAGCATATCATGAGCCAGTACTAGATGTGTACTTGAGAAAAGTCTACCTAGGGCGGGATTCCCTGTTCTAGCTGAGTGGGCCTGAGAGGCCAAGTCTATACTAACTGAGATAGGGTCGAGGACCCACTATGAGATACTATATATATATGTATCTATATTGGATCGGGCTGCACGCCGCAGCACTATATGTATTGGATCGGACTGCACGCCGCAGTAATATATATGTGGATCGGACTGCACGCCGCAGTAATATATATGTGGATCGGACTGCACGCCGCAGTGATATACATGTGAAACGGACTGCACGCCGCAGTATTATTGCGCTTGGAATGTAGGAGCCCCTTCAGAGTCTGAGTCAGCACACATTCTCAGTGAGCGCTGAAGTATATTATGGGATCGGGCTGCACGCCGCAGCAGTATAGTTATATATGTATATCTATATTGGATCGGACTGCACGCCGCAGTAATATATGTGTGGATCGGGCTGCACGCCGCAGCATCATAGCGCTTGGGCCTAGGGAGCCCCTCCGAAGTCTGTATACACCCCCAGTGAGCGTCGTCGACGTTAAATGGAGCGGGCTGCGCGCCGCAGCGGTATATGTATTGGAGCGGGCTGCACGCCGCAGCATTATACTTATTCATATCCTTATACATACTTGAGTACTTATACATTATTGATATATGTATATATCTACATACATTGAGTTGGCTTTACACCGTAGTGGTACGAGTGAGGATTTGGTCAGTGTGGGACCTTGTTGAGACAGATATGGACTGGAGATCAGAGTACTCACTGTAGTGATGAGTTACCTGTGGGGGTTTGCCGTAGAACTGTTTAGTGATAGTACAGGAGTTCTTATTTTCAGTTATTGTTTATTATTATTACTCACTGAGTTGAAACATACTCACCCCACTCCCCTGCACTTTTTGTGCAGATTCACAGGTGCCCGAGAGCAGTTGAGTTGTTGTAGCTGCTTGCTCATATCTACTTTGGCGGAGACTACGAGGTAGCTGCCGACGTCCGCAGAACATGTTTTCTCCTTCCTTATCATTTTGTTGCTTTCATTTTGCCTAGACTTGTTTGTATAGGCTGTTTATTCTATAGAGGCTCAGACTTGCGACACCACGATTTGGTTGGGACCGTATTTTGTATGCTTCTACTATTACGTTATCATTTTGATATGAACATTTGCTAATTAAGTTTAACTTGATCACCTGAAACTAATAATTGGCTGGTTTAATGGATAACATGGTCGGGCTTGCCTAGCATTGTGTTGGGCGCCATCATGACCAGGGTTTGGGTCATGACACTGCGGGTTAAATTCCCGGCGATCCTGAGTTGTTGGATATAGAGAGGGACTGTGGGTTCAATTCCCATAGGTCCTGTACTTGTTGATTTGAGTTTATGTTGCGTTGGTTACTTGTAGTTAGCTAATCGTAGTCGGTTGCAGTAATTACTTCATTGTTGTTATTTCAGATTCATTCTTACTTATTCCTGCTTATTATTGTTTTGATCATTATGTTATTGTTTTTCTCGGTAGGGCCCTGACCTTCCTCGTCACTACTTCATCGAGGTTAGGCTTGGCACTTACTGAGTACCGCTGTGGTGTACTCATGCTACTCTTCTGCACACTTTTGTTGTGCAAATCCAGGTACATCAGGACAGGCTCATCTCAGGTGATTTAGCAGCACATCAGGAGACTCGAGGTATGATCTGCTACGTCCGCGGATCCGGAGGGCCTCCTTCTATTCTCATAGTGATAGTAGTTATTTTCCCTCATTTCGTTGTTTAGACATTCTTGATGTATAGAGCCACAGTTGTACTCTCCCTTTTTAGTATGTGTTACCCGTGGGATTTCGGGTCTTGGTAGTATGCTATTTAGTGTGTTTTGGCGAGTGTATGTGCCAAGCTGCACTTATTACATTCCTTTTATATCATTCCGCTATTTTCTTATCTAATGTTCATGAATTTGGATATTCCGCATCGTGTTAGGCTTACCTAGTCGCGAAGACTGGGTGCCATCATGACAGGTTCCCGAATGGTGAACTAGGGTCGTGACAACATCATACGAACTTGCTCGCGCGATCAAATCGCCAAAATAACATCAAAATCAATGAATTGAGCCTTAAAACTCAAGAATTTCAAAATTTCATAACTTCCGAATTTTCCAATTTAAAGCCGGACACGTCAAACGACGTCCGTTTTCAACCAAACTTTACAGGAAGCACTTAACCGACATATATGACCTGTACCGGACGTCAGAACCAAAATACGAGCCCGATACCATTACTTTTTAATCAAATTTCAATTTCATTTTCCTTAAACATTTTCAGCAAATAATTTAATATAAAAATTCTTTTACCGGGGTTCTAGACCTCGAATTTCGATTTCGGGCATACGCCCGAGTTCTATATTTTTTTACGGATTTTCTGAGACCGTCAAATTACGGGTACGGGTTCGGGTCCGTTTACCAAAAATGTTGACCAAAGTCAACATATCAATATTAATATCAAAATTCTTCAAATATTTCGCATATTTCATATATTTCAACATAAAAAATTTTCAGCTTCGCGCCCGGACTGCGTACGCAAATTGAGACAACTATAAATGAGGTGTTCAAGGCCTCAGAAGCTCGAAATGATTGAGAAAACAAGTGATGACCATTTGGGTCGTCACAATCGATTTATGCTCTTTAAATTTTCAAATCCTTTTCAACTTCCTATTTTATTTACTCGTTGATTAAAACTTAATATGGCTACACAATTTCATGATATCAAACAAATTTCAAGCAACTCAATCCAATGTAATCTCAAAGTTAGAGTCATTCGAACGTGGGTAATCTCGGGTCGATTTAAGCCAGAAATATTGTCTTCAATTAAATTGGTTTTACAGGATTCAAATGTAAAGTATTCATCTTTCTCATAGTTTTAAAGGTCCGCTTCTATGAAGTATTTCTTTTTCCAGTATTTGTAAAGTACTTGCATTCTATATGAAAAATCTTTGTTTCGTATTACTCTAACTACCTAAGAAGTGGGTCCAATAATTCCACTTTCATGTAAAGAGTTATTTAAGTGATATGGAACCAACTATAGCAATTATTATCATTCAATTGAAGATGAGATTGTAACAGAATTTACATAGGCACTTAGAATTTATTATCATTCAACTATTATCTGAATGTATAATAAGAACGAGCACATGAAATTTCAGATAAATGAACTACAAAACCACAACAACATCACATAAATTTTTTATGGTTGTTAACTTGAACTAACAAAGGTAGTGAAAAAACAGGCCAAGAAATACTATCTAACCTGAAAAGGATAGGGGACAACTATGCCAAACATATCATGTCGGATGTCGCTAGAATCAATGGAATATGTTGTATTTTTAAGTCCATGTGAGGCAAGATACTCTCGAATTCTTTAGACATGCGATACCCTTTAAAAATACTTATTACAGTTTCACCAACCAGAAGCATGAATATAGAGTAAGTCAATTGATATTGAAAGAAAAATCATGATAAGATAATATTTCATCGGTAAACAATAACGGGTTAGGAGTATGGAGATCAATACATCTAACTTTCAGTGAGTATTAATTTCATTAAATTAATATACTTATTCAAGACCTTTATAAAATTACTATAAATCATATTTTCTTTTATACAACTGTTTCAAAACGTACTCAATTAAAAATCATGATGCAATTAGAAGGTAATTATTATAATTAAAACAGTTTCTGTTTTCCTACACAAGAAATAATGAAACCATATATGCAATATAGCCTATACAAACTGGAAGAACATTCTGTTCAAAGCCAACCATTTATTATGGAAGGCCATATGGTATATGTGTAGAAAATAAGGAATTATTAATGCCTTATGTTATATATTCACGAACAACTGTCTTCGTATCAATGAGCTAAAAGTTAGAGGCATTATAGAATCGATAGTGGCTATAGTGCAGAATAGTGGTTATATATAAATTGGTTTGAATTTGGCACAAAGTTGATTGATAGTTTTAATGGTATCTAAATAGTTTTGTGTTTACATGGAAGTGGAATATATTTGAATTTAAATATTTATAAAAATGAAAATAATAAAAAAAAAAAAATATATATATATATATATATATATATATATATATATATATATATATATATATATATATATATATTCAAATTGGGTTGGAGTGTTAAAATTATTTTAAAAGAAAAAAAGATTTTTTTTAACTATAATAAAAAACAAAAAAAGAAGAAGAAAAACTACCCATTCAAATTGGTGAGTAATTTTAAGTTGGAGTTTTAAAAAAAAAAGATAAATAAAAATTGTCATTTCAAATTGGGGAGTAGTTTCAAGTTGGAGTTCATAATTGTTTTAAAATAAAAAACCAAAATTAAAGCAATAAAAACTTTTGATTCTAATTGTGGAGTAGTTTTTTTCTAATATTCTATATTCTATATATCATCTATATATTATTAAAAGGAAAGAATAAAAACATTTCCTTATGTCAAGTGGTAGCCTAGAAAAAAAACTTATGGAATCTATATTATATTAAAAAGAGAATAGTGAAGCATGAGGTTAAGCCATGTGGCAAGCTAAAAAGAAGCCACATGGCAATTTTAAGACAGCATTAAAATTTTGAATTATAAATGAAAACATAATTAATGTAAGTAGTTTAATAAATTTTATACTCAATCTAAAGAAATATAGAAAGATGTAGATTTAAATTAACTGAATAAATACAAAATAAATAGAGATTTCTTTTAGATTTTCTATCATAGAAAAAACGGTAAACCTTATTTGAATTTGAGATGAGCAAGTTTTTATATTATGATAAGAGAAGTCATATCATGAATAGATCCACGTAATTCAAGTCCAATAGATAAAATTAAAAACTAAAAATATTAAATAATAGAAATAAATTAGGTATAATGTGAGGATATCTATAAATCATAAGATTAGAAAATAAAAATCTATATTATATTAAAAGGAGAATAGTGAAGCATGAGGTTAAGCCATGTGGCAAGCTAAAAAGAGGACATTTGCCAATTTTAAGACAACATTAGAAATTTATATTATATTAAAAAGAGAATAGTGAAGCATGAACTTAAGCCATGTGGCAAGCTAAAAAGAAGCCACTTGGCAATTTTAAGACAACATTAAAAATTTGAATTATAAATGAAAACATAATTAATGTAAGTAGTTTAATAAATCTTATACTCAGTCTAAATAAATTTTAGGTAAATCTAATCTATGTATCTACATTTAAATTTATTTTTATATGTAGCTATATCTCTATTTATATTATATTGATCCACCCATAGATATTTTTTTTATGTTAGCTAGAAATACGTAGGTAAAATATTAACTAAAAATTATACTAGAAATAAATAAATAAAATATAAAAAGATGTAGATTTAGATAACCCGTCACTATTTATACTTTGGAGTAAGTTAAAATAAAATTAAAATTTACTTAAGATATTAAAGATTCATTAAGTTTAAAAATTAAATAAATTCAAGCGATAAAATAACATCTTACATAATGTATATAAATTATTTATAAGGTATGGAAAACTCAACTAATTAGTAAAAAAAAATTAATAACAAAAACAATATGTCATATAAATATTGATAAATCGGGAAAACGAATATTTTATACATAAATATTACGACAACATTCAAATATATATTATATTAAAAGAAGAATAGTGAAGCATGAGGTTAAGCCATGTGGCAAGCTAAAAAAGAAGCCACTTGGTAATTTTAAGACAACATTAAAAATCTATCTGTATTATATTAAAAGGAGAATAGTGAAGCGTGAGGTTAAGCCATGTGGCAAGCTAAAAAGAAGTCACTTGGCAATTTTAAGACAACATTAAAAATTTGAATTATAAATAAAAACATAATTAATGTAAGTAGTTTGATAAATTTTATACTCAATCTAAATAAATCTTAGATAAATCTAATCTATGTATCTACATTTAAATTTATTTTTATATGTAGCTATATCTCTATTTATGTGTGACAACCCAAAGGGTCATCACTTGTTTTCTTAATCATTTCTAGCTTCTGAGGTCTTGAAAACCTCATTTATAGTTGCCTCAAATTGCGTGCGCAGTCCGGGCACGAAGTTGGAAAATGTTTATGTTGAAATATATGAAATATGTGGAAAATTTGAAATATTTTGATATTAATATTGATATGGTTGACTTTGGTCAATATTTTTGGTAAACAGACCCCGACCCGTGATTTGACGGTCTTAAAAAATTCGTAGAAAAATATGGAACTTGGGTGTGTGCCCGGAATCGAAATCCGAGGTCTAGAACCCCGGTAAAAGAATTTTTCTGTTAAATTATTTTCTGAAAATGTTTAAGGAAAATAAAACTGAAATTTTATTAAAAAGCAATGGTATCGGGCTCGTATTTCGGTTCCGACGCCTGGTACAAGTCATATATATTGGTTAAGCGCTTCCTGTAAAGTTTGGGTGAAAACGGACATCGTTTGACGTGTTTCGGCCTTAAATTGGAAATTTTGAAAGTTATGAAATTTTGAAAGAATTCTTGAGTTTTAAGGCTCAATTCATTGATTTTGATATTATTTTGGCGATTTGAACGCGCGAGCAAGTTCGTATGATGTTTTTGAGTCAGTGTACATGATTGGTTTGAATCCCCGAGAGCTCGGGTGAGTTTCAGATAGGCATCGGGGTGATTTTGAACTTAATAAAATTGCATAAAATCTGCAGCAGTCAATCCTTCATCGCGTTCGCGTCCTGTTGGTCGCGTTCGCGATGGCCAACTTTATTTCTTCATCGCGTTCGCGTCCAGGTGGTTGCGTTCGCGATGGCAAAATCGATTCCTTCATCGCGATCGCGGACAGCTCCTCGCGATCGCGTAGTATAAAATTGAAGCCAGCCATTTTCTCTACGCGTTCGCGTGGCTGTGCCCGCGTTCGCGTAGGCCAAAATTGAAGCGCCCAGAATTTCCTCTTCGCGTTCGTGACTCGCCCCACGCGAATGCAATTTGTAACATTTTTCCTTCATCGCGAACGTGACCGGGGTGTCGCGAACGCGATGAACAAATTGATGCCCAGTGATTTTAAGTCTGAAAACATAACTGAAACGGGATAAAAATCCCATTTGTGTTCTACTCTCTTCTCCATAGCTCCTTGCGCGATTTTTGAGCAATTATTCATCAAACTTCTTGGGTAAGTGATTCTTGACTCGTTTTCTTCATTTTCCATCAATACTATTTGAATTCCTAAGCCTAAATAGGTGTAAATGTGTAGAAAAACTAGAGAATTGAGTATAGTAAGGGTTTTCAAAGAATTTGCGATCTAGACCTCGTTTTGGGGTTGAACTTAAGAACAAATTATATAATCGAACTCGTGGATGATTGGGTAAATTTATTTTGGTTCGAAACTCGAGTTTCAATTATGTGGGCCCGGGGTCGATTTTTACTATTCCGGGTAGAATGTTGTAAAAATCATATTTAGCTATATGAACTAGTTTGTTAAGTAGAATTGATGATATTAAATCAATTGTGTATAGATACGGTTGGATTGGAGCCAAATTTGAAAGGAAAAGGCATTGCCACTAATTGAATTATTCGTAAACATTCAAGGTAAGTGTTTGTTCTATCCTAGTTTGAGGGAATAAGAAATGAGTTATGTATGAATTGTTGATTAAGAGTTATTGGTTTTACACCGGTAACAGAGATAAATTGTAGGTTTATTATCATTTATTGGCTTTATGCCGATAAAATCACATATAAATTATTGATTAAGAGTTATTGGTGTTACACCGGTAACGGAGATATATCGTTGATTTATTGTCAATTTTTGGTTTTACACCGGTAATACAAACATAATTGAAGTGAAGATTATTGGTTTAATTCCGGTAATACATTTTGTACATCCACTGTTGATCAGATATTATTGGCTTAATGCCGGTAATATATATTATTAAAGAAATGGGATCGTGTGGCGCGCCGACCACTTATATATTAAAACTGGGATCGTGTGGAACGCCGACCACTTTCATATTTAAGAGTTGGGATCGTATGGCGCGCCGACCACTTATATGATAAGAAATGGGATCGTGTGGCACGCCTACCACAAAGTGATTTGAATCTTGGCATAGGCCACAGCTGTCGGTAGCCTACTGTTAAATTCGGGATCGTGTGGCGCGCCGACCACAAAGTGATTTGAATATTGGCATTGGCCATAGTTACCGGTATCCTATTGTTAAATTTGGGATCGAGTGGTACGCCTACCACAAGATATGAAATGAAAAAGGAATTGAGACATGAAAGTAAATTTTGTTCCATTGATCAGATTATTCCGGATATTGTGAGTTATTGACTGTTATTTCAGAACAGATTCTTTCCTTATAAACGTTCGATAACGTTTTCTGTTGTTGTATATGTATATATATCTCAACTGTACAGGTTTATGTGGGAGACTGGTCTTAGTCTCGTCACTACTTCGCCAGGATAGGCCAGGCACTTACCAGCACATGGGGTCGGTTGTGCTGATACTACACTCTGCGCTCTTTTTGCGCAGATACAGGTTACGGACAGCAACAGCGGCAGTAGCACGATCGTGGACATTCCGACCACTGAGACTATGAGGTAGCCTTGCAGGCGTCCACATGGACCCGTTGTCTCCTCTATCTATGTATTTCATTCTGTTATCCCATGTATTCGAGATAAACAGCTTATATTTCTTTTAGACGATTATGTGTATTATTCTTAGAAGTTCGTGAGTATTGTGACACCAGTCTTGGGTAGTGTATCATGTTTGGGTTTTATGTATTATATTTTGTAAAATTGACTAAGTCTTCCGCTAAGTTTAATTATTCCACTGTAATTACTTGATTTTATTTAAAGTCTTAAGAAGAGATTGTAACTAATGAAAAATGTAAGTAATAGTTGGCTTGCCTAGCTTCCACTAGTAGGCGCCATCATGACTCCCGATGGTGGGGAATCCGGGTCGTGACAAGTTGGTATCAGAGCACTAGGTTGCATAGGTCTCACAACTCACGAACAACCATAGTAGAATCTGAGGGATCGGTACGGAGACGTCTGTATTTATCCCCGAGAGGCTACAGAGTTAGGAAAATTTTTCCCTTTATTCTTTCTAGTCATGCGACTTGATCTTTCAAATGTTAATTGAATTCCTACTCTGTTCTTTCGCAGATGGCAAGAACACGCGCTTCCTCATCTACCGATCAGCAGTCAGGGCCCCCAGCAGCTCTCATGAGGGGTAGAGGGCGAGGCCGAGGTAGGGGCGAAGCTGAGCCCCGAGCAGCAGCACCAGTGACGAAGCCTCGGGTTGATTTTGATGAGGAGATTCTGACCCCAGCAGTTTCGGTGGGCCCAGCTCAGGTCCCAAAGGAGTTTATTGTTACCCCAGTTCTTCAGGATGCTCTGGTTCAATTGGTGGGCCTCATGGACAATATCACCAGAGCAGGTTTATTACTAGTATCACCAGCCACTTCTCAGGCTGGAGGAGGTAATCAGACTCCTGCTACACGCACTTCGGAGCCAGTAATTCCCCAGGCTCAGGTTCCTGTGATTCAGCCAGTTGAGGCATCTCAGCCTGTTGTTGTGACTCGGGCTAATGATGGTGCAGCTATGTCCACTGACGCGTTATGGAGATTGGACAGGTTTACCAAGCTGTTCACTACCACATTAAGTGGCACTCCTTCAGAGGATCCCCAGGATTTCCTATATAGCTGCCACGACGTTCTCCGTACTATGAGCATTATGGAGACTAATGGTGTGGATTTTTCCACTTTTCGATTACCTGGTTCTGCCAAGACTTGGTGGAGAGATTATTGTCTATCCAGGCCAGCAGGATCAGCATCTTTGACTTGGGGACAATTTGCAGAGTTGTTCTTGGAAAAGTTCCTTCCAGCAACTCAGAGGGAGGCTGCAGGCAATTTGAGTGTCTTCAGCAGGGTTCTATGTCTATCACACAGTACGCGACTAGGTTCGTGGACCTGGCTCATCATGCTATTGTCATACTTCCCACGGATCGGGAAAGGGTGAGAAGATTTATTGATGGCTTGAATCAGCCAATTCGATTACAGATGGCTTTGGGTGCAGGAACTGAAATCACTTTTCAGGAGGCGGCTAATGCAGCCCGTCAGATCGAGATGGCTTTGTCACAGGGAGTAGGACATAGATCATATAAGAGACCCTGTAATTCGGGTAGATTCAGTGGTACCTCGTCTGGAGGTAGAGATTCTCATGATAGAGGCCATCCTCCTAGGCCTTATCAGTCAACTCTTCAGGTTTCTCACGATGCTTCTGGTGGTCATAATTCTCAGCCACGCTATTCTGATCAGCAGCCTATTAGTGCACCACCACTTCGCTGTTCTCAGCAGTCGAGGGCTTGTTTTACGTGCGGCGATCTTACGCACATTGCAAAGTATTGCCCTCGAGCTTCTGACAGATCTCAGTAGCAGGGTTCTCGTGCTATGGTTCAGGCCTCAGTTCTCCCACAGCCTGCTCATCTAGCTAGAGGTGGGGGTAGAGGACATAGAGGTGGAGGCAGAGGTCATAGAGGTGGAGCTCAGACCGATAGAGGTAGAGACCAGCCAGCAGCTGATCGTCCTAGAGATACTGCTCAGGTTGGTGGGGCACAGCCCCGATGTTATGCACTTCCCGCCAGACCAGAGGCTGAGTCTTCTGATGCCGTCATTACAGGTATTATTTTGGTTTGTGATAGAAAGGCATCAGCATTATTTGACCCTGGGTCTACATATTTGTACGTGTCCTCCTATTTTGCACCGTACTTGTTTCAGCCTAGTGAACCACTGGGTGTTCCTGTTCATGTGTCTACACCAGTAGGCGATTCTATTGTGGTTGATCGAGTTCATCGATCATGTAATGTTCTGATTGAGGGTCTTGATACCCGTGCTGATTTATTACTCCTAAATATGGTGGACTTCGATATTATATTAGGCATGGACTGGCTATCTGCATATCATGCTATTTTAGACTGGCATGCCAAGACTGTGACTTTAGCTTTGCCGAATTTGCCTCGTATAGAGTGGAAAGGAATTTCAGGTCATACTAGTCGCAATGTTATTTCTTATGTTAAGGCTCAGCGTATGGTTGGAAAGGGATGTTTGGCTTATTTAGCCTATGTCCATGATTCCAGTGCTGAGGTTCCTTCTATTGACTCTGTGTGTTCGCGAATTTCCTGAAGTATTTCCTTCAGACTTGCCAGGTATGCCGCCCGACAGGGACATTGATTTTTGCATTGACTTGGCTCCAGGCACTCAGCCTATTTTCATTCCCCCATATCGTATGGCTCCGCCGGAGTTAAAAGAATTGAAGGAGCAGTTGCAGGATTTACTTGAAAAGGGTTTCATTGGCCCCAGTGTTTCGCCGTGGGGTGCACCAGTATTATTTGTAAAGAAGAAAGATGGTTCGATGAGAATGTGCATTGACTATCGGCAGTTGAACAAGGTGACTATCAAAAATAAATATCCACTTTCGTGAATTGATGATTTATTTGACCAGCTTTAGGGTGCTAAGGTATTCTCGAAGATAGATTTGAAATATGGCTATCACCAACTGAAGATTAGGGCATCTGATGTCCCTAAGACAGCATTTCGCACTCGGTACGGACATTATGAATTTCTAGTCATGTCTTTTGGGTTGACAAATGCCCCAGTAGCTTTTATGGAATTGATGAATCAGGTGTTTCGGCCTTATTTAGACTTGTTTGTAATAGTCTTCATTGATGACATATTAATATATTCCCGCAGTCAGGAGGAGCATGTGCAACATCTCAGAGTGGCCTTGCAGACTCTGAAAAATAGCCAACTATATGCAAAATTTTCAAAGTGTCAATTTTGGCTAAGTTCAGTTGCATTCCTGGGTCATATTGTGACGGCAGCAGGTATTTATGTTGATCCGAAGAAGATTGAGGCAGTCAAGAACTGGCCTAGACCGACATCAGCCATAGAAATTCGGAGTTTCTTGGGATTAGCGGGTTATTATCGGTGATTTGTGGAGGGGTTTTCATCTATTGCAACCCCACTGACCAGATTGACACAGAAAGGTGTTCAATTTGAATGGTCAGATGAATGTGAGGCGAGCTTTCAAAAGCTCAAGACAGCCTTGACCACAGCACCGGTATTGGTTTTACCCACAGGTACGGGACCTTATACTGTTTATTGTGATGCTTCCCGTATTGGGCTTGGTGCGGTGTTAATGCAGGATGGCAAGGTTATTGCCTATGCTTCGAGGCAGTTGAAGATTCATGAGAAGAACTATCCAGTGCATAATCTAGAATTGGCGGCGATTATTCACACATTGAAGATCTGGAGGCATTATTTGTATGGTGTGGCATGTGAAGTATACACCGATCATAAGAGTCTTCAATATTTGTTTAAACAGAAAGAGTTGAATTTGAGGCAGAGAAGGTGGCTAGAATTGCTGAAAGATTATGATGTCATTATTTTATATTATCCGGGAAAAGCAAACGTGGTGGCCGATGCTTTGAGTAGGAAGTCAGCCAGTATGGGCAGTCTTGCTTATATTCCAGTCAATTAGAGGCTGCTTGCTTTGGATGTTCAGTCCTTGGCTAACCGATTTGTGAGGTTGGATATTTCTAAGCCTAGTCAAGTGTTAGCTTGCACGATTGCTCGCTCTTGATTATTGGAGCGTATCCGCGACCAACAATATAATGATTCTTATTTATGTGACCTTAGAGACACAGTTCAGTGAGGAGGTGCCAAACATGTCACCTTAGATGCTGATGGGATTCTGAGGATGCAGGGGCGTATTTGTGTGCCAAATGTTGGTGGGCTTAGAGAATTGATTCTAGAAGAAGCTCACAGTTCGCGGTATTCTATTCATCCAGGCACAGCAAAGATGTATCAAGATTTGCGGCAACATTATTGGTGGCGTGGAATGAAAAAGGATATTGTGGCATATGTGGCATGGTGTCTTAATTCTCAGCAGGTTAAATATGAACATCAGAGACCTGGCGGTTTATTTTAGATAATTGAACTTCCTGAATGGAAGTGGGAACGAATCACAATGGACTTCATTTCTGGACTTCCGATGACTCGGAAGAAGTTTGATGTTGTTTGGGTGATTGTTGATAGGCTGACCAAGTCAGCTCATTTTATTCCAATTGCCACTACCTATTCATCCGAGAGGTTAGCTGAGATTTATATCAGGGAGATCGTTCGCCTTCATGGCGTGCCAATCTCTATTATTTCAGATCGAGGTGCACAGTTTACCTCACATTTCCGGAAGGCGGTTCAACGAGAGTTAGGAACGCAAGTTCAGCTAAGTACAACCTTTCATCCCCAGACGGATGGTCAGTCCGAGAGGACTATTAAGATACTGGAAGATATGTTTCAGGAGTGTGTTATTGATTTTGGAAGTTCGTGGGATCAATTCCTGCCTTTGGCAGAGTTTGCTTATAATAATAGTTATCAATCGAGCATCCAGATGGCTCCTTATGAAGCGTTGTATGGTAGGCAGTATCGTTCTCTGGTTGGATGGTTTGAACCGGGAGAAGCTCGGTTATTGGGTACGTATTTAGTTCATGAGGCCTTAGATAAGGTCAAGATTATTCAAGATAGGCTTCGCACAGCTCAAGTCTAGACAAAAGAGCTATGCAGATCGCAAGGTTCGAGATATAGCTTTCATGATTGGGGAGCGAGTATTGCTCCGAGTGTCGCCTATGAAGGGTGTGATGAGATTTGGAAAGAAGGGCAAACTTAGCCCTAGGTTTATTGGCCCATTCGAGATTCTTGATCGTGTGGGAGAGGTGGCATATAAGCTTGCCTTGCCACCTAGCTTATCAGCTGTACATCCAGCGTTTCATGTGTACATGCTCTGAAAATATCACGGCAATCCATCGCACTTGTTAGATTTCAGCACTGTCCAATTGGACAAAGATCTATCCTATGAGGAGGAGCCGGTAACTATTCTAGATCGGCAGGTTCGACAGTTGAGGTCGACGAATTTTCCTTCTGTGCGAGTTCAGTGGAGGGGACAGCCTCCTAAGGCATCGACCTGGGAGTCCGAGTCTGTCATGTGGAGATGATATCCTCATTTATTCCATGACTCAGGTACTTCTTTCTTTTGTCCGTTCGAGGATGAACGGTTGTTTTAGAGGTGCAGAATGTAACGACCCAAAGGGTCATCACTTGTTTTCTTAATCATTTCGAGCTTCTGAGGTCTTGAAAACCTCATTTATAGTTGCCTCTATTTGCGTGCGCAGTCCGGGCACGAAGTTGGAAAATATTTATATTGAAATATATGAAATATGTGGAAAATTTGAAGAATTTTGATATTAATATTGATATGGTTGACTTTGGTCAACATTTTTGGTAAACGGGCCTAGACCCGTGATTTGACGGTCTTAGAAAATCCGTAGAAAAATATGGAACTTGGGCGTGTGCCCGGAATCGAAATCCGAGGTCTAGAACCCCGGTAAAAGAATTTTTCTGTTAAATTGTTTTCTGAAAATGTTTAAGGAAAATGAAACTGAAATTTTATTAAAAAGAAATGGTATCGGGCTCGTATTTTGGTTCCAACGCCTGGTACAAGTCATATATATTGGTTAAGTGCTTCCTGTAAAGTTTGGTTGAAAACGGACGTCGTTTGACGTGTTTCGGCCTTAAATTGGAAATTTTGAAAGTTATGAAATTTTGAAAGAATTCTTGAGTTTTAAGGCTCAATTCATTGATTTTGATGTTATTTTGGCGATTTGATCGCGCAAGCAAGTTCGTATGATGTTTCTGAGTCAGTGTACATGATTGGTTTGAATCCCCGAGGGCTCGGGTGAGTTTCGGATAGGCATCGGGATGATTTTGAACTTAAGAAAATTGCAGAAAATCTGCAGCAGTCAATCCTTCATCGCGTTCGCGTCCTGTTGGTCGCGTTCGCGATGGCCAACTTCATTTCTTCATCGCGTTCACATCCAGGTGGTCGCGTTCACGATGGCCAAATCGATTCCTTCATCGTAATCGCAGACAGCTCCTCGCGATCACGTAGTATAAAATTGAAGCGAGCCCTTTTCTCTACGCGTTCGCGTGGTTGTGCCCGCGTTCGCGTAGGTCAAAATTGAAGCCCCCAGATTTTCCTTTTCGCGTTTGCGACTCGCCCCACGTGAACGCGATATGTAACATTTTTCCTTCATCGCGAACGCGATCGGGGTGTCGCGAACGCGATCGGGGTGTCGCGAACGCGATGAACAAATTGATGCCCAGTGATTTTAAGTCTGAAAACAGAACAGAAACGGGGTAAAAATCTCATTTCTGTTCTACTCTCTTCTCCACAGCTCCTTGGGCAATTTTTGAGCAATTCTTCATCAAACTTCTTGGGTAAGTGATTCTTGACTTGTTTTCTTCATTTTCCATCAATATTATTTGAATTCCTAAGCCTAAATAGGTGTAAATGGGTAGAAAAACTAGAGAATTGAGTATAGTAAGGGTTTTCAAAGAATTTGCGATCTAGACCTCGTTTTGGGGTCGAACTTAAGAACAAATTGTATAATCGAACTCGTGGATGATTGGCTGAATTTATTTTGGTTCAAAACTTGAGTTTTGATTATGTGGGCCCGGGGTCGATTTTTACTATTCTGGGCAGAATGTTGTAAAAATTATATTTAGCTATATGAACTAGTTTGTTAAGTAGAATTGATGATATTAAATCAATTGTGTATAGATACGGTTGGATTGGATCCAAATTTGAAAGGAAAAGGCATTGCCACGGATTGAATTGTTCGTAAACATTCGAGGTAAGTGTTTGTTCTATCCTAGTTTGAGGGAATAAGAAATGAGTTATGTATGAATTGTTGATTAAGAGTTATTGGTTTTACACCGGTAACAGAGATAAATTGTAGGGTTATTATCATTTATTGGCTTTATGCCGGTAAAATCACATATAAATTGTTGATTAAGAGTTATTGACGTTACACCGGTAACGGAGATATATCGTTGATTTATTGTCAATTATTGGTTTTACACCGGTAATACAAACATTGTTGAAGTGAAGATTATTGGTTTAATTCCGGTAATATATTTTGTACATCCACTGTTGATCAGAGATTATTGGCTTAATGCCGGTAATATACATTATTAAAGAAATGGGATCGTGTGGCGCGCCGACCACTTATATATTAAAGAATTGGGATCGTGTGGCATGCTGACCACTTTCATATTGAAGAGTTGGGATCGTGTGGCGCGCCGACCACTTATATGATAAGAAATGGGATCGTGTGGCATGCCTACCACAAAGTGATTTGAATCTTGGCATTGGCCATAGTTGCCGGTAGCCTATTGTTATATTCGGGATCGTGTGGCGCGCCGACCACAAAGTGATTTGAATATTGACATTGGCCATGGTTGCCGGTAGCCTATTGTTAAATTTGGAATCGAGTGGTACGCCTACCACAAGATATGAAATGAAAAAGGAATTGAGACATGAAAGTAAATTTTGTTCCATTGATCAGATTATTCCGGATATTGTGAGTTATTGACTGTTATTTCAGAACAGATTCTCTCCTTATAAACGTTCGATAACGTTTTCTGCTGTTGTATATGTATATATATCTCAACTGTACAGGTTTATGTGGGTGACTGGTTTTAGTCTCGTCACTACTTCGCCGGGATAGGCCAGGCACTTACCAGCACATGGGGTCGGTTGTGCTGATACTACACTCTGCGCTCTTTTTGCGCAGATACAGGTTACGGACAGCAACATCGGGAGTAGCACGATCGTGGACATTCCGACCACTGAGACTACGAGGTAGCCTTGCGGGCGTCCGCATGGACCCGTTGTCTCCTCTATCTATGTATTTCATTCTGTTATCTCATGTATTCGAGATAAACAGCTTATATTTCTTTCAAGCGATTATGTGTATTATTCTTAGATGTTCGTGAGTATTGTGACACCAGTCTTGGGTAGTGTATCATGTTTGGGTTTTCTATATTATATTTGGTAAAATTGACTAAGTCTTTCGCTAAGTTTAATTATTCCGCTGTAATTACTTGATTTTATTTAAAGTCTTAAGAAGAGAATGTAATTAATGAAAAATATAAGTAATAGTTGGTTTCCTAGCTTCCACTAGTAGGCGCCATCATGACTCCCGATGGTGGGGAATCCGGGTCGTGACATTATATTATACTGATCCATCCATAAATATTTTTTTTATGTTAGCTAGAAATACGTAGGTAAAATATTAACTAAAAATTATACTAGAAATAAAAAAAATATAGAAAGACGTAGATTTAGATAACCCGTCACTATTTATACTTTGGAGTAAGTTAAAATAAAATTAAAATTTACTTAGGATATTAAAGATTCATTAAGTTTAAAAATAAAATAAATTCAAGCGATAAAATAAAATCTTACATAAAGTATATAAATTATTTATAAGGTATGGAAAAACTCAACTAATTAGTAAAAAAAATTTAATAACAAAAAAAATATGTCATATTAATATTGATAAATCGAAAAAATGAATATTTTATACATAAATATTACGACAACATTCAAATATTATGGGTTAAAACATTTAAGAATTTTTTTTGTAACTAAAATTGGAATTGAGTGCATTTAATTTAAATTTGAAAGCATAACGTAATTTTTTGAAATGCAGTCAAATTTAGAAAATAGAATAATAAAACTTATTTGAATTTTACAAAGTTTTTAAATTTTTACTATGTTATATTAGAATGAGTGTGGTAAATAGATATTAAATTCAAATAAGCTAGGGAAAACCCACATGACAATTTAATAATATCAGGTATTGAATACTATAATATCAAAAATACAAAATAAATAGAGATTTTTTTAGATTTTCTACCATAGAAAAAAACGACAAAACTTATTTGAATTTGAGATGAGCAAGTTTTTATATAATGATAAGAGATGTCATAACATGAATAGATCCACGTAACTCAAGTATAATAGATAAAATCAAAATCTAAGAATATTAAATAATAGAAATAAATTAGATATAATGTGAGGATATCTATAAATCATAACTTTAGAAAATAAAAATTAAAAATACAAACTTAAATGTAACGACCCGACCGGTCGTTTTGAGCTCCGGCGCGTCATTCAGCAGATTGAGGCCATGAACAGCTTCATCTCAGGTATATTGACTTGTGTGTATGGTCATAATTAAAATTCACAAAATTTGGAGTCAAATCTAAATGGATGTTCTTATTTTGAAAGCTTAAAGTTGAAGAAATGAACTAGGATTGGAATTTGAGTAAATGACCTCGGAATTGGGATCTGAAAGTTCCAGCATGCTCATATGATGATTTTGAACTTGGGCGTATGTCCGGATTTGGTTTTTGATAAACCGTGAGCATTTCGGCGTATATGGTGGAAGTTAGTATTTCAGAAGAATTTCATAAATTTGGGTTGGAAGGCATTTTAGAGTTATAGATGTCCGTTTAGGATTCCTAGTCTGGGAATAGATCTGTATGGTGATTTTGGAGTTGGCAACGCGATCGAAAGTGAATTGGGATGTCCGGAGGTCATTTTGAAGTCATTTGGCTAAATATAGGTATTTGAAGGTTTATGAGAAAATTCGACCGGAAGTGAAAATTTTGATATCGGGTTCGGAATGCGATTCCGAAAGTTGGTGCAAGTCCGTAATGTCGAATGTGACTTGTGTGAAAACTTTGAGTCAATTCGTATCGATTTTGGTAGGAAATTGGACAATTAATCTCTTTAAGAAAAACTTAAGTTGAAAAATTCAATCAAACGTTGACTTATGAGTTAGAGGGCTCGGAATTGAATTTCGATGATTCGGTTAGTTTCGGGAGATGATTTAAGACTTAGGAGCGCAATCGGAAGTAATTTTGGAGGTCCAGTGAAGAAGTTAGCCTATTTTGGCGAACTTGGAATTTTGGCGGAATCCGGTCGACAGGTGATATTTTGATCCGGAAGTTGGAATGGAATTCCGATAGTTGCAGTAGTTTTGTTAGGGGATTTTGGATATGTCTACAAAGTTTTAGTTCATTCGGACGTCGTTTGGTCGAGTTTTTGATCGAATGTGAATTTTGAAAGTTTAAGTTTAAGTTTGAATCGAATTCTAGGATTTTGGTGATTTTTGATGTTTAAGGTAGCGTTTTTATGATCCGAGCAAGTTTGAATAAAGTATTAGGTTCAGTTTGTGTTTTTGGTTGAGGTCCCGAGGGCCTTGGGGTGATTTTGGATGCCTAACGGGCATTTTTGGTTTTGGAAAAAGATGCTGAAATGCAGTAGATTTTCAGAGCTAGTAGGCTATTTTGGGAGCTCATATCTTGTAATCTATAACGAATTACGAAAAGTGCAAAACATGTAAGTTGTAGACCCCCGTGTCTAGCTTCCAGAAAGCTAAAGAACTCATAATTTGGACATCTGTACAAGAAGTTATGACCGACGGAACATAACTGCTGGAGCAATAGGATGTACAACTTGTATAGCACAAGTGCAAGGTACAACTCGATGAAGCACGGGCAGATTCTTTATTACACGAAATTGGTTTATTTATTTCATTTGGTTTGGATGATTTTGGAGAGCTTCAAGAGGGGATTTTCATCATCAATGTGAAGGTAAGTTATCCCCACCTATTTTGAGTTAAGTACATCAATTATGTATGGATTTGAGCATGAAAATTGTAGAAAAATTGAGGATTTAGGCCTAGGGATTTGAAAATAAGATTTGATGATTTGAGGGGTCAAATGAACTCCGATTTTGATGAACTTTATATGTACGAACTCGTGGCGAGATGAGGATTTTGAAAATATGAGTTTCATAATTTTTCGAGAAGCGGGCCCGGGGCTCGGGTTTTGGCAACTTCGTATTTTTGGGTGTTTTTTGAGTCCTTTCGATTGGGTTATGATTCATTAGCCTATTTTGATGTATTCGTATTGATTTTGATCAGATTTGGCACCCGAGGAGGTCGATTGTGAGGAAAGCGCAAGGCGAGCTAGGACTTTTGGCCGGTTCGAGGTGAGTGGTGGTAATTAATGATGTACTGAGGGTTTGAAACCTCGTACTTGCACTATACAGTGCTATGCTGAGATGAAACACGCGTCGTGTGATGGGCGTGGTGGTATTGTGACTGGGTATTTGGACTTGGTCCTTCCCAATTGATAGTTTATTATGTATTATGACTGAGATTGAGCTTACAACTGTGTAATTTGGCTAGTAGCCATGTTTAGGGCCTTGTGCCGATCTGTAGAGTATTAGGGAAGCTTGTAGAGCTATGTGACCCTTATATCATGCGGGATACATACACTCAGCCATAATTATAGCTATATAGCATATCATGAGCCAGTACTAGATGTGTACTTTGAGAGAGACTACCTAGGGTGAGATTCCCTGATCTAGCTGAGTGGGTCTGAGAGGCCAAGTCTATATTGACTGAGATAGGGTGGAGAACCTGCTGTGAGGTTTGGCTATACATACCATATCGGGTTGCACGCCGCAACATTTTACATATATATACATATATATTGGATCGGGCTGCACGCCGCAGCATTATATACATATATATTGGATCGGACTGCACGCCGTAGTAGTATATATGTGGATCGGACTCCACGCCACAGTAATATACATGTGGATCGGACTGCACGCCGCAGTACTATTGCGCTTGGGTAGTAGGAGCCCCTTCGGAGTCTGCACACATTCCCAGTAAGCGCCGCTATATATTGTTGGATCGGGCTGCACGCAATGCGATATATATATATATATATATATATATATATATATATATATATATATATATATATATATATATATATATTGAATCGGACTGCACGCCGCAGTGATATATGTGTGAATTGGACTGCACGCCTCAGTATCATAGCGCTTGGGCCGAGGGAGCCCCTACAAAGTCTGTATACACCCACAGTGAGCGTCGTCGACGTTAAATGGAGCGGGCTGCACACCGTAGCATTATATATATATTGGAGCGGGATGCACGCCGCATCACTATATATATTGGAGCGGACTGCATGCCGCATCGTTATATATATTGGAGCGGGCTGCACGCCGCAGCATTTTAGATATATATATATACATATATATTGGATCAGCTGTACGCCGTAGCAGTATGAATGAGAACTAGGTCAGTGTGGGACCGTTGTGAGGCAGATGTGGACTGGAAATGGGATTATTCATTGTAGAGGTGACTTACCAGTCTGTTTAGTGACAGTACAGGTGTTCTTACTTTCAGTTGTTATTTACTATTATTACTCACTGAGTTGAAATATACTTACCCCACTCCTCTGCACTTTACGTGCATATATAGGTGTTTAGGAGGGTAGTTGAGCTACCCGCAACTGCAACATTTCTATTATTCCGAGGAGACTTCGAGGTAGCTGCCGCCGTCCGCAGGACTCGATCTCTCCCTCTCTATCATTTTGTCTTTTACTAGTCTACCGAGACTCGGATTGTATAGGACATTTTCCATATGTAGAGGCTCAGACTTGTGACACCGAGATCATTGGGGCTGTATTTGTGTATTTCGTTTCCACATTTCTTGTTTTGTTATGAAAACAAGCTAATAACGCTAATTGATCAGTACTATTTAATAACTGGTTGGTAAATTGGATAACATGGTCGGGCTTGCCTAGCAATGTGTTGGGCGCCATCACGACCGGGGTTTGGGTCGTGACATTAAAATTAGAAAAGGAAAGGCCAATTAAATTTGAAATTAGAAATTTTTTAAAATAAATATACAATACTTAACAAATAAGAAAAATTATGTTAAATTTTTAAAAAATTGCTATTAGAAATAATTGAATTTGTAATTAGAAAGTTGTTAAAACTATGATTAGAACGCTCAAACTATGGACACTATCACGAAATTGAAGTCTTATTTATGGAAATTTTTTAACTAAAATGCAATCTATATTATATTAAAAGGAGAATAGTGAAGCATGAGGTTAAGCCATGTGGCAAGCTAAAAAGAAGCCACTTGGCAATTTTAAGACAACATTAAAATTTTAAATTATAAATAAAAACATAATTAATGTAAAAAGTTTAATAAATCTTATACTCAATCTAAATAAATTTTAGATAAATCTAACCTATGTATCTACATTTAAATTTATTTTTATATGTAGCTATATCTCTAGTTATATTATATTGATCTACCCATAGATATTTTTTTTATGTTAGCTAGAAATACGTAGGTTAAAGATTAACTAAAAATTATACTAGAAATAAATAAATAAAAAATTACATAATTAAGTTTAAAGATTAAATGTGACGACCCAAAGGGTCATTACCTGATTTCCTCCTTTGTCTCGCGCTTCCGAGGCCTTGAAAACCTCATTTTATATTGCCTCGATTTACGTGCATAGTCTGGGCATGCAGCCGGAAAAATTTTGTGTTAGAATATGTGAATTCTATGGAAGCTTTGAAGAAATTTGATATTAATATTGATATAGTTGACTTCGGTCAACATTTTTGGTAAACGGACCCGGACCCGATATCGGACGGTCCCGGAAGATCCATAGGAATATGGGACTCGGACATGCGTCCGGAGTCGAATTATGAGACCTAGAGCCCAAGATATGAATTTTTCTGTTAAATTGTTTTTGCTGAAATTATTGAATGAAAATGGATTAAATGACCATGGTATCGGGCTCGTATTTTGGTTCCGACGCTCGGTACAAGTCTTAAATATTATTTAAGTACTTCATGCAAAGTTTGACGACATTTGAACGTCGTTTGATGTGTTTTGAACCTTGAGTTCCAAATTTGAAAGTTTATGAAGTTTAAAAGAAGAAATCATGAAATTGAGGCTTGATTTTATGAAATGATGTTATACTGGCGATTTGATCGCGCGAGCAAGTTCGTAGTATGTTTTTGAGGTTGTGTGCATGTTTGGTTTGGAGCCCGAGGGCTCGGGTGAAGATTTGATAGGCCGTTAGAGCAGATTTTGAAAAATAACAAATATGGTATTTTTCCCCAACTGGTATCTTCGCATTTGCGAAGATATACTCGCAATTGAGAAAGTTCCCAGAAACAGGCTAAGTTCGCAAAAGCGAGCAAAAATTCGCAAATGCGAAAAGGCCCTTAAATGGTCTTGGTTCGCAAATGCGAACAACGGATCGCAAATGCGATGATGCGGAGGAAGCCTTTGAGTTCGCAAATGCAAACTATATATCGCAAATGCGAGGCTGGTAGGGAAAGCACAGGTTCGCAAATGCTAACCATTTTCTCGCAAATGCGACACGTGCAATCTGATACTTAAACGAATTTTAAACCCCTTTTCACCATTCTGTCAAAACCCAACACACCACACACGATTCTCCAAGAGCAATATCACTCTAAATCACTTGTAAGTCACTTTTTACTTAATTCTTTCAATTCCTAACATCATTAAAGCTGTTTTCCAAGAGAAATCAAAGGTTTTCATGGTTGAAATTGTTGTTTTTGGGTAGAACCTAGGTTTTTCATGAATTGGGGAAATGGACCTCGATTTGAGGTCCGATTTCGAAACAAATCATATAATTGAACTCGTGAGGGAATGGGTAACCGGATTTTGGTCCGAACCTCGAGTTTTGACCACATGGGACTGGGGGCGTTTTGGGAAATTTGGTAAAACTTTGAGAAAACCATTTTTATGCATCCAACCAATTTACATAGTATTTGTTAAAGTAATTGAACCAATTGTGATTAGATTCAAGCGAGTTGAAGGGTGAAATTCAAGGTAAAGCGATAATTGAAGGATAATTGGACTTCAAGGCTTTGAGGTAAGTGTTTGATCTATCCTAGCTTGAGGGAATATGATTGAATGTGCTAATTGCTATATGATCAAGTGTGGTGTATAGGCTGTGGTGACGAGCATCTATACACTGGCGTCTAGGATGACTGTGAGTCGTTGGTTGACATATATTGTGAAGTTGATTATTGTTTTCCTTGCCGGGACTTTATTGTGAAGTTGATTATTGTTTCTATTGCCGGGACTTTATTGTGAAGTTGATTATTGTTCCCTTGCCGGGACGGTTCATATTATTTGTTTCATTCTTTTGCCCTTAACTGTGATTGTTATTTGGGTGAGGAAGAGTGATAATGCACGAAGGGTGATGCCATGCCATTTTTACTTACGTTCGCACGAAGGATCATTTTGTGCCTTGTTTTACTGATTATGCACGAAGGATCATGCCATGCCTAGTTTTACTGATTATGCACGAAGGATCATGTTGTGCCTTGTTTTACTGATTATGCACGAAGGATCATGTCGTGCCTTGTTTTACTGATTATGCACGAAGGAACATTCTGTGCCGTTGTTATTGAACCATGCACGAAGGATCATGCCGTGCCATGGATGTGAGGATGAGAGGAAAAGCATGAAGGGTGATGCCGTGCAACCATTTAAATTTCTTGTTTTGGTGATAGCTGTTTTTACTACATTCTGATTCTCTTTACTGATTTATTATATGTTGCTGATTGTGTTCCCCCAGCATGATACTCCTTTGTTAGTTGTGTTATTTGATAATCATGTTATTTTGTGGTATATACATATATAGAACTGCATAGGTTTATGTGAGTGTCTAGTCCTAGGCTTGTCACTACTTCGCCGGGATAGGCCAGGCACTTACCAGCACATGGGGTCGGATTATGGTGATATTGCACTTCTGTGTGTTTTTGCACGGGTCCAGGTTCCAAGCAGGAGCAGCACCAGCAGTAGAGTACTTGTGGGATTTCCGTGCTTCCGAGACCGAGGTAGCTTGCAGGCATCTGCAGGCGTGGCGTCTCCTCTATTTATTTTTGTTATTGTTGTGGTCTCATTGTTCCGAGATAGACGGTTGTTCATTATTTTATTTCGGACCATTATGTGTAGTTATTCCTTAGTTGTTCGTGAGTTGGTGACTCCACATCTTGGGTAGAGTATTATGTCAGTAGTTTTACATTATTATTATTCATCTCTTATTCGAAAGACTTCCGCATTTAACAATTTGAGTAATTATTCTTGCTATTAAATATGAGAACAAAAATGATGGTATGAACAGGAAAATATGAATGAGTTGGCTTGCCTAGCTACGATGAGTAGGAGCCATCACGATCCCGATGGTGGGGGAAATCCGGGTCGTGACATTAAATAAATTGAAGCGATAAAATAAAATCTTACATAAAGTATATAAATTATTTATAAGGTATGGAAAAACTCAACTAATTAGTAAAAATTAATAACAAAAAAATATGTCATATTAATATTGATAAATCGGGCAAACGAATATTTTATACATAACTATTACGATAACATTAAAATCTATATTATATTAAAAGGAGAATAGTGAAGCATGAGGTTAAGCCATGTGGCAAGCTAAAAAAGAAGCCACTTGGTAATTTAAATTAACATTGAAAATCTATCTATATCTATATTATATTAAAAGGAGAATAGTTTGCAATGTGGTTAAGCCAAGTGCAAGCTAATATAAAGCCACTTGGCAAGTTTAAGACAACATAAAAAAATTGGATTATAAATGGAAAAATATTTAATGAAAGTAGTAGTCCAAGATTTTATGTAAATTGAATTTCATTCTTTAATTAATCAAAACTAATTATTTTAACATTTAAACTAAAAATGTTCTCTTATTGAGAATCTATTGGATGTACACAAAGAGGGGTACAACTTTCGTTAAGCAATCAAATAAATTGTGACGACCCGGCCCGTGGTCACGGGAATTACCATCCACTTACCCTTCATTTATGTGTTTCATGTTTCTATATCGATGTTAGAGTCTATCGGGTGAGTTAGGAGTGATTCTGGTTGAAAATGAGGCAAATCGCCTTTTTAAACTAAGCTTGTTTATGAAAAGTCAACCTGGAGTTGACTATGTAGTTATAGGGCTCAGAATCGAATTCTGATGATTCGGTTAGTTCCGAGAGGTGATTTGTGACTTAGGGGAGCAATCGGAATTGAATTTGGAGGTCCGATGTAGAAATAGGCTTGAATTGGCTAAGGTTGAATTTTGGCGAAAATCCGAACGGCAGGTGAGATTTTGATCCGGGAGTCGGAATGGAATTTCGACGATTGCTGTAGCTTCGTTAGGTGATTTTGGATATGTCTGCAAATTTTCAGGTCATTCGGACGTCGTTTGGTCGGGTGTTTGATTGAATGTTGGTTTCGGAAGTTCTAGATGAAACTTAGGCTTGAATCCATTTAGATTCGATGATTTTCGCGTTTAAGGGCGTGTTTTTATGATTGGAACAAGTTTGTATTGTGTTTTGGAGTAGGTTGGTGATTTTTGTTGGGGTCCCGGGGGCCTCGGGATGAATCCGGGGGTCCAAACGGACCATTTTGTGCCAAAAGGCACTGCTGTTTCTGCTGCAATAAAAATGCAGGATTTTTGTTCTTCGCGATCGCGAAGTGTCCCATGCGATCGCGTAAGGTAGTATTTGGGTGCATCGCGATAGCGATTGTTTGTATGTGATCGCGTAAGTCAAGGATCAAAGGCAATGCGATCGCGATTAAGCTCATGCGATCGCGTAGGGTCGAGGTTGGAAGATGTGCGATCGTGGAGGTAGTGTCGTGATCGCGTAGAAGTAAATTGGTCGCCCATATTTTTTGTGCATCGCGATCGCGTGCCAAGGGCCGCGATCGCATAGAACATTTTGGAGCCCAAGAAATTTTGTACATCGCGCTCGCGAGCCAATGGCTGCGATCGCATAGGGTTAACTAACTGTCACAAATATTAAAAATCAGAACAGTGTATTCGCGGCCCTTATACCCATAACCTCCATTTTTGAGTTCTTAGAGAGCAAATTGACGGGAATTGAAGGGGATTTCACTGGGTAATCATCAGAGGTAAGTTTTATGGTCTAAATACGTGATTTTATCATTGAATCTTCAAGTATTTCACTGTTAATGGGAGATTAATGGGGGATTTTTGCCCTAAGCCTAGGTTATGGAAAATCATTGATTTGAATGGGCAAACGGAGTCTAATTTGATAAACTTTATATGCATGGACTCGTTGTAAGGCCCCGTAAAATTTTTGTGCATAAAACCTAGTAGATGTGGTGTCATGGTCCGAATGATGTGTTACCCTTGGTAGTGATTTAAGTTTCAAAAATGTAGAGAAATAATTTTTCCGAAAAAGTGTCAAATATGCGGTCAAGAATGCGACCGCAGAATCAACATGCGGACCGCATTCTGACCGCAAATCGTTCCAGAGAGTTGCCCAAAATCGTGTCAAAAGTGCGGTCGATATGCGATCGCATGTCAAATCTGCGGTGCACTTTTGCGACCGCAGAATCAACATGCGGTCCGCATAGTGACCGCATTCCTTATCAGAACCTGCACAACTTTGAGGCCATTCTGCGGTCACTTTGCGGACCGCATGTGGATTCTGCGGTCGCATAGTGACCGCATATTCGACCCCGGCCCAGATTTTTGTAACATTTTGACCCGATCTCTTCTTTAATATAACACCTTTCTTCTTCATTTTATCATATCACCTCACCAAAATTAGAGAGAGAAGAGAGGGTTTTTAGAGAGAGAAATCTTTCATCTTCAAAGATTGTTCCAACTATTTAATTCCAAGGGATCCTAGGGCAAGGATTCAACTTCCCAATATTTTCAAGGTAAAAACCCTAACTATTTTCTTTGATTTTCAGTTTTAATTGGGTAAAGAGAGGTTTGCATATAATAGCTTTTAAAAATAGAATTTTTACACTCATGCATGATTATTGAACTTGATTTCTAGTAAAAAGAAGTGAGTAGAAGTAAGAGTCTTCAAGAACAAAGGTTGGCAAGAGTAAGATAGCTTGGGTAAGCATAAAGTAGGAAGTAACGGAAGAAAACTCATCACCAGGTATGTATGGCTAATTTTGATTCTTGTGAAATCGCCTATATGTGTGAAGTTTGTTTGTTTCATGTTAAATTGACAAATTGTGTGAAATTCTTGATGTTGTTGTTGGATATTCAAAGTTTGTTGTTGGGCTATGAGTGATGTAAAATGAGAGTTTAAATTGGCAAAAGAATTGTGAATAATGACTATGATGGCCTATATGGCACCTTGTGGAAAACAAACGGAACACTTGAGAATTGGTTTATTGTGGAAATAGATGAAGCACTTGAATTGTGGAAATATTGTAACATGGTTGTGATATTGAATTGGGAAAAAAATTGAGAACATGAACCAATGTGTAAGTTGCTATTTGAACTTGTTGAAATTGTGTGTAGTACCTTATCTGCTGTTTGAAATTGTTGTGTTTTCAACTGTAAGGCGGGGTCGTGTTGCGCGCCGCAACGTGGTGAAATAAGGTGTGGGTTGGGGTGATAAGGGTGGCCGAGGTAATAAGGGTGGTCAGGGGCAATAAGGATGGAAAGCGATCGAAATCGCTATTGAAAATTGATACATAAATCAATAATGTGAAATTGTGAAAGGAGACAGCAGGAGAGTTTGCAACCTGTGGGGCACCGATTGCCCCTTTGTTTGACTACTTGTGCTTTACGTGATTGATTGGTTATTGTTAAATTGGTTGATCGTAGAAAGTGCTTTGTGTGAGAATTATTTGAAATGAGGAAAATGTGGAAACATGGTTGGTTG
The DNA here is from genome assembly GCA_032618575.1 of Nicotiana noctiflora. Taxonomy (NCBI): domain Eukaryota; kingdom Viridiplantae; phylum Streptophyta; class Magnoliopsida; order Solanales; family Solanaceae; genus Nicotiana; species Nicotiana noctiflora. Next base: position 814,517 of record JASVEL010014086.1, read on the forward strand.
GCTTAATTAATTGTTGATGTAATTTAATGGCTTGAGTTTACTTGGGACAAAGTTTGTCCATACATACCAGTACAATTCAAGTGTACTGACGTCCCTTTTGCCGGGGCGCTACATTCGTGTCATGATTGTAGGTGGATCAGTAGCAGGCACTTCAGCTCATCGGCAGTAGTATCTTTCATCCTTCACTGTCCGTTTTTGGTGAGCCCCTTTCTTCCTCGGGGCCTTGTGTGGTTCATGCCACTCGGTTTAGATTTCATTTTGGTTTTGTAAGGTATAGCCGGAGCCTTGTTACCGGCAAGTATTGTATTTCCCTTTTGTATCCTAGAGGCTCGGTAGACATGTAAACTGTGGGACTCCAGTCTTATGTATATATATTGTGTTATGTCGGGCGTTGTAAAAAAATTGAAATCTTGTTAATGAATCACTCGTATCGTTTTATTTGTTAAATGTGAAATCAATTATGATTAGTAATTTATTTGGTTAATGAGAAACAGTCATCACAGGGGTAACGCGTGGGAATGAAAGGCACCCAGGTCCGCTTGACTGGGGCAACCCGGTCAGGCGCCGGTCATGTCCCCCGATTTGGGGCGTGACACTCGTGTTGAGATAAGGAATCCGAATATGTAACTTTTGTAATTTTTTTAGAAGCGTACCGAAAGTCGGGTTTTGGCAACTTTGTAATTTTTGGTGTAATTCAAGTTTTTTCGATTGGGTAATGCCCATTTAGCCTATTTTGATGTATTTCTATTGATTGTGATCAGATTCTACACCTGTGGAGGCCGATTCTCGTGGCAAGGGCATCGCGGACTAGTCGTCGAGCCGAGTCGAGGTGAGTAATGGGTGTGGGTGATGACCAGCGGGTTCGAAACCCCGGTATATAACTTTGTGACGATGTATTGAGGCAAGACACGTACTCTCCTGTGAATGAGGGGTCGAATGTGATTGCGGACTATGGCTTAGTCCGACCTGTTGATACTATACTGTGTTGTTGGCTATTATTGAGCCGGTGAACCTCCTACTTGGATGGTTGTGTACATCTTTGGGCTGTGAGCTAGTTATTGGGATCCTGCGAGGATCGTTATTATTGTTTATGTGATATTGACATGCTATTTTACTACCAGTCCTGAGCTATTACTGTCATAATGGTTTTCCAAACTCTGGAATTTCTAATATACTGTTTTCTACTGAGAAATGATAAAAAGAGTTTTCAAATACTATTTTTGAGCCTGCGAGGCTGCATTGCATTATAGATGACCGGTAGTGGATCGGGCTGCGCGCCGCAGCATATCATGATTATTGTGCTTGGGTTGTAGGAGCCCCTCCGGAGTCTGAACCCCCACAGTGAGCACAGGTACCCAAATGGATCGGGCTACACGCCGTAGCGGTCATATTCATGCATTGCATTGCATTTAGCTATACATGTTAGTTGTTATGTTGTTAGTTGTTATGCTATTAGCTGATATTGTTGGTTCAGATATTGTTCATATTGATACTGATGCAGGGTACTATGTATATCTTTACTTAGTGTTATATTAGGTGTTCTTACCTTCGATGTCTTACCCTTGCTTATTACCACTGAGTCTGGAAGTACTCACTTTACTCCCTGCACCTTGTGTGCAGATCCAGGTACATCGCAGCAGACTTGATTCTGTAGCTTCTTGGAGTTGCTTCTGGATAGTCAAGGTAGATGCCTCCGTCCGCAGGACCTGACTCTCTCCAGCTTATCTTTATCCATGTTTTATCTATTTCCGCACTTGAGCACAGTTGTATACACTATTACGCTTCATATATTCTGGTAGAGGCTCATGACTTGTGACTCCTGGTCTATTGGGAGATTGTTCTGGTTTGGGATGTGTAATCCCCGTATTTGAATATTATTATCGTTCTATTATTGTTTATGCCCAAAAGGGGTTAAATGTGAGATGATAGCTCCGTGATTTCTGTTGATTGGTCGGGCTGGCCTAGCAGTATGCTGGGTGCCATCACGATCGGGTTTGGGGTCGTGACAAGTTGGTATCAGAGCCTAGGTTACTAGGCCTCATGAGTCTTGAGCCGGTTGGTAGAGTCTTGTGGATCGGTACGGGACGCCAGTACTTATCCTCGGGAGGCTGTAAACCTTTAGGAAACACTTCACATTTCTTGAACTCTGTCGTGCGATCTTGTTCTTTTGAGAACTGAACTTCTATATTATATTCTCTCGTAGATGGCAAGAACTCGAGATTCAGGACGAGGTGGACGACCACCATTGCCACCTGCTAGAGGCCGTGGACGCGGCCGTGGTAGAGGTAGAGGTAGGGCAGCTAAGGCAGCGCCAGCTGACCCGCCCGTTATACCTATTCAGGGGCAGCCCCCAGTGGTTGATGCTCCAGCAGCCCCAGCTCAGGCAAAGATGGTGTCTATTTCTATTCTTGGTCTTCAGGAGACTCTGGCCCAGATATTATCAGTGTGTTCCAGATTGGCTCAGGTAGTATCAGCTAACGATACAGCAGCGACATCCCAGACAGGGGGTGGTCAGCAGACCCCTGCAGCTCGCACACCTGAGCAGGTGGTACAGGGACTTCAGACGCCAGAGGCGGTCCCAGCTCAGGTAGTTGCACTAGTTATTCCTCCAGCTGCACCAGCTCCAGAGCATGTGGTTCAGGCTATGCCCGACGACGAGCAGAGTCGTCTTGAGAGATTTGGTAGACTCCAGCCACCTCATTTCAGTGGTACTAAGGGCGAGGATGCCTAGGGTTTCTTAGATAAGTGCCGGAGGATGTTACGTACAGCTGGGATTCTTGAGTCCAGCGGTGTTTCATTTACTATCGTCCAGTTTACTGGTCCAGCATTCAATTGGTGGGAGGAGATTTTCTACTCTCTTCTTAGAGAAGTATGTACCCCAGTCCCATCGTGAGGAGCTTCGTCGCCAGTTTCAGTGGTTGGTACAAGGCGACATGTCAGTGACACAGTATGAGCTGAGATATACCCTGTTGGCTAGGTATGCCACATGGATGATCCCGACTGATCGAGAAAGGATTAGGAGGTTCATTGATGGCCTCAACTACTCCATTCGCATTCTGATGACCAGAGAGAGAGAGTACTATCATCATCTTTTGAGCAAGTGGTGGATATGGCACGCTCCATTGAGGTGGATCATCATCGGGAGCGGGAGGAGCGGGAGGAGCGGGAGGCCAAGAGGCCTCGAGGTTCTGGTAGCTTCAGCGGTGGTCCATCTAGAGGGCATTTTGCAGCAGGGCAGAGGTCGCTCATCTATACCTTCTCATTCAGGCCGCCCTAAGCAGAGCGGAGCTTCTTCTGGTCATGGTCGCCAGGGATTCCAGCAGGGCCAGTCTTCACTTAGTGCCCTCCCAGCTCAGAGTGCAGCACATACTACTTCTTCATCCCCAGGTTCGTCTGCGGTGAGGGGTTCCCTTCAGTCCCCTTCTCCATCACCGGGTAGCTGTTTTGAGTGTGGCGAGTTTGGCCACATGAGGAGGCAGTACCCTCGACTTCGTAGGGACAGGTCTCAGCAGAGGGATCAGCCCTCCTCTTCAGCACCATCTCAGGCTAGCAGAGGTGGAGGTCAGTCTTCTCGTAGTCTCCCCAGGGGTGAGGAGCGATCCAGTGGAAGCCAGGCACGATTCTATGCACTCCCTGACATGCGTGATGTAGTTGCCTCCGATGCGATGATTACAGGTATCATTTCTTTCTATCATAGAGATGCCTCTGTTCTATTTGATCCCGGGTCCACATATTCGTACGTGTCTTCTTATTTCGCACATCATTTGGCTGCGACCCGTGGTAGTCTTGATTTGCCTGTTCATGTATCCACCCCCGTGGGTGATACGATTGTTGTGGATCATGTCTATAGATCCTGTGTTATTTCTATTGGGGGTCGGGAGACCCAGGTAGATCTGTTATTGTTAGGGATGGTGGACTTCAATGTGATATTAGGCATGGACTGGTTGTCTCTGTGCCATGCTATATTGGACTGTCATGCTAAGACAGTTACGTTGGCTTTCCTTGTATTCCTCAGATTGAGTGGCGGGGTTCGACTGATTTCGTCCCTAGCTGTGTTATTTCGTTCTTAAAGGCTCAGAGAATGGTTGAAAATGGATGTTTGTCGTATTTAGCATTTGTGAGGGATGTGGGATCTAAGTCTCCTAGCATTGATTCTGTACCTGTTGTGAGGGACTTTCCAGATATATTCCCCTCAGACCTGTCGTGTATGCCACCGGACAGGGACATTGATTTTGGCATTGACTTGGTGCCGGGCACCCAGCCCATTTCTATTCCTCCTTATCGGATGGCACCAGCTAAGCTGAAGGAATTGAAAGAACAACTTCAAAAGCTTTTGGATAAGGGATTCATTTGCCCTAGTGTGTCCCCGTGGGGTGCACCGGTGTTATTTGTTAAGAAGAAATATGGTTCCATGCGGATGTGTATTGATTATAGACAATTGAACAAGGTAACAGTGAAGAACAAGTACCATCTACCGCGCATTGATGATTTATTTGATCAGTTACAGGGTGTGAGGGTGTTTTCTAAGATTGATCTTCGTTCAGGCTATCATCAGCTAAAGATCAAGGACTCTAATATTATGAAGACTGCATTCAGGACTCGATATGGTCACTATGAGTTCCTTGTGATGTCTTTTGGGATGACCAACGCCCCAGCAGCATTCATGCATCTGATGAATAGTGTGTTCAGGCCGTATTTGGATTCATTTGTGATCGTGTTCATTGATGACATTCTAGTCTACTCCCGTAGTCAGGAGGAGCACGCTCAGCATTTGAGCATTGTGTTACAAAGGTTGAGGGAGGAGAAGTTGTATGCTAAATTCTCCAAGTGCGAGTTTTGGCTCGAGTCAGTAGCATTTCTGGGTCATGTGGTGTCTCGTGATGGTATTCAAGTTGACCTGAAGAAGATAGAGGCGGTGTAGAGTTGGACTAGACCATCCTCAGCTATAGAGATCAGGAGTTTTCTTGGCTTGGCGGGATATTATCGCCGGTTTGTTCAGGGATTTTCATCCATTGCTTCTTTTTTGACTAAGTTGACGCAAAAGGGTGCACCATTCGTGTGGTCGGATGAGTGCGATGAGAGCTTTAAGAAGCTGAAGACAGTTTTGACCACAACTCCAGTATTAGTGTTGCCATCAGCTTCAGGTTCATATACTGTATATTGTGATGCCTCAAGAGTGGGGATAGGTTGTGTATTGATGCAGGAGGGTAGCGTGCTTGCTTATGCTTCTCGGCAGTTAAAGCCTCATGAGAAGAACTACCCTGTTCATGATTTAGAGCTAGCTGTCATAGTTCATGCCTTGAAGATTTGGAAGCACTATTTGTATGGCGTGTCCTGTGAGGTGTATACCGATTATCGTAGTCTCCAGCATTTACTCAAATAGAGGGATCTTAATTTGTGACAGCGGAGATGGCTTGAGTTGCTCAAGGATTATGACATTACTATTCTATATCATCTGGGGAAGGCCAATGTATTGGCCGATGCTTTGAGCCGGAAGGCGGTCAGTATGAGCAGCTTGGCATATATTCCAGCTGAGGAGAGATCATTTGCTTATGATGTTAAGGCGCTAGCCAATCGGCAAGTGAGGTTAGACATTTCATAGCCCAGTAGGGTGTTGGCTTGTGTTGTATCTCGGTCTTCTTTATATGATCGTATTCGTGAGTGCCAGTATGATGATCCACACTTGCTTGTCCTTAAGGACAGAGTTCAGCACGATGATGCTAGAGATGTCACTATTGATAGTGACAGTGTATTGAGGATGCAATGCCGGATATGTGTGCCCAATGTTGATGGCCTTCGTGAGTTGATATTGGAGGAGGCCCATAGCTCGCGTTATTCTATCCATCTAGGTGCCGCGAAGATGTACCAAGACTTGAAATAACATTATTGGTGGAGAAAGATGAAGATGGATATTGTTAGACATGTAGCATGGTGCCTCAACTGTCAGCAGGTTAAGTATGAGCATCAGAGGCCCGGTGGCGTGTTTCGGCGTATTGATATTCCCGAGTGGAAGTGGGAAAGGATCACTATGGACTTTGTTACTGGATTCCCTCGGACAACGAGGAAGTTTGATTCTGTTTGGGTGATTGTGGATAGGCTGACCAAGTCAGCTCACTTCATTCCTATGTGTACTATGTACTCCTCGGAGCGGTTAGCCGAGATATTCATTCGGGAGATTGTTAGATTGCATGGAGTCCCAGTTTCTATCATATCAGATAGATGTACTCAGTTTGCCTCGCAGTTCTGGAGGACATTTCAACGTGAGTTGGGCTCTTAGGTTGAGTTGAGTACTGCATTCCATCCTCAGATGGACGGACAGTCCGAGCGTACTATTCAGATCTTGGAGGATATGTTGAGAGCTTGTGTTATTGACTTTGGTGGTTCATGGGCTGATTACTTGCCTTTTGCAGAGTTTGCCTATAACAATAGCTACCAATCCAGTATTCATATGGCGCCATATGAGGCTTTATATGGTAGACGGTGTAGATCTCTAGTTAGTTGGTTTGAGCCCGGTGAGGCAAGGTTATTGGGGACAGATTTAGTCCAAGATGCTTTGGACAGGGTGAGGGTGATTTAGGAGAGACTTCACACAGTCAGTCGCGCTAGAAGAGTTATGCGGACCAGAAGGTTCGGGATGTGTCTTATTCTGTGGGTGAGAAAGTCTTACTGAAGGTTTCGCCAATGAAAGGCATCATGAGATTTGGGAAAAAAGGAAAGCTCAGTCCGAGATTCATCGGCCCTTTTGAGATCCTCATGAGGATTGGAGAGGTGGCATATATGCTTGTTTTGCCACACAGTCTATCGAGAGTTCATCCAGTGTTCCACGTATCCATGCTCCGGAAATATGTTGGCGACCCATCGCATGTGTTGGACTTTAGCACTATTCAGCTTGATGATGACTTGACCTAAGATGTGGAGCATATAACTATATTGGGTCGTCAGGTGAGGAGATTGAGGTCCAAGGACATTGCATCAGTAAAGGTTCAGTGGAGAGGTCGACCCGTGGAGGAGGCCACTTGGGAGATCGAGCGGGAGATGCGGAGCAGATATCCTTACCTATTTGAGTCTCCATGTATGTTTCTTGACCCGCTCGAGGATGAGCGTTTGCTTAAGTGGGGGAGAATGTGATGACCTGGCCCGTCGTCATGGGAATAACCACCTTGTTACCCTTCATTTATGTGTTTCATGTTTCTATATCGATGTTAGAGTCTATCGGGTGAGTTAGGAGTGATTCTAGTTGAAAATAAGGCAAATAGCCTTTTTAAATGAAGCTTGTTTATGAAAAGTCAACCTAGAGTTGACTATTTAGTTAGAGGGCTCGGAATCGAATTCTGATGATTCGGTTAGTTCCGGGAGGTGATTTGTGACTTAGGAGATCAATCGGAATTGAATTTGGAGGTCCGATGTAGAAATAGGCTTGAATTGGCTAAGGTTGAATTTTGGCGAAAATCCGAACGGTAGGTGAGATTTTGATCCGGGAGTCGGAATGGAATTCCGACAATTTCTGTAGCTTCGTTAGGTGATTTTGGATATGTCTGCAAATTTTCAGGTCATTCGGATGTCGTTTGGTCGGGTTTTTGATTGAATGTTGGTTTCGGAAGTTTAAGATGAAACTTAGGCTTGAATCCGCTTAAATTCGATGATTTTCGTGTTTAAGGGTGTGTTTTTATGATTGGAACAAGTTTGTATCGTATTTTGGAGTAGTTTGGTGGTTTTCGTTGGGGTCCCGAGGGCCTCGGGATGAATCCGGGGGTCCAAACGGACCATTTTGTGCCAAAAGGCACTGCTGTTTCTGCTGCAATAAAAATGCAGAATTTTTGTTCTTCGCGATCGCGAAGTGTCCCATGCGATCGCGTAAGGTAGTATTTGGGTACATCTCGATCGCGATGGTTTGTATGCGATCGCATAAGTCAAGGATCGAAGGCAATGCTATCGCGGTTAAGCTCATGCGATCACGTAGGGTCGAGGTTGGAAGCTGTGCGATCGCGGAAGTAGTGTCGCGATCGCGTAGAAGTAAATTGGTCGCCTAGATTTTTTGTGCTTCGCGATCGCGTGCCAAGGGCCGCGATCGCATAGAACATTTTGGAGCCCAGGAAATTTTGTGCATCGCGATCGCGAGCCAATGGCTGTGATCGCATAGGGTTAACTAACTGTCAGAAATATTAAAAACCAGAACAGTGTATTCGCGACCCTTATTCCCATAACCTCCATTTTTTAGTTCTTAGTGAGCAAATTGACGGTAATTGAAGGGGATTTCGCGGGGTAATCATCAGAGGTAAGTTTTATGGTCTAAATGCGTGATTTTATCATTGAATCTTCAAGTATTTCACTGTTAATGGGAGATTAATGGGGGATTTTTGCCCTAGGCCAGGGTTATGGAAAATTATTGATTTGAATGGGCAAACGGAGTCCGATTTTGATGAACTTTATATGAATGGACTCGTGTTGAGATAAGGAATCCGAATATGTAACTTTTGTAATTTCTCGAGAAGCGTACCGAAAGTCGAGTTTTGGCAACTTTGTAGTTTTTGGTGTAATTCGAGTTGTTTCGATTGGGTAATGCCCCTTTGGCCTATTTTGATGTATTTCTATTGATTGTGATCAGATTCTACACCTGTGGAGGCCGATTCTCGTGGCAAGGGCATCGCGGACTAGTCGTCGAGCCGAGTCGAGGTGAGTAATGGGTGTGGGTGATGACCAGCTGGTTCGAAACCCCGGTATATCACTTTGTGACGTTGTATTGAGGCAAGATATGTACTCTCCAGTGAGTGCGGGGTCGAATGTGATTGGGGACTATGGCTTAGTCCGACCTGTTGATACTATTCTGTGTTGTTGGCTATTATTGAGCCGGTGAACCTCCTACTTGGATTGTTGTGTACATCTTTGGGATGTGAGCCAGTTATTGGGATCTTGAGAGGATCGTTATTATTGTTTATGTGATATTGACATGCTATTTTGCTACCAGTCCTGAGCTATTACTGTCATAATGGTTTTCCAAACTCTGGAATTTTTGATATACTATTTTCTACTGAAAAATGATAAAAAGAGTTTTCAAATACTATTTTTGAGCCTGCGAGGCTGCATTGCATTATAGCTGACTGGTAGTGGATCAGGCTGCGTGCCGCAGCGTATCATGATTATTGTGCTTGGGCTGTAGGAGCCCCTCCGGAGTCTGAACCCCCACAGTGAGCACGGGTACCCAAATAGATCGGGCTACGCGCCGTAGCGGTCATATTCATGCATCGCATTGCATTTAGCTATACCTGTTAGCTGTTATGCTGTTAGCTGTTATGCTGTTAGCTGATATTGTTGGTTCAGATATTGTTCATATTGATACTGATGCATGGTACTATGTATAGCTTTACTTAGTGTTATATTGGGTGCTCTTACCTTCGTTGTCTTACCCCTGCTTATTACCACTGAGTCTGGAAGTACTCACTTTACTCCCTGCACCTTGTGTGCAGATCCAGGTACATCGCAGCACACTTGATTTTGTAGCTGCTTGGAGTTGCTTCTGGATAGTCAAGGTAGATGCCCGCGTCCGCAGGACCTGACTCGTTTTTCAATCCGGCCGTTCGTTTTTGAAATTTATGCCCTGATCCCCAATTTAACTATTCCCCTAAGTTCATTTCTGCTATTGTGGTTTGCCGGGATGGTCGGTTCTAGAATTTGGAGTGTTTTTGGGACACTTAGTCCCTAAATGACAGCTTTATAGTTGAAAAATAGCTCGTATTCGGAATAGTGTTAAGATGACCTCGGAACGGAAATCTGATGGTTCCATTAGCTCCGTTAGGTGATTTCAGGGTTGAGGGCGCGTTCGAAATGTATTTTGGAGATCTGTAGCTCAATTAGGCTTGAAATGCCGAAGTTTGAAATTTTGGCGAAATCCGAACGGTAGGTGAGATTTTGATCCGGGAGTCGGAATGGAATTCCGACAATTTCTATAGCTTCGTTATGTGATTTTGGATATGCCTGCAAATTTTCAGGTTATTAGCACGTCGTTTGGTCGGGTTTTTTATAGCATGTAGGTTTCAGAAGTTTTGGATGAAACTTAGGCTTGAATCCGCTTTGATTCGATGATTTCTGTGTTTAAGGGCGTGTTTTTATGATTGGAACAAATTTGTATCGTATTTTGGAATATGTTGGTGGTTTTCGTTGGGGTCCCGGGGGGCCTCGGGGTGAATTCGAACCATCATTCGGGCATTTGGAACTTAGAAAAATCTGCAGAAAATTTCAGATTCTGTGCAGGACTTTAAGCCTTCGCGTTCGTGTGGCTCTGGCTGCGTTCGCGTAGGCAAGGCGGGATTGGTCATCGCATTCACATCCCAGGCTACGCGCTTGCGTAGAAGAAGTAAGGGAAGCATCGTGTTCGCATCCCATGCTACGCGTTCGCGTAGAAGAAAGAAGTGAAGCATCGCGTTCGCGTCCCAGGTCACGCATTCGCGTAGAAGAAAAATTTGGCCGGTTGTTATGTTGTTCATCGTGAACGCGTTGGAGGCATCACGTTCGCGTAGAGGAGGTCGATTTGTGCATCGCGAATGCGTGAATAGTAACGTGAACGCGTAGGGTTAATTGGACTGGCAGTGAATTAAATTCAAGAACAGTTCAGTCGCGGGTTTCATACACAAAAACGCCATTTTGGAGTCTTAGAGAGAGAAACTCATGGGAAATTGTTGGAGATTCATCGGGTATTCATCAGAGGTAAGTTTATGGCCTAATTACATTATTTTATCATGGAATCCTTGAGTATTTCACTGTTAATGGAAGATTAATGGGGGATTTTAGCCCTAGGTCTAAATTATGGTAAATCGTCGATTTGAATGGGCAAACGGAGTCCGATTTTGGTAAATTTTATATGCATAGACTCGTGTTGAGATAAGGAACCCGAATATGTAACTTTCGTAATTTTTCGAGAAGCGTGCCGAAAGTCGGGTTTTGGCAACTTGTGGTTTTTGGTGAATTTCGAATTGTTTCGATTGGGTAATGCCCAATTGGCCTATTTTGATGCATTTCTATTGATTTTGATCAGATACTATACTTGTGGAGGCCGATACTTGTGGCAAGAGAGTTGTCTCTTAGCGGTTTCATACAAGAGTCGAGGTAAGTGGCTTGTCTAACCTCATGTGGGGGAACCTTCACCCCTAGGATATTATGTGTTAATTTAAATGCCTTGTAAGCGAGGTGACGGGCGTGTACATTCGCAAATTGTTGTAACCCACCTTACTTGAATTGTTCAATTCGTGAAAATTATGTTCTTAGCTGATTGAATCGTGATATTTACTTGATATTCGTTAGAAAAGCATGGTTAGATAGGATTTATCTGTCTAAGTGCCTAATTGTCTTACTTGAACTTCTTGATATTTGTTGCTACTGGCTTTGGGGAAATTGTAGTTATGCATATCATATTTCTATGTGCTTTACTTTTTATTATTTGTGTTGGTGGACTGCGGGTTCAATTCCCGGAGATCTAAGGGATGCGGGTTCGATTCCTGGAGACCTGGAGTTGTAGTGTTTGTGGACTACGGGTTTGATTTCCGGAGATCCAAGGGATGTAGGTTCGATTCCTGGAGACCCGGAGTTTATTGAGATATTGAGATACGGATTGCGGGTTCGATTCCCGGAGATCTTGAGATATTGAGGTACGGTCTGTGGGTTCAATTCCCGGAGATCCTAGGGTTCCGGGTTCGATTCTTTGAGACCCAGAGATACTGATGTAGGGAGAGCGGGTTAATTTCCCGGAGATCCTGAGTTGTTGAATATAGAGAAGGACTGTGGGTTCAATTCCCATAGGTTCTGGACTTGTTGATTTGAGTTTATGTTGTGTTGGTTACTTGTTGTCAACTTAATCGTAGACGGTTGCAGTAATTACTTTATTGTTGCTATTTCGGACTCAATCTTATTTAAACTGCTTGTTATTATTATTATCATTATGTTATTATCTCTCGGTAGGGCCCTGACCTTCCTCGTCACTACTCCATTAAGGTTAGTCTTGGAACTTACTGAGTACCGCCGTGGTGTACTCGTGTATTTCGAATTGTTTTGGATTGGGTAATGCCCAATTGGCCTATTTAGCAGCACTTCAGGAGACTTGAGGTATGATCTGCTACGTCCGCGGATCCGGAGGGTCTCCTTCTATTCTCATTAGTGATAGCAGTTACTTTCCCTTATTCTCGTTGTTTAGACATTCTTGATGTATAGAGCCACAGTTGTACTCTTATTTTAGTCTGTGTTGCCCGTGGGATTCTGGGTCTTGGTAGTATGCTATTTAGTGTGTTTTGGCGAAGTGTATGTTCCAAGCGGCACTTATTACATTTTCTTATATCATTCCGTTATTATTTTATCTCTTGTTTCATGAAATTGTACATTCCGCATCGTGTTAGGCTTACCTAGTCGCGAAGACTGGGTGCCGTCATGACATGTTCACGATTGGTGAACTAGGGTCGTGACAAGTTGGTATCAGAGCTCTAGGTTCATAGGAGTCACGGGACACGGACCGGTTACTTAGAGTCTCGCTGATCGATACGGAGACGTCTGTATTTATCTACGAGAGGCTATGTAACTGTTTAGGAAACTCTTCAATTCTTTGAATTCCTTATCGTGCGTCATTTATTCAGTTGAAGCCTATGTCATATGTTCTTTTGTATCCACTCGTGTATTGAAATTGCGCACTCGGTATCAAGTATACACGCCCCCTGCTGCCGCCGCCAGAGGTCGGGGCCGTGGTAGAGGTCGAGGACGCGCCCGAGGTGCAGCCACAACACCCGCGCGCGCTACCGCTGAGGCACCACCGGTGGATCAGGTTGGAGCGCCGGCACCTGGTACACCGACTACAGCTACTACTACTCTAGCACTCCAGGAGACCCTGGCCCAATTCATAAGCATGTATACTACTTTAGCTCAGGCAGGGTTACTTCCTCTCACTGCAGCTACATCTCAGGATGGGGAGGGGCCCAGACTCCCTCAGCCGCTACACCTAAGCAGCGAGCGCCCATGGAGCAGGTTCCAAAGATTATTGTTATGCCTCCTGCCACCCCAGTACAGCTCGGAGGTGGGCCAGCTGCCTTCGAGGACGAGCAGCGTAGATTAGAGAGGTTCAAGAAATATGATCCTCCAGTGTTCAGTGGTTTGGCTACAAATGATGCTTTGGGTTTTCTGGAGGAGTGTCATCGTATCCTTCGTACCATGGTGATAGTGGAGACCAGCGGGGTTTCCTTCACTGCTTTTCAGCTTCGTGGGGCCGCTTATGATTGGTGGCGCACGTATGAGTTGGATAGTCCAGATGAGTCTGCTTCATTGACCTGGACGCAGTTTTCTGATATGTTTTTGAGGGAGTTTGTTCCCCAGAGCCTTAGGGATTCTTGGCGATCGGAGTTTGAGCGGTTGCGTCAGGGCTCCATGACAGTATCAGAGTATGCTATTAGTTTCACCCGTCTAGCCAGGCATGCACCGGCCTTGGTAGCCACGGTCCGGAAGAGAGTAGGGAGATTTATTGAGGGCCTTATTCTGCCGATCCGGTCCAGCATGGCTAGGGAATTGGATACAGATATACCGTATCAGCAGGCGGTGAGCATTTCCAGGAGGATTGAGAGTATGCTCCCTAGAGAGCGGGGAGAGAGGGAGGCCAAGAGGTCTCGTGAGTCGGTCCATTTCTCTGGTGCCCGCACTTCAGCAGCCGGTCATTTTGGCAGGGGTTATTCCGGTCGTCCAGTTCATTCAGCATTGCCAGCAGCCGGTAGTACTCCAGCTCTTCCAGCACCGAAAGGAGCCTTATTATGCTCCCCTAGTTTCCAGCGCACCTCCTGCGCGGGGTACCTCCAGGGGTCAGACTAGTGGGGGCGAGGTCGGTCAGTCACAGCCACCGCGTCCTCCCAGAGCCTATTTTGAGTGCGAGGATACTCGCCATCTAGTTAGGGAGTGGCCCAGGCGTAGGAGAGGAGCACCTCAATAGACTTCGCAGCCTCAGCGTGGTTCACAGGGCCAGCAGGCCATCATTCCAACCCTAGCTGCCACTCTACCCGCCCAGCCAGCCAGGGGTGGGGATCAGGGTGCTAGAGGCCGCCCTCGAGAGAAGGGTCGGGCCAGATTTTATGCTATTCTTGATCGTGCTGCAGCTGTTGCATCTGATTCTGTTATCACAGGTATTATTTTGGTTAGTCACAGAGAGGCATCGGTTCTATTCGATCCTAGTTCCACTTTTTTATATGTGTCATCTTATTTTGCTTCACATCTGGGTGTGCCTCGGGATTCTTTGAGTTCCCCCATTTATGTTTCTACTCCGGTGGGAGATTCTTTAGCTGTGGACCGTGTGTATCGGTTGTGTTTGGTTACCATTTGTGGTTTTGAGACCAGAGCGGATCTATTGTTGCTCGGGATGGTCGATTTTGATATTATTCTGGGCATGGACTGGTTGTCGCCCCATTATGCTATTCTTGATTGTCACGCCAAGACCGTGACGCCTGGCTATGCCAGGCATTCCACATATTGAGTGGAGTGGTACTCTAGATCACACCTCCAGCCATGTTATTTCCTTTCTCAAAGCTCAGTGTATGGTTGAGAAGGGGTGTGCTGCTTATCTAGCTTATGTGCGGGATGTCAGTATCGACACTCCCTTCTATTGATTCCGTTCCAGTGGTACGTGATTTCTCTGATGTATTTCCAGCTGATCTCCCGGGCATGCCGCCCGACAGAGATATTGATTTTGGTATTGACTTATTGCCGGGCACTCAGCCCATTTCTATTCCACCGTACCGTATGTCTCCTCCTGAGTTGAAGGAGTTGAAAGATCAGTTACAGGAGTTATTGGTAAGGGTTTCATTCGACCCAGTGTTTCGCCTTGGGGTGCTCCTGTGTTGTTTGTGAAGAAAAGGGACGGTTCTATGCGAATGTGTATTGACTATAGTCAGTTGAACAAAGTTACAGTGAAGAACCGGTATCCTTTTCCACGTATTGATGATTTATTTGACCAGCTACAGGGCGCACATATGTTCTCCAAGATTGATTTGTTCTTTGGTTATCATCAGCTGAAGATTCGGGAGTCAGATATCCCGAAGACTGCATTCAGGACTCGGTATGGTCACTACGAGTTCCTCGTCATGTCTTTCGGGCTGACCAATGCCCCAGCAGCTTTTATGCATTTGATGCACAGTGTGTTCAGGCCATACCTGGACTCGTTCGTGATTGTTTTTGTTGATGATATTCTGGCATATTCCCGGAGTCGGGAGGAGCACAAGCAGCATCTGAGAATAGTGCTTCAGACTCTGAGGGAGAAGCAGTTATATGCGAAGTTCTCTAAATGTGAATTTTGGCTGAGTTCAGTGGAATTTCTAGGCCACGTGGTGTCAAGCGATGGTATTCGAGTGGATCCGAGGAAGGTGGAGGCCGTGCAGAGTTGGCGCAGACCCTCCTCAGCTATTGAGATTCGCAGTTTCCTTGGCTTGGCGGGTTATTACCGTCGCTTCGTGGAGGGGTTCTCTTCGATCGCATCACCTATGACCAGATTGACCCAAAAGGGTGCCCCTTTCCAGTGGACAGAGGAGTGTGAGACGAGCTTTCAGAAGCTCAAGACAGCTTTGACTTCGGCCCCTATATTGATGCTGCCTACAGGTTCGGGGTCCTATACTGTATATTGTGATGCCTCACGAGTTGGACACGGTGCGGTATTGATGCAGGACGGTAGGGTGATTGCCTACGCGTCGAGACAGCTGAAGGTACATGAAAAGAACTACCTTGTTCACGATCTGGAGCTAGCTGCCATTGTTCACGCCTTAAAGATTTGGCGTCATTAATTGTATGGGGTTCCTTGTGAGATCTACACTGATCACCAGAGCTTGCAGCACTTGCTTAAGCAGAAGGACCTGAACATGCGTCAGAGGAGATGGTTGGAGCTGCTGAAGGACTATGATATTACTATTCTCTATCATCCGGGCAAGGCTAATGTAGTTGCCGATGCCTTGAGTCGCCGGGCAGAGAGTTTGGGGAGTTTGGCATATCTACTAGCTTCGGAGAGGCCTATGGCGATGGATGTTTGGGCTTTAGCCAGGTAGTTTGTTAGACTGGATCTTTCAGAGCCCAGCCGGGTTCTAGACTGTGTGGTTTCTCGGTCTTCTCTATTTGACCGCATCAGGGAGCGTCAGTTCGACGACCCTCATTTGGTTGTCCTCCGGGATAGAGTTCGACGTGGTGATGCTCGAGATGTTACCATTGGGGATGATGGAGTTATGAGGATTCGGGGGCATATTTGTGTGCCCAATGTAGATGATCTTCGAGAGCTGATTCTAGCAGAGGCCCATAGCTCGCGGTATTGCATCCATCCGGGTGTCGCGAAGATGTATCAGGACCTGAGACAACATAACTGGTGGAGGCGGATGAAGAGGGATATAGTTGATTATGTTTCTAGGTGCCTTAACTGCCAGCATGTGAAGTATGAGCATCAGCGTCCGGGTGGGTTAATGCACTAGATTGAGATTCCAGAGTGGAAATGGGAGCGCATCACCATGGACTTTGTATCTGAGCTTCCACGGACTATGAGGAATTTTGATTCCATTTGGGTCATTGTGGATCGGCTGACCAAGTCCGCCCATTTCATATCGGTGAGCACTACTTATTCATCGGAGCGACTGGCGGAGATCTACATCAGGGAGATAGTTCGGCTGCATGGTATCCCAGTTTCCATCATTTCAGATAGAGGGACTCAGTTCACTTCACTGTTCTGGAGAGCTGTATAGCGGAGGTTAGGTACTCGGGTGGAGTTGAGCATAGCATTTCACCCCCAGACTGATGGGCAGTCCGAGCGCACTATTCGGATTTTGGAGGACATGCTCCGTGCGTGCGTGATTGAGTTTGGAGGTTCATGGGATCACTTCTTGCTACTGGCGGAGTTTGCTTATAACAACAGCTACCAGTCTAGTATTCAGATGGCACCGTATGAGGCTCTATATGGTAGGAGGTGCAGGTCTCCCGTGGGTTGGTTCGAGCCGGGCGAGGCCGGACTGCTAGGTATTGATATGGTCCAGGATGCAATGGACAAGGTCAAGGTGATTCAGGACAGACTTCGTGCAGCCCAGTCTAGACAGAAGAGTTATGCGGACAAGAAGGTCCGCGATGTGGCTTTTATGGTTGGCGAGCGGGTTCTGCTTCGAGTCTCGCCCATGAAGGGCGTTATGAGGTTTGGGAAGAAGGGGAAGCTGAGTCCTAGATTTATTGGTCCTTTTGAGATTTTGAGGCATGTTGGGGAGGTTGCTTATGAGTTGGCCTTACCTCCCAGCCTAGCCGGAGTCCATCCCGTATTTCATGTCTCTATGATTCGGAGATACCATGGTGACCCGTCGCACGTGTTGGATTTCACTTCTGTTCAGCTAGACGAGGATCTGTCTTATGTTGAGGAGCCAGTTGCCATTCTGGACAGGCAAATCAGAAAGCTAAGGTCAAAGAACATCGCTTCGGTAAAGGTCCGGTGGCAGGGTTAACCGGCCGAGGAGGCGACTTGGGAGACCGAGCAGGATATGCACAACCAGTACCCCCATCACTTCACCACTCCAGGTATGTTTTCTATGCTCGTTCGAGGACGAACAAATCTTTTAAGTGTAGGAAGATGTAACGACCCGGTCGGTCATTTTTGAAATTTACACCCCGATCCCTAATTTAACTGTTCCCCTAAGTTCATTTCTGCTATTGTGGTTTGCCGGGAGGGTCGGTTCTAGAATTTGGAGTGTTTTTGGGACACTTAGTCCCTAAATGAGAGCTTTATAGTTGAAAAATGGCCCATATTTGGAACAGTGTTAAGACGACCTCGGAACAGAAATCCGATGGTTCCATTAGCTCCGTTAGGTGATTTCAGGGTTGGGAGCGTATTCGGAATGTATTTTGGAGGTCTGTAGCTCAATTAGGCTTGAAATGCCGAAGTCTGAAATTTTGGCGAAATCCGAACGGTAGGTGAGATTTTGATCCGGGAGTTGGAATGGAATTCCAACAATATCTATAGCTTCGTTATGTGATTTTGGATATGCCTGCAAATTTTCAGTTCATTAGGACGTCGTTTGGTCGGGTTTTTGATAGCATGTAGATTTCGGAAGTTTTGGATGAAACTTAGGCTTGAATCCGCTTTGATTCGATGATTTCTGTGTTTAAGGGCGTGTTTTTATGATTGGAACAAGTTTTTATCGTGTTTTGGAATGTGTTGGTGGTTTTCGTGGGGGTCCTGGGGAGCCTCGGGGTGAATTCGGACCATCATCCGGGCATTTGGAACTTAGAAAAATCTGCAGAAAATTTCAGATTCTGTGCAGGACTTTAAACCTTCGCGTTCGTGTGGCTCTGGCCGCGTTCGCGTAGGCAAGGCGGGATTGGTCATCGCGTTCGCGTAGAAGAAGGAAGGGAAGCATCGCGTTCGCGTCCCAGGCTACGCATTCGCGTAGAAGAAAGAAGTGAAGCATCGCGTTCGCGTCCCAGGTCACGCGTTTGCGTAGAAGAAAAATCTGGCCGGTTGTTATGTTGTTCATCACGAATGTGTGGGAGGCGTCGCGTTCGCGTAGAGGAGGTCGATTTGTGCATCGCGAACGCATAGGGTTAATTGGACTGGCAGTGAAATAAATTCCAGAACAGTTCAGTCGCGGGTTTCATACACAAAAACGCCATTTTTGAGTCTTAGAGAGAGAAACTCACTGGAAATTGTTGGAGATTCATCGGGTATTCATTAGAGGTAATTTTATGGACTATTTACGTTATTTTATCATGGAATCCTTGAGTATTTCATTGTTAATGGAAGATTAATAGGGGATTTTAGCCCTAGGCCTAAATTATGGTAAATCGTCGATTTGAATGGGCAAACAGAGTCCGATTTTGGTAAATTTTATATGCATAGACTCGTTTTGAGATAAGGAACCCGAATATGTAACTTCCGTAATTTTTTGAGAAGCGTACCGAAAGTCGGGTTTTGGCAACTTGTGGTTTTTTGGTGTATTTCGAATTGTTTCGATTGGGTAATGCCCATTTGGCCTATTTTGATGTATTTCTATTGATTTTGATCAGATACACTTATGGAGGCCGCTACTCGTGGCAAAAGAGTTGTATCTTAGCGGTTTCGTATCGGAGTCGAGGTAAGTGGCTTGTCTAACCTCGTGTGGGGGAACCTTCACCCCTATGATATTATGTGTTAATTTAAATGCCTTGTATGCGAGGTGACGGGCGTGTACATGCGCAGATTGTTGGAACCCACCTTACTTGAATTGTTCAATTCGTAATAATTCTGTTCTTAGTTGATTGAATCGTGATATTTACTTGATATTCGTTAGAAAAGCACGGTTAGATAGGATTTATCTGTCTAAGTGCCTAATTGTCTTACTTGAACTTCTTGATATTTGTTGATACTAGCTTTGGGGAAATTGTAGTTATGCATATCATATTTCTCTGTTCTTTCCTTTTTATTGTTTGTGTTGGTGGACTGCGGGTTCAATTCCCGGAGATCCAAGGGTTACGGGTTCGATTCCCGGAGACCCGGAGTTGTAGTGTTTGTAGACTGCGGGTTCGATTCCCGGAGATCCAAGGGTTGCGGGTTCGATTCCCGGAGACCTGGAGTTTATTGAGATATTGAGATACGAACTGCGGGTTCGATTCTCGGAGATCCTGAGATGTTGAGGTACAGACTGTGGGTTCAATTCCCGGAGATCCTAGGGCTGCGGGTTCGATTCCCGGAGACCCAGAGATACTGATGTATGGACTGCAGGTGCAATTCCCGGAGATCCTGAGTTGTTGAATATAGAGAGGGACTGTGGGTTCAATTCCCATAGGTTCTGCACTTGTTGATTTGAGTGTATGTTGTGTTGGTTACTTGTTGTTAGCTTAATCGTAGATGGTTGCAGTAATTACTTTATTGTTGCTATTTCAGACTCAATCTTATTTAAACTGATTGTTGTTATTATTATCATTATGTTATTATCTCTCGGTAGGGCCCTGACCTTCCTCGTCACTACTCCATCGAGGTTAGGCTTGGCACTTACCGAGTACCGCCGTGGTGTACTCATGTTACTCTTCTGCACACTGTTGTTGTGCAGATCCAGGTACATCAGGTCAAGCCCATCTCAGGTTGATTTAGCAGCACTTCAGGAGAATTGAGGTATGATCTGCTACGTCCGCGGATCCGGAGGGTCTCCTTCTATTCTCATTAGTGATAGCAATTACTTTCCCTTATTCTCGTTGTTTAGACATTCTTGATGTATAGAGCCACAGTTGTACTCTTCTTTTAGTCTATGTTGCCCGTGGGATTCCGGGTCTTGGTAGTATGCTATTTAATGTGTTTTGGCGAAGTGTATGTGCCAAGCGGCACTTATTATATTTCTTTTATATCATTCCGCTATTATTTTATCTCTTGTTTTATGAAATTGTACATTCTGCATCGTGTTAGGCTTACCTAGTCGCGAAGACTGGGTGCCGCCGTGATAGGTTCACGATTGGTGAACTAGGGTCGTGACACAAAAGCTAAAAAATGAAAGATTCGCATTTCTTCAGATCTCACACGTACAAATTAATTTACACATGCCTTTTTTAAATATTAAGATTTCATAAACTTAAAAATTTATTTACTATGATAATCTTTCCTTAAAAATCTTTATTTAAGAAGCTTTTCTTTAGAGTTGGCTTCTCTGTATTGCTTAGAGTTTAGCTTCCATACAAAGTTCTGCAAAGTATGGCTCCAAATTATAAGTATATCAGTAAAATATCGATGTTCAAAATGAGTTGAAATTTGAAGGTTTATGTTGTTATACTATGGCACAGTCCAGACCGCGAGAAACCAGAAAGTTCTAATTCAATTAAATTAATTATTCACGATAAAAAAGTGCATACCTTTTTACATATTGTTATTTTTTTCGAGTTGTGAAAAACTGAATCGATGCAACAACAACAACAAATCCAGTTTGATCCCAACAAGTGGGGTCTGAGGAGGGTAGTCTCCACGCAGACCTTACCCCTACCTAATTTAGATAGAGAGGCTGGTTTCAAAAGATGAATCGACGAAAAATGAAAAAGAAGATTTGGTTACAATGAGACTGAAAATTTTATATGCTTCCTTTTTTTTCTTCCTTTTTACAGAGGCATATTACGGATTTCTACATCTCTGACTTCCAATCTGGATAAAGGCCGTTGGTGAAAACTGGATGTGGTGCAAGAGTAAACTCTTATATTGATGAATCAGTTATTATGGGTATCAATCCATCTAATAGGGACATGTCCCCTGAATTTGTCATGTGGCTAGCTGCGAGAAATTTATCCAGCGATGATAGAAGAATGCGATTGAAAGAAGGGTATGATTTAAACAAATTTCAACGATTGGTACTTGCACTTTTTTACATAATATTGTTGTAGTGTCACTCTTGACTCTTTTCTCATATACATTTGCGATCAGGTACATAAAAGAAGGTAGCACGATCAGTGTAATGAGAGTTGTCCAACGAAATGATAATTTCCTAATGATCATTCCTCCTCCTGAGCTGTTTTTAATAGGATGTCAGTGGAGTAAATGCATTCTTCCCGCCAGTTTGGAGGGCATTGTACTGAGATGTGAAGCTAGTTCAAAGATTCATGTCATTCCAGTGTAAAAGATGAAGGCGTTACTGTTTTGATATCAAGCAAATTTTATAGCAATTTTTCGTAGATTATACATATCAAACAAATTGTATAGTATCATTATTTTTTATGGAACATTTATTAGGATATGGAATGAAAGTTTTATTATAGTCTTAAAATATTTTTAATGTTTGGTTGTGAAGATGATATTAATACTAACATATTAAACTTTACCGTATAGATCATTCTTTTTAATTATTCGCGCATCTCGCGGGTACTAATACTAGTAATTAGTTAATCATAAAGAAATTATCTATTAAAAATTAATAAAGAAATTAACTACCTAAATTAACTACAACAACATGGGAGACAGTTGGTTTAGGTTAGTTAATTTCTTTATTTCATTTTTTAAAATCATTTTCTTTTTTATTATTTGAAGTTAAAAGTATATCTATTCACTAAAATTGAAACAATATCATTGAAAAAATATAATAAAATTTAAAATAAAAAATAAATATTTTCAAGAGTAATAAAATGTATATCTTCTATTATATTACAAAAAAAATAGCAGACAAAAATATTAAACAAGTAATATGTTGATAATCTATCTATATATTATTAAAAGCAAAAGAAAAAGGCACCACATTAATATAAGTGGTAGCCTAGATAAAAGCCATATGACATATTTTGTTAATAACAAATAAATTATTTATTAAAAATTAACAAAGAAATTAACTACTCAAATATCGGTGAGGGTTGGGTATATCGTATTGACAAATAAAATGACAATTAAAATTTATTAAAGCAATACCGTCTAATAATATCAAACAAAAATGATTATAATTTAATTTTTTTTTTTAATATTGACCGTGCATCGCATGAGTACGACTACTAGTTTATCATAACAATCTTATGTTTCTTTTTTTTTGGGGGGGGGAGGGGAGCTTGTAAATAAGCAACATTGTACTGCTTATCTATATTATATTAAATGGAGAGTAGTATGCATTGTGGTTAAGCCAAGTGGCAAGCTAAAATAAAGCCACTTGGCAATTTTAAGACTACATTAATAATTAAGAATTATAAATGGAAACATACTTATTGAAAGTAGTTTAATAAATCTAATACTTAATCCAAATAGATTTTAGACAAATTCAATATTTTTATCTATATTTATATTTATAATTATATGTGTATCTATATCTATATATTGATCCACTCATAGATTTTCTTCTATATTAGCTACAAATATGGAGGTAAAAATTAATTTAAAAACTAGAATAGAAAAAATAAAAAAATAGAAAGACGTAAATTGAGATAAACTATGACTATTTATACTTTGGAGCTATAAAATAAAACTAAAATTTACTTAAGATACTAAAGATTTATTGAGTTTAAAATTAAATAAATTGAAGCAGCAAATTAAGATCTTACATAAAATATACAAATTATATATAAGATAAAAACAATTAAATAATCAGTAAAAAATATTTTGTTAATAAGAATAATAAAGGCATATTAATATTGATGAATCATGCAAATTAATATTTTATACGTATAAATTACTACAACTTTTAGATAATGTGTTCAAATAATTAAGAAAATATTTTCTATGATTAATATTTGAATTGAGTGCAGTTACTTTAAATTTGAAAGCACAACACACTTTTCTGAAAATGCGGTCCAAATTAGAAAATAGAAAGAAAAAAATTATTTGAATTTGAGATGAGAGAGTTTTTAAATTTTTGTCTACATTATATTAGAATGAGTGTGGTAGAAATTGATATTAAATTTAAACAAGCTAATAATATTAGTTATAGAATAATATAATATAACAAATTAAGAATAAATAGAGAAAAAATAAATATTCTAATATTTTATCATAGAAAAAAGGATAAAATTTGAGATGAGAAAGATTTTTTATATTACCGGAGGTCATATAGATCGGAATCCGGAGCGATAAGAACGAAAGGGTTGGTGTGGCCACAGCTACAACTACTGGCGCTTCAAATTAGATTCTAAGGGCGGTGGTCGACAATCGTTCGAACTTGGTAAAGGTTGTCGCAGCACCTATAGTAGGACAGAGAACTTATATGATAAGAAAATTCATAATATGGATAGATCCACATAATTCAAGTCTAATAGACAAAATCAAAAACTAAAATATTGAATAATAAAAATAAATTAGTGATAATGTGAGGAAATTTGTAAATAATAAGTTTAGAAAATAAATAAATGTTAATATACAATACTTATAAATATTATTAAAATTTAAAAAGTTTAAATTTTTGAGATATTTAAAACAAAATAAATATTTATTTTATGATTACAAGAATTATATTATCTATATTATATAAAGAAAGTAGTATAATAATATAAAATAATGTTACAAGTTAACGAAAAGCCACATAAAACATAATAAAACTATATATTAGATTAAAAAACAATTATGTTAAATTATAAAAAATTACTATTAGAAATGGAAGAGATAAACTACTTTAATTTGATATTGGAAATTTCTTAAGTTTAATATTTGAATTGAGTGTCGTTCGTTTAAATTTGAAAGCATAACATAATATTTCGAAATTGCTGTCCAATTTACGACATAGAAGAATAAGAATTATTTAAATTTGAGATGAAATTTTTTTTATTTCATAATTATTTTTATTTTTGAAAATTTCACGCAAAGAAATGAATGTATTGTGTTAGGGGCTAAGTGGGGTTTGGTAGCGATCTCTATAGTTAATTAATGTATTGTGTTGTGCCTCTTATGGTAGTAACCGATTGGTATTATTGCATGTCATTCTACTTCTGGTTTTATGTTTAGATAATTATTTATTTGATTTATCCCGGATTTACTAACATTGTTTTGTTTTGTTTTGTTTGTTGATTTTCTCTCTCTTTTACTGAGCCGAGGGTCGGCCGGAAACAGCCTCTCTACCCTTTCGGGTAGGGGTAAGGCCTGTGTACGTATTACCCTCCCCAGACCCCACTTTGTGGGAACATACTGGGTACTTGTTGTTGTTGTTTGTTCACGCAGAGAAATAAAATAGCAAAAATATTACTACAATATTTATATATAATGTGTGCAAACACTTAAGAAATATTTTTTCTATGATTATAATATAATTCATAATATAAAATTAATTTCTAATATATGTAATTTTACTAATATAATTAAAAATTAAATTTGTATCCTAAATCAAAAAAAGAAAGAAAATTTAACTACATTTAATACAAAATAATTACTATAAGAGAACTTAATAAATTGGAAAGTAATAATAAAATAACTTATGTATTAATATTTTTGACTAATTAAAAGTTAAAATTTAAAATAAAATATGATATTATTTTGGTTATACGCAAAATATTAATATAAAATTAATTAAAATTTATAGTTGGGAAGAGATGTATAAAAAAAGGTAGTGTTAGAATATTTATACTTAAATTAATTGAAAAATAAACTGTAATGATTAAAAAATTCTGAATAAGATGCTTCAAGCATATAAATATACCAAATTTCAAGAATAAAATATTTATATTTATTAAAACTATTAAAAGGATAATAAACAAGATATTAATTTAATTATTAAGCCAAAAAAAATTATATGACAATATAATAATATTAAAAAATAAATAATACAATAACTACAAGAAAAGAAAAAAATAAAAAAAATTACATAAAATATGTGATGAATAAGACATGTCTGACTTTCAGTCAAAA
This sequence comes from Nicotiana noctiflora, assembly GCA_032618575.1. Lineage (NCBI taxonomy): Eukaryota > Viridiplantae > Streptophyta > Magnoliopsida > Solanales > Solanaceae > Nicotiana > Nicotiana noctiflora. The sequence continues at coordinate 839,793 of JASVEL010014086.1, forward strand.
ATAAAGTGATGTAACAAACAAGATAGATCACAACTTGACATATTTAGTATTTTTGTAGTAGTGACACCGAAATATAAGTACTAAAATAAAGTGGTTAGATTACTACAAATAAAAAAAATTATCTACTACGAGAGTTGAATAATAAGTTCTTATCCTATTTTATAATTAATATCTAATGTTATATAATTTTTATCTAAAATACTTATATTTTAAGGTTATTTGCACATGACTCAAACAACCTACATCACAATTGTGATATGATTTATTTCCGCGCATCGCGCGGGTACTAAAACTAGTTTACTGTAATGGGATATTGCTTAATCTTTGAGTCTTGACTCAGCAAATATAAAATAGTCTGTGAAGTTTCATTCAATGGAACTATGGCACTCAAATGACACGTGTCTATTACGAATTATCAAATTTAAGCTACATACCGGCAGAAATAAACTTACATTTGCAAAAGGACATCTTACACACTGGCCAATGTCCAATTTAGTAAGATATTCTCAAATTGGGTTTTATTCATATTATTCGTCGATTCAATTCATATTGGATGTTTGTGTTTCAATAGCATACATCTTTAGAAACGTACATTTCGAAAGGGCGAAATATATTCGGAAACACTTAAAATTGATATTATTTTTCATTTAGATATATAAATCGAAGGCGATTTTTATTGAGCATTTATACTACACTAAATTTGTTCCAAGTAAATATTTTTTTTAACAATTAACCAAACTTACAAAGTATGTGTTGTGCATTTGATGTTGCGAATGACAAATAAAATAAAAGGTATATATTATTTTGAGTAAAAAATAAAAAGAAAAACTATTTTAAAGTCTATGTAGTAACAAAATAAAATTACATTCTCAACAAGAAAAAGAAATTTACACCCGGAAACTATTAATTTTCTCAACTAGGGCATCACCATTTGTCTGTTCATCGGCAGCTAGCATGAGCTTTGGATAACAAAAATGTTGTTGTACCGAAGAAATCGTAGCACGAGATCTAAATCAATATCAGCGTTTAATGCAGGGCTTCAATCGATTTTATCTTCAAACGCCTCCTTCATCGACTTTTCCGAACTAGCCATGGCTAAACTGGTGGAGCGCCACCACCACCTTCACTGCAAAAAAATATTGAAGAAAATTTCAAGTACTTCTGCCGGAATTTAAACCTTTGGAAGGTGGTAAATAGTTTACCTTGCTGTGATAAATGATCCCACATGTCATTAAGTGAAACAACGGATGGATTAATCTTTTGGAGCAAATCTTGGTGGTGAATGTTCCTCAAGCGCCGGAACCGGCAGCCTATATTTTCCGACATAACTATTTGTTGTAGCTTAAAAGATGTTTTTGTCGTCGGAGTTCATTCTTCGTCGTTGGCAATGATGGACACTCCTTATCCTGATGAGAAAATTAATGCTTCTGCTGGTTGTTTGGAGAAGGGGCTGGCAATGGGGGTTAGAGAGGAGGGTGGTAGAGGATTGGGTGGTGAGGAGGGGGAGCTTGGCGGTGGCTGGTTGTTTGGAGAAGGGGTTGGCGGCTGCTTTATTGTGTGAAAAAGAAGGGTTGTTCAAAATTTCGAGCTACATCAATGGTGGAGGCACAACAATGGTGAAAGTGGAGGAGGCAATGGTGGTGTACATAAAAAAGAAAATTAAAAAAAAATTTAAAAAAATCTATTTTTTGGGCTTTTCAGGCGCCTATATTGGGCAAAAAGTGCCAACTCAGTCTAATTGGAACAAAATTCATATAATGTATTCAGCCTTTGCGAAAGGGTTTTTAGCGTTTCACCAGTACATCCATCCTTACAATATGGATATGCTTGACGAGCAATTAGATATGTACGGGGCTCAAGGTCATGAGGATTAAGAAACAAACTTTTTGCAAGACCTTCATTTCAATTTTCACCACAGATTTCATTCAAGCCACCGCATTGGAATATATAACCTCAATACTATGCACAATTACGTTCTGGCGTAACTGTTTCTGAGGGCTTTCCTCTATTAATGTAGGCTGACGGCTGGGGCTAAGATTCGAATCACCCCATGGCTGACTCATCGTCCCAGGTCTTACATCCCTGCCAAATTGGAAAACAGGTTGGCTTCAAATTCTTTTTATTAATCCTCGCCAGTTCCGTAATACCCCTCCCTCATCTGCATTTTGTCGTCATAGTCAATGAGACAGCTTAGGAGAAGTATGTAACTTGTGTGGAATAATCATCTTCAGCCACTGAACCATCAGCATTTTTGCTGAACAATCACTCTTCAAGAGCTATTCAAGCAATCTAATATTTTAGTTATCAAATGAACATTGGGGCTCCATGCGGATATCATCTTCAGCAAATGTAAATCCGACTGAAACAAATTAAACTGCAATACTGTAGATAAGAAGCAAATCAGAGGAATTTGCAAGATATCAAGCAAATCTGTAAGAAGCATACAAGAGTCTTTTCTCTTGATGGCTTTATAAGCAAACCAAAGTCATTGAGATCCTAGTATACATGGAGTATTCACAAGCAAAACAAAGACAGCGGCAAAACCAAGTTGCAAATGGATTGCTCTTACCCAGCCAATCAACCAAAATCTCTGCAGGTGCTTGGAAAACCTACTCAGTGCAAGCAAGCATATTCCAAGGCAGACTGGAGGATCTCCTTGCAAGAATAAAGTCATACTGCATATTGAAAGTGTATTACAACCTGTCAGCCATTATTTTCTCATTTGTGCACGAAAGGCAAGATCCATCAGCAGAAAAAGATATAAGCTTTCAAAAGTGTATGCAAGATCTCCAGTGCAATATGGGTGAAAACCACTCCAACTAGTTTCTCATATATTATCCAGAAAGTTAGGCCACAATAAAAAGACTCAGATTTTTGTGATAATCAGCCCTGTCCTAAATCAATTACATATACCTGCACTACTAGGTAGATGAATGAAGAATCACCAAGATATGTTGATTGTAATTATGCAAATATTGACTACTGTAATTCCATTTGTCGATTATTACTGTGTAATAATAATGTAACTATGTGACTGCTGTCTTTTGGTTCCCCCCCCCCCCCCCACACACACACACACACAAAAGTTAATGCACCTTATATCCATTAATTGCAGATTAAGAACTATAAAGCTATACTAGGCCAATGCATAAAAACGAAATATGCAAATTGCCAAGCACTTCTTGCAGGACTACTACTAGTTCCTCCTCAAATAACTGCAATATTTGGATTTCATAACGAGTTAGATTCTTTCCACAACTAGATATTTTCTTTATCAAACTTCCATGTGCCGAAAAGTCATTGTTGAAAAAGGTGACTGAATGAGAACCTGAAAAGTAGAACATATCAACTGATAAACTCTTAGAATATATCAACTGATAAACTTTTTAGATTTCTTGTTCGTATGACTGAATGAATCATTGGCTTTCAGACACTAGGGAGTACAAAAACTCAACTTTCCTTAAGCTCCCAAAACCAATCAGTAGGGCCAATTATTAGGTGCAAACAAAAGTCACATAATCAGGAATTAGGCAGTCTCAAAATTCCCAAGCAGATTTGTGAAAACTACTAGCAGAAAGGTACTAATAAGAACCACATGAGGTGCCTCCAAAATCCTTTTACACCCCGTATCATTTCATGCACACCCATGATCATCGAATGATTCACAAGGACATCAAGAGTATTATATAGAACATTTGCAAGGGCAGAGCATGTACTTACAGACTGTATCTCCCATAGATGCCTTACTGCTGAAGATCACAACCAACTTTGCAGAATTAAGAGAGACAGATAAACATATTGCAATTAATGGGCACCATAAAGGTTTAAAACCACGGCATCCACCATATATACATTTTGCCAAGATTTTTATGTGAAACAGCTTCAGCAATCAGGCGGCGAGCTTGCCCTTCCACAGCAAGAGGCAACGATGGTGCAGCTCCCACACCAACTACAATTCCTTGCAACCGTGCTTCTATGTTACTGATTGCTCGCTGTAAATATCAAGTAAAGCCATTTAGCAGTTATGTCAAAATATTTTGTAAATTACAATTAGAGTAATTAGTAGAAAGAATCCCTGTGCTTAAGACAACTAATGCAAATCATGCACTCAACCCAGCTATTTCTTGTAGTAACTATAAATATATAACAATCTTGCGAAGGCATCACCACAAGAAATTGTTGTCTATCAAACTCATTGATTTCAGTCATCAGAGACAAAAGTAAAACTGAAACTGTAGCACATATATTAAGGACGAGATAAAAGCTCCAACCTGTGCATGAGGGTTTTGGACCTCCACCCCACTAGATTTATGAGATTTGGTCCATTCTACCAGAGGATCATGGATGAAAGTTTCAAGGACACTCATTAGCGTCTCTCTATGTTCCCGTAATACAGAAAGTATGATCTCGCAAACCCTTAGGAAGATTCCTTCATAACCAGTAATGCCCAAGCCATCAATCATGTTCTGCATGAGGTCAATGTAACGAGTAAGTCACAAAATAAAAATTTCCCCATAAAATTCAGTTCTGACCTGATTACCAAGATAAATTTCAAACTCTTTTCTAATGCTAATACATCAAAAGATCTTTGTTCTTTTCTTCGTACCTGTGTTAGCCTGAAAGGAACCAGTTCTGGTTTCTCTAACTGCAAACCTTTGTCAAATAAGCAGCTGAAATCAACATGAACACAGTCACCAGTGGTTGAATCAAAGAGGATGTTTTCTCCATGCCTATCTCCAAGGCCCACTATATGCCCAACCATTGACCAAACAGCAGTAGTATGAGCATACGCAACCCGAGCCCTGAACCAAGCAGCTGGTTCAGAAAATGTGTTCAAGAACCATTTATGGAAAGCTGGAGGGAACATTGGAAGGATTTCGTTCTTTAGCATTTCATCTTCTGGCATTTTACCCAGGCATCGATCATAAATATGCTTAATTTGAGAATTTGTTTTCTGTCTATCAAATTTTCCACCGCTTATGTAAATGTCTTGGAGTATTTGTCGAAGCCCACGGGTATGAGGAACCCACTCAACCATACCACAATCTTCTGTCAGTGGTATCACTGCAAATGTGCGAATATAAAGCTTCCTCCTACGACTCAGAGCACTTGGATAGAAGACGGTTGACCATAGCATTGAATTCCATCATACGTGCATCTTTCCTGAGATCATCCTTGGGTTTGCAAAGGAATGGCCGCTCAATTCCATCACTTCCCAAGAGAATAATCTGCAAAACAAAAAAAAACAAAAAACAAAAAGGAAAATGAGGATTTGCTCAAATATGAAGGACATATTATAATGAGCCATTGCAAGAAGATCCACCTAATCATAATAAATGTTCTGCACAATCCCATTAGGCATACTCTGGGTGCTACAGAGAGAAATAGCAAGCGCTCTGAAGGAAGCAGAAAACCAGTGCATCAACTTAAATATATCTGTTTCCAGTTTCTGCTTTCTGGCTTAAATGAGTGTAAAGAAATGGACTTTGGGCCTAGCTCAATCCCAAAAGCTAGCTCATAAGATGAGGATTTCTCAAGACCATATAAGGAGACAAACCACCCATCCCTCAACCAATATGAGACACCGAACACCCCTCGTACGCCCAGGCCTACCAACCGGAGCATGGACAACATAAAATGGGGGACCAATATTGGGAGACACGATAATAGGGATGGGCCTGGTTCTGGTACCATGTGAAGAAATGGACCTTGGGCCTTACTCAGCCCTAAAAGCTAGCTTATGATATGAGGATTGCCCAAGACCATATAAGGAGACAAGCAACCCATCTCTCAATCAATGTGGGACACTTGACAAAGAAGTTATAAATGGTATTGTCAACTGTTAGACTTTATTAGCTCCTTACCTTTTATCAAAGAAAATAATCTGCTGTGCAAAACCATCTTTTCAAGCAGTCATCCATTGTATAGCTTCTGTATCCCTATTTGTCCCAAGTAACAGCTTTGGTCTATGAACTTAATAGAGCATCACATTTAGTTAAACATTTGGTATCTATACTACTTAGCTATATAACTAAAGAGGAAGGAAGAAGAATTACTAGGCGAGGGTGAAGCTATCAGTAGAACATTAAAGAAGCCCCAGACTTTTATTTTGATTGGTAAGTGAAGATTCTATTAATGGAAAAGAAAAAAAGCAGCACCGGAGTAGTGCTTACGGTAGTGATTGCCTTCTTTACAATGTAAAGTGACTACGAAATCCCAACATTCGTCTACTTCATTTGCATTCACCACAACACACCGAAAGGCCAAAACAGAGAGACATTTGTATTTTAACTTATGTACGTTCGAGCCGTGGAATCAGCCACTGATGCTTGCGTTAGGGTAAGCTGCCTACATCACACCCCTTGGTGTAGCCCTTCCTGGACCCTACGTAAACGTGAAATACTTTGTGCACCTGGTTGCCCTTTTTATGCTCTCTACTTTGCTTTCAAAGCATCTTAGATTCCTTTCTTTCCAGCCCGGCGGACTTCACATAAGGTTAAACAAAATAGAAGGAAAAAAATCTTCGGAGAAAAATGTAAAAGCATCAAGAAGTGCCTTACTTTCTTTGGCCTCTGAAGCGAGGAAAGAACATCAGCCTCATCTGAAATTCCTGAGATTGTAGGAAGGTCTGCCGAATAGAAGATTTCAGATGTAATGGACTCAGATGTATTCACATCATATGTAGGTAGGTTAACAGTAAGGGACTGTTGGGTTGGCATTATGATTTCTACAGGCATCATCCGCTTCAAAGCACTGAATTCAGTCGCAATATTGATTGTTCTTGCCTTTGTTTGACCAGGATGGAAACATAGCTTAATTAGGTGATCAATGAGCATAGCAAACTGTGCAAACAAAGAACTAACACCTGCTTCATTGGATTTTCTTCTTGCAGCATTTATAATCTCTGCAGCAGCCTCCCTCCTTGAGGGAACCGTAGATTTTGTAACAGCTGCCATCATCCAAAGGGCTTGCTGAGGGTATATCTGGAGAACACTTGTTATTATGTATTTCACCAACCGAACAATTTCTTCATTTTGATGGCATATTCTGGAAACCAGTTGAGGCAGAACAGTTAGCCACTGATATGTTGGAAAATCGTTTAAACATCCTCGCATGATGCTCAAAACCTACAAAAGAAGAAAAGTTATGAAAATCCAAAGAAATCAGCACCACACCAAAAAAGGAAAGCATGTGTTTTACACCACCTTCCCATGAATTGTTTTCATTTCTTTATTGGCTGCTGATCTGCTTATATGATAAACGCTCCCAAAATCGAACCACAGTGTTAACAATCTAGGAAGGGCTTGGAAAAGATTCCTATGGCCCCTGTGAAGACCCTTTGCATAAAATAAGAGCACATCAGGAAGATATGACAACCAACTTTTCTCAGAGTTCAGATTTGTGGCAGCTACCAGAGCCGACTTTGCTGGGACTGCTTTGGAACACGGCTCCTTATCCTCCTGCCGTTTTCGGGCATCAACAAGTAGTTCATCACAGTATTTTGCCAAGTAAAAGTATCCTTTTTCCCACTTGGGCTGTAATTCCTTCACCCTAGAGTACAGACTGATCACATCTTCCTTCTGCTTTTGACCAGTGTAATGTATCCACCTTGAATAGAGTAGGAGAGTTTTGGCTACACCTCTATTCTCGTTAGAAGACTGGGTACCACAACGTAGAGGCTGTGGGTTCAATGGAACCAATGAGAGGCTAGTGATTGATGATATTGCTGCAGAGCCTACAACCTCAACAGGCATATTCAGAAGGGTCTGTTGGAGCTCAGCAATGGCACCATCAGCTCTTCTGGTGCTCCACAGAAGCTTAGCCTTTTCCATGTGAACATTAGGTGCACCTGAGGCCTTGGCTTCTAGAATTGCTCGACTTGCTGTCTCGTAGTGACCAGCAGAACGACAGAGCTTTGCATATTGAATCCAGCATTCCCCAACTTGAGCATGAAGACCACTTGCACCAAAAACTAATCTCCGAAAAGCCAAGAGTGGTTCCCTAGCCCAGAGAGATGGTTGTGTGAGTTTGAGACGATTTTCCCAGCTTTCTATTAGTTTTGAGAAATTTGAGTCATATAGAGGGAATGATTTTTCTAAGAAAGACTCACCACCAAGAAGAGAGCTATAATCCTCTAATTCCCGCAGCATGTGAAGCTTGACAACAAAGGGGTAAGCTCTCGCATAAGAATCCATGCCTGCAGCAGCCAAAGGAGCAATCAGAGCTTGTTTCGACAAAGTAATTTTCATAGCAATGGAGAACTGATCTCTCTTCATTATTGATTGAAGAATCTTAGCGACATCCATGTCAAATAAAGCATTACTCTCAGAACTACTACATACTAAACCTTCTTCATCAGCCCCATTAAGATATTCATCCATTAAGTCCCACCTTCCAAGCCTCCATGCAGCCTGAACACCTTGCATACACCAAGTTTTCTTGTATTTAGGTATTCTAGATATTAATCCATCTACATGGGTGACCGTGGCCTGCAAATGGCACATATTTAGTAAGCAGTTAACAACATCTGAATGCCTCTGGACAGAAGTTGGTTCCATCTGCAAAGCCTGCTCACAAGAAGTCAATACTTCTGCCCAGTTTCCTGCCTTCTTATTTGTCAATAGATGATCTTGCAAGCTCTTTGACTTGCGTAAGGAAGCAAAACCACATAAGCCATCTGGCTCGTCCAATCCACTGTATATTTCCATCAGGAATGAGATATCTTCATCCTCAAAAAGGCCACTCTTCTCAGAGGCAGGATTAAACGATCCCGACTTCTCCCGCACATGAGATTCAAAGTACAAAAGGGACCTGGCATAAGCTTGGCATCTGAAAGATGACCTTGCAAGAGTCACTTTAGGAATTGCAGCCAATAGTTCTGAGACATGTTTGCACTGAATAAGCACCTGGTCAGAATCACTTGACAGATTGATGGCCTTCTGCTTCGACTTGGGAGCTTGTTGCCTCAAACTGGAAGTTTGAATAGACTGGGAAAGTGAAAGTTCCTGTTGTACGTCATCCACCCATTGACCAAGATTATCAAGAAGAGTAAATACAGCTTGAATGCAAACTTCGTTGTGCCCTGAACTTATACCATTAAGATCAGTGCTATTCTCAAATGCAGCAGCATTGAGAACAGATAAAATTTCCTCTGTTATGCCACAGCGTGCCTCTTCAGTACCATCACATACTGCATTAAGGACCAAATATGGAAGAAGATACATTGCTATTTGCATATCATGGCGGACTATACCACGACAGGCATTGAAAATACTTGCTCGAGAACCTGTTGCATGTGCAGTCAGTTTCTTGATCCAGAAAAATATCCATCTTCTAAATGACATTGAAGGGCGATAGATTGGACCAGAAGATGCTGAATCAGACATACTTGGCAGCTGAAATCTGGAGGTTAAGCAAGGGGCTATTATCTCCTTCACATAACTAGAGAAACGATTCCACAATCTCTGACCCCTTTCCTGCATTTCAGTGCAGTTACCATCCACCACAGATGCAAGCAACTTTACGGGTCGATTGCCTCTTGTCCGTGAAGTAGAAGCGACCACATTGTCATCAAGAGATGCCTCACAGCCTGCTATCTTTAGAAGTTCCTGAATCGCCAACGCTGCAGAATCTTGGATAATGGTGTCAGGAGCAGCCCTGAAGGCCCGGGCCAGATGCTTATGAATCAACTCAAAAATTAAATCATCATCTGAACACGCAATTTGGAAACGCATGCTTGAAAATCCCTTGACTTTTGAAGGATCTATTGCACCAAGTGCTCCAAGACAATCTGCACATATCAACTTCAGCCGCTGACCAACCATCGTCCTTGATTGTTCTGCACATCCTCTAAGCAGAGATGTTATCAATGCACTCATTACATCCATGTTTGCATCTCCTACCTTAGTAATTAAAGCCATGATATCCTCCCTCCTAAGGTTGAGCAATTTACTCAACTCAGATGCAACCATATACCTGACATTCAAATTTTCATGATTCAAACCATCAATAATATCCCGCAACTGATCCTTCAAGGTCATCATTCCACGTGCTGCGCTTATCATTCTGTTCACCCTATCTAAAGCAGGAATACTAGGCAAAGGAGGAAACTCCCCAATGTGTTCCTTTAGAATAGCTCTATTCTGAAGTACGAGTTCTTCCAAGATCTCCACAATTTTATTCAAATGAGAGGAGGAACTTTCACTTTCTCTCTCCAGGAAGGGAACCAGAGCTGCAAAAACTTGAGAAATCACGTGCTTCGTGCTAGATGGTGATATCTGCGCTATCTGCTTGATGAAAAAATGTAAGACAGAAAGACCATCACCCTGAAGTGATTCTTTATTAATAGCCTGCATGAGAAGAACCATAAGTTTTGGTACATAAGTGCTAAGATGGGAACCCATCATATTTATCAGCATCTCAATTCGCTTGATAGCTTGTCTTTGCAGTGATACATCTTCAGCATGCAGCATTTTCCTATCAATGCTGTTTAGGAGACCAACAAAATGATTTCTTAAAAATGCAGGGATATCTTGGTCACCACTTAGAATCCCAGCAACTTGCTTTATCACCTGAGGCACCTTGATTAACCTGTGAAATTAGCAACATCATTATTACAATGTAAAGCTGACAATAATTTTGTTGATTTCTGGAATACAGTTGGCTAATTTTCGTTTTAATAATCTTGATAGGATGGCTTCAAAAGAATAAGATGCCTTGTGGAGAAAGGCTATGTATGCTACATGTGGTTTGGAAGGTTCTTGGTGCGTTATAAGTTGTTTCTAATACATATGGAGCGGGAGTTATCAGGAATTATGGAAAGAGTTCTAAATAACATTTATACTTTGAAGAGGGAGATGGAAGAAAGATCAAATTTTCGGCAGGATAGTTGCTTGGTCACATTCCTGTGAAGGAGGAAGTAACTTCATGATCTTTTCAGATTTCCACTTCAGAAACTACTGTAGCCCAACAAGAACAGATGGAATCTGGAAAGTCATTTTCAGTGGGTACTATCAAAATCACTGCAAAAGAAATTGGACCAGTAGGATTGTCAGAAGGCTGATTCTATCAAATGAAAAGGTGACAGAAAAGGGAACTTTACTGTTAAGGTCTTGTATCAGAACTTGCTCAAAATGAAGAGTTTCCCTAAGCCTTGGTCTTAGCATTTGAAAAGGGGTTTTATGTCGTGAGGCAGAAGTTCCCTTCAATTTTAACATAGGAAATAAACCAGCACTATATCTATTACTGGTTTTGTTAATAATACATTCTTACTTCCCCACCCCCCACCTCCCCACAACCCAAACCAAAACCCCAAACCAACAGAGGAAGAAGTCGTTAGGAAGCGGAGGTGCAAAATCCATCTCCAACGTAATCCCTCATACGCAACTCAATTCCTTTTTATGGGCCAGGCAGAATGGAACATTAACGAATAACTAGTGGGACCATGATAGTAATACTAGAAACTTGGACCTCTACCTGCTTTAGATACTATCAATTTCTGATTCGATCACCAGAAAGAATAACCCACTAGAAAAAGGTAAAAGTTCAGAATTATCCAACCCTCACCTCAGAAATGAAAGAAGAAATTAGAATCCACGCTTTAACAAACTCAATAATGCAATCTTCTTTGTGCTTCTGAAGTTGTATTACCTTTTACTTATCTCATTTGACTCATCTTCATCTGTGAAGCATACAAGTTCGTCTAAAAGAGCAGGGAGTGCAGCAGCAAAAATTTCTTGTTTGTTGGAACCAGTCTGCTCATGGTAGAACTGAAGAACAGAGAGCAATTCTTGCCCATCAGCTCGATGAAGAGCATAAGCAAGAACTTTAGGTAGCCAATTAACAATTAGTTGCACCATATCTGTATTTAAGCACTTGGCGAGCTCGTATAGGGTGAAAATTGCTTGATCATTATCCTGCTGAGTAACGACCAACTTTGGGAGGACAACAGGAACCATTCTCTGCACAAGTTCTTCAGCATCAATACCAAGAATAGCTCCCGCAAACTCTTCAACCATTTTTGGTCGGCTAGCAAGCCTTATAGACAGGTAATCGAAAAACTCATTTCGAATATGAAGAAAACGAGAAAGAATTAATTCAAATCCTCCTTTAAGATGAAAGTAGCAAGACCTTACTATCAACCTTGATGCAATTATTCTAACTGTCACGTGGGGATTATCAAGCTGATCAATCAATAAAATAAGAGAGAACATAAAGGACTGACTCTGCACATCAACCGCCTTCATAATCTCAGCTGTAGCTTCTAGAAGAGTTGCAAAAACCAGGGGATCATCCGCTGTTTCCAAAGCGTGTTTTATTTTGTCAATGAACTTTCGTTCTTTTGATTTGCTCGCAGCCTCGTGGTCCCCCTCATCCAAGAACAAACAATTCAGAATAGGTTCCTCAATGAAGAAACCAATCTGTTTAGAAAAGGATTCGCGAATGGCCCTTTTCCTGTGAATGAGTAGGAAATCAACACATTTTAACCATTCAAATCTTGTTTTAATCAGAATACTTTCAGTTCCATGGAGGAGTATCCTCTGAACCACACGTACACAAGCTAACTGAACATCTTCTGATGATTCATCAAAAAGAAGACGGAAGAAGATGGATTGTAAATAAACATAATCATGATCTCTAGTAGATTCTTTCTTCTGTAAGTAAGGTGGACACAACACAGTTGAATTTGATGGGTTCACAAGTCCTCCATTTCTGTCACACTTTGAACACCAAAATCCTCCCGCAAGGTCATCCATTGTCATATTTAGTCTTATATTATCCTTTGGCAAGTAAAATTTGCATTGGCATTCCGTTAGTACGCCAGTTGTACAGGACGCATAAAGGCATGCCAAATAACCAAGACACCCCGGGATTACTTTGTTAATTCGTCCATCCGCCTCTTTTTCCAGGATCCTGCAAACCAATATAAGAAATAGCAAATACATTATTGATATGGTTGATTGCTTGACATTAGACACAGAGACGCACAAAACCACGTGACAATATAAAACATACGCCAGCTAAAAAACCTCACTGTTATATAGACCAGTCTTGTTCATACAAATACACATTAAAACATAAATACAGAGCTTTTTCTCACTTACTCCAGCCTCTTGAACATGTGATTCAGTAAACCAAAACCAGACCACATTAATATCACAGGCATCGAAATGACAGCTTCGATTCTAACATCCTCGGCGGTATCATGGAGTCCCAAGTCCAATATATCGAGATCATTTCCACCTTGCAATACAGGCCCCATTTTAGACAGCACACGCAGAGAAATGATCTTTGCCTCCGACAATGAGTGGGTATCAGTAGATTGAGATCTGGTCCATGGTAGCCTTAGCAATGACTGCATAAGAGCTGAGTTGCCACCCTTGGTCTTGAAATATTTACTCTCAGTGGGAACGGATCCTAAATAGATTTTGCGTATTAAAAAGGAAAGACAAAAAAACAAAGAAAGAAAGCAGTTAATGGAAGGTTGATACTTATCTTTTCATTGACTGACAGATACACCACCTTTGAAGATGTCATAATGACCAAATGAAACTCAAATTACTCTTATTGCTATCAAACAAAGTAAGTAAATTTCAGCTACAATTCACATTGAAAACACAAAGGTGTCCCCAGTTATGTTGATAATACCAGAGCGACCAGTTACGTTGATATGCATACTAGTGCTGGCTAGTTCAAATAAATGGAACAGAGCAAGAAGAAGAAATGGGAGAGATTTATCAAATACTAAATTGGTAGCACTTATCTGTAAAGTACCAAGACGTCAGAAACTGAATTAAGAACTTACTCCCGGCCGTAGTTGCTTCACAAGGATGAATATCATTTTAGTATTTGGATTAAGCAGTAATATTTGTTTTTTTATGAAGCGACTAAGCAGTAAGATTTCGTCTGGCAGAAGCTTCAGAATTAGTACAAAATATGCTGCTGCCTTAATACCCAAAAAATTCACACATGTTTAATTGACATGTGGTCTTTAATACGTATCAGCATCGAAAGAGCAAGAATTTCAAAAAAGGATAAGTCATAGCAATTTGCAAGAATTTGCATACCAGCACAGAACCACATCAATCAAAATAGCCAATTAGGATGAATGATTGACACACATATACATAGAGTAACAAACATATGTGGGAACTCTTATTACTTCACTCAAATGACCTTGTTTTTACAAGCAATGAATATATTTTCTCCTGATAGATTATTAGTAAGGAAAAGTCACTAAAAGTGCAGAATGAATTAGCATACATCTACAGTTTACCTGCTATGATCAATAGGTTGTGAATCGCTTCCAGAAAGAAATGTAAATCAATAGAAAATGGAAATTTCTGGTTTACCTGCATGACAATGACCAGAATTATGGGGGAGAAAAAGTTCATAACTTAAATGACATGCATAACTGACAACCAACCTGTTCACACACCCAAGGGACCCATTCATACATCTGATGGAATATTTGAATTGAAAGGTCCATTTGAGGATATCTGCAGAAAATAATACAGAGTGTACTAAGAGCTGTCAATGCAACTTCTGGGCCCAAAGTACTGGATTCCTGACTTGGAGGCATTAGAAGTTTAATAAACAGAGTCAATGAGCTACGCATATGATCAGCATACTGTTTTTCCCCCAAAGAGCCAAATCCATAGCTAAGCTTAATCACATTGTCATATTTGATACTGGAACATCGATTTTCATCATCGATTTTCTGATGTTTGGCATTTGAAATCTCCAAGTCTTCTCCTGGTCTCTTCTCTGCAGCCCTTGGACTTTCATGCACAGCAGATAAACCTGTTTCATCATTATTAACGCTTTTACCCCCAGTATGACCAGGAAAAAGCCTAGATAAAGCCACTTGAAAACACTTGATTAAAGGCATGATAGGTGTGGGTGAGTAAAGCAAATGTATTAGAGATTCAGGCCTCCAGATATGAGGGGGGCAAGTCTTTGCAATACGAGTATAGGCAAGACATAAAGCATCCTGAAACAAGTTTACAAATATTAGAACGATTAAATCAAAGGGCAAAAATCAAATTCATTCAGGTTGCTTAAAAAGAAGGAAGAATGAAGAAAAACTCAGAGCACCTTCAGCTCAAGACTTCTTGTTTTAAGCAACGAACGGGGAAAGATATTCACTAAATCCACAGATGTCGATCTAACAATGTCATCAGGACAACTGGAGTATAATACATGAAGGCATCCACCAATGGACGAATCATAAGTTGTATTGCTGCAGCGAAAGAAGGCATTATGTGCAGAAGCAAATTAAACAATCAAACTTGGAAAAATTCAGAATAAAGAGCAAATGGGATTTTAGATTAAAATTTTTAAAGTTCTTATTAAGATAGAGTATATATCCAAGGCCATGGCAGATGCACGGAATGACATTTAAGAAACTCACCTCACTTGCAAACCAATTACAACCAGATAGCAAGTGTTACAACAAGATACTCCAAAGTTTACATAGCAAGAGATATAATAGGTGGTCCAAAAGCAAGATTATTAAACATCGAGTAATTTAAGCTTGAGAAAATTTGGGCTTGCAACTAGCCACGTGGCTCCACAGAGCACTAAATAGAGTAAAAGAACCCCTTACTTTATCATTATTTTCAAGGCCTCTCAGGTCTCAACTAAGGCAAGTTCCGACAACAAAAAAGGCAGTAAAGAATTGAAGTCAGAGAAGAATTGTTAAGTTGCATTTCCCTTCTCTTGTATAATTACGATGGAATGTATTAAAAAGAAGAAAAAATAACATTGTTTATTCCAGCTTTGATTTAGATGGCAAGGCAGTCGTGAGGAGGGTCACTGTAGCTGTCCTTCCCTAGTCTTTTTTTTTTTAATGAAAAACATAAAAGATTTCATTAATGAGTACCAAGAAGATACCAGAAAGAGTACAATCTGAGAAGTTTCCTTCTATATATTTAAGGATACAACAGATTTATCATAGAGTGCATATCAGATACATGTAGTTCCTACACCATAAGTATAGACTCTTCAAACATCTAGATTTAACATGAAATATGCTTCCTCTCCTATCATTAAAGCATCTGTTATTCCTCTCCTGCCAGATATTCCAAGAAATACAGGTAGGAATTGCATTCCAATGTACTGCTCATATTAGCTGCATATAGCAAAATCTATGCAACCTGCATAGAGCTGTCCTACACCACTCTCTAAAATTGAATAGCTCCCAGCCTCTACCAGAATAGGAAGGGAAAAAAACTTGTTATGAACCATTTCTAGAAGAAGTTGCCACGAAGTTGCTATGTGATTGCTAAAGGGTGTGGTCAGGATAAGAACCTCAACCTAGATCAAAAAACACTATGGATCTTTCTCATATATTTAAGTCCACTAGCTAGCAAAACAAATAGGAAATATCCCCGGATTTAAAGGCAAAGAGAATACACAAAAAGTATTTTGCATTTCTGCTAAGCAGAAGAAAGTCACATTGGCCCATTCTTTACTTTTTATTTTTCTATATAAATGGCACGTTTACTACGTTTCTGCTAGTATCCATACTCACTAAGCCAAATGCAGAGGAGAGGAATAGCAATGTTACACAAGAATTAGAGGAGGCCGGGGTCCTTTTTCCCCTGCAGCATCAGAACTCCAAAGTCAAAAGTTAAGCAACTTTACCTGAAGACTGGAAGCCCATCCTCATCTCCGCATAATATGGTCGTAATCAATTGAATCAATCTCTCAACAGGAATGATTTCATGATTCATAGCTGCTCCAATGATTCTTAGAAAGTCAAAACATGCCTTGATTGAAATTTTGACAAGGAAAACATCGGATTAATAAAGTAAAACAACAGAGCATAAAGGACCTCAAGCTATGAATAACTATAAATTAAGTTATGAAGATAGCTTGCTATAAAAGTACCAACCATGTGCACATCAGCATCTCCATAACACAGAAGGGTACATGCAGATAAAACAGACGAGGTCTCAAGGAGCCCTTCAACATATAGGGTTCCTTCAGTTAAACATTTACAGAGAATCTTGATGGAAGAAGAAGCAAAAGGCTGCCACCTTTCTTTGCCTTTGACATTAATCAGAATGCCATTGCCGTCGGAAGGCTTACAACACAAGGGGAGATCACTTAATATCGTTGTATCATGGTCGCTCCAACCTCCACAGAATGACTCACTGAAACACTTCAAAAGTACTTTCCTTGACTCTGTAGAGCTTGGCTTATCACATAGTGAAGCAACTCTAAGAAGATCTATATGAAGAAAAAACAAGTCAGGTTTTCTGGTAAGCAATCGAATGAGCAGGAAAGTTGTCTACTAGATTGTTTGATTTTCTCAATAGAAGTTAGGAAAAACTATGTAGCTCAAGCTCAATGAAGATAAGCATAACATCACCATATTCGTTGTGCAAGCAAAATTCAGGGAAAATGTCCATGAGAGTTAGAGCATAGTCATAATCCAGAAACCTCCAAGCACACATCTCAATCTTAACTACGATTAGGGTAGAAGCCAAATAAAACAAAAATCAATTAGTCACTGGCTAGTTACAGATATCTATTGTTTGTTTCCATTTAACTCTATCTAGGACAAAGTCAAAACATTGTTTCTAATTATCTCTTCCCATGTTATCTGGCAATCCTCAACAGTCATTCTTTGCATTGATGTTTCTTTGAGCTCCCTTTGACCTGATCATAATAATCTTAATGTACCTGAGAATAGTTTATCTCCCAAAGGCACAACATTAGCAATTTGCTGACTCTAATCACAGTGAAATTTTGGTTGAGTATTTACCACCAACCCATATCAATTTGTGGATCTACTAGAATGAAAACTATTTCCAATGTGTACCTTCAACCACCGATATCGTGTCCATAAAGAATTGGCGATAAGCATCTCGATCTCCTGTACGAAGAGTGGATAACAGGGCTCCGATTGTTTCAATAACCACTCCGTGTCTAGAGCTGGAAAATCAGAATGGTCGTTAGGTGTTACCCTTAAATACATGGAATTAATCTTAGGTAACTCTCATAAAACTTCAATTCTAACTCCTTATCACTTCAGTATCTTGACACATGCAAAAAAATGCAAATAGGCTCTCTCATCATGGGTCGAAATTCTACTGAGCAAAGAGGCTAACAGCACACTTACGTGTTTCTTAGCAACAGATAATTAAAGAGCTTACCGCAAGGCAAGACTAACAGATTCAAGTAAGCTTTTTTCTCAAAAATAGTTAGTTCCGTGTCTAGAGTTGGAAAATCAGAATGATAGTTAGTTGTACTCTTAACTACATGGAAAGAATCTGAGGTGACTCTAAATAAAACTTCACTTCTAACTCCTTATCTCTTCAGAATCTTGAAATATGCAAGAAAACACAAATGTGCTCTTATTTAGGGTTCAAATTCCAATGAGCAAAGAAGCTACTTGTTCCTTACCAACAGATAATAAGAGTTTATCACAAGTAAGACTAACAAACTCAAGTAAGTTTTTAATAATTAGTGATATCTAGACCAGCTTGCGCACACCGTCACTAATTCATACCCACCACTGGCACAATTGCCAGGTAACAGACAACCAGGGCTAGCGCAGCTGATTTCAAACAGAGGATTATAGCCGCGACTCAAACTTAACATCTAAAGTCCTAACACAGGTTCACCGAAGCAATTGATCGACTATGAAAAATATATAATGTTTCAGAGTAACTTACCGAAAAGTAGGTTCAGCTAAAAATGGCAAAATGCGCGCTATCACTGGAAGCACGGCACTAGCCTTGCCATGGTAATAAACTCCAGGAAAGTTCTTCGCTGTATGTGTTATAAGCTTTAGCACAGCAAAAACCTCTCTCTCTATCGCTAAAATAAAAAACCACAAAAAGAAAAGGAATCAGCTAGCTTAATGTTCATAGACATACAGCGTTACAAAAGAAGATTTCAGAAATAAATTGAAACCTGAAGAAGAAGGAACGACATAGGCATTGAGAAGATTGGGAAGTACGGCGCGAAATCGGACCTCTAAAGCGTCGTCGTTTCGGATGTTTGAAGGTGTAGATGATGAAGCTGCTTCTCGAAGTTCGTGGACTAAACTCGAGAGGTTCGCCATGGCCGTTTGTGCACTCTATGCTTCCTTCCTTTTTTCAAACTGCTCTTCTGTCTTCCCTAATTCAATCGGGTCGACCCGAATCGCGTTTCTCGGGTTGCCTGCGTTTGTTTGGAGGGAAACTCGCCCCAGCAGTGTCTTCAATAGTTTCTGTTTATCTATATATCTATATATTATTAAAAGTCAAGGAAAAAGTCCTCTCATTAAGCCACGTGACAGCTTTAGAAAAAAGCCACATGGTATAGTTATTATTAAATTTCGTTATTTAGTTAATAATTAATTATTAATTATTCTTTTTGAATTTGAATATTCTAAAAACAAAAATAAAAAACTACCATATATATATATATATATATATATATATATATATATATATATATATATATATTGTTTACTTTAATTACATTAATAAATATAAGTATCTTATAATTAATTAACTATAATAAAAATATATATATAAATGAAAATATAAAAATATAAAAAAAAAACTACCCATTCAAATTGGGTGAGAGTAGTTCCAGGTTGGAGTTTTTAAATTATTTAAAAATAAAAAAGCAAAAAAAAATCTATAAAAACGAAAAAAAAAGAGAAGAAAAACTACTCATTCAAATCGGGAAGTAGTTTCAAGTTGGAGTTTTAAAATAAAAAAAAAAAGAAGAAAAACTACCTATTTATATCGGGGAGTAGTTTCAAGTTGGAGTTTTAAAATAAAAATAGATACCTTATAATTAACTATAATAAAAAATATATATAAATATTAAAAAAGTAACTACCCATTCAAATTGGGTGGCAGTAGTTTCAAGTTGCAGTTTTTAAATTATTTTAAAATTAAAAAGCAAAAAAAAGTCTATAAAAAACGAAAAAAAGAGAAGAAAATCTATATATTATTAAAATGAGAGAAAAAAACCTTCTCTTTAAGTTAAGTGACAGCTTATAGATACCTTATAATTAATTAACTATAATAAAAAACTATATAAAAATATAAATATATAATAAATAACTATCCATTCAAATTTGGTGAGAATAGTTTCAAGTTGGAGTTTTTAAATTATTTTAAAATAAGAAAGCAAAAAAATCTATAAAAAACAAAAAAAAAAGAAGAAAAACTACCCATTCAAATCGGAGAGTAGTTTAAAGTTGGAGTTTTAAAATAAAAATAGTTATCTTATAATGAACTACAATAAAAAACAAAAATATAAAATATAGAAAAATAACTACCCATTCAAATTGGGTGGGAGTAGTTTCAAGTTGCAGTTTTTAAAGTATTTTAAAATAAAATAAAAACAGAAAACAAAGCTATAGAAAATGAAAAAAAGAGAAGAAAAACTACCCATTCAAATTGAGGAGTAGTTTCAAGTTGGAGTTTTAAAATAATTTTTACATAAAAAACAAAATAAAAAAAATAGTAAATTACCAATTAAAATTGGGGAGTAGTTTTAGGTCTCAAGTTCGAAACCCACCGGGTGCAAATAATTTCTGAGGGCCATCGGACTGGGTATAACCTGAATTAATCGTGGTGCACTTGCGGGAAACTCCTTGCCGAGGGCCTGTGCACCCCGGGATTAGTCGGGGCTCGAAGAGACTCGGACACCCGGTACAAAATCAAAAAAATTGAGGTGTAATTTAAGTTGGAGTTTTAAAATTATTTGAAAATAAAAAAAAACAAAAATAAAGAAAAAATAAACTCCAGAGAAAATTTTTAAATAACGTAATATGCTAATGAACTTTCTATTAACAATTTAATAGTATTAAATATTGGAAGATATAATACAGAAAAATATTTAACAAAAATATTGCGCTGCTTGTATAAGTCTCATTAGTTTAACATAGATTTTATTCACTAAAATTTTGATAATATTATTAAGAACAACAAAATAAACTTTAAAATAAAAAAAATTTCAATAGTAATATATTATATATCTTCTCATATATTAGAAAAAGAAAGCGAATACTAAATATTATTTAATATAATAAAGAAAAACAGAACAGAAAAGTTATTCACTCGCTATATAAATACCTTTGATTTAATAGAGATTTCATTATTGGTATATCGTACTAACAAACAAGATGACAATTACATTTTATTAAAGAAATATGATCTAATAGGATCAAACAAGTCTGATCATAATTTAATTTAATTAATATTTTTTAATATTGACCGCGCATCGCGCGGGTATGACTACTAGTTTATTTTTATTTTTGGCGCTTCGGCCAGTGGTTTTTCTCCATTTTCTTGTTTAAGATAGCACTAGTAGCCGTCCTGTACAATGCGCAGTTAATATTAAAAAATATTTAATTACGCCTGTCTTATAAAAAGGATAATACGGTTGTTGTAAATATAATCCAATTTACAAATTTGGAGTCGAACCCCCCGGAGAATTAATCTATCAATTATCTTTGTTGGATTCACTAAATTCGTTATAATCAACTTTCCCAAACGTTGTAAACAATAGTTCATGGTATTTCTACTAACTAAGATTGAAAGTAAATAAATAACAGATGTAAACTAAATATGTTCGGGTTGTAAATAATAATGAGAAGGTTCTAATGTAGTGATTTCTCATATTGATGGAATCCCTTCCGCTTATATTTCATATAGATTCACCAAAACACCTCTATCAATCATGAGCACTCTTTTTACCGTAAATCTCTCTGAATAATCGCAATAATTTACTAGACGCACTCTCCCGAGATATGCTATCTGACTTTGTTTATTACAGCTCACTTTAGATTACATTCAAGGCTTCGTTATCCCTAACGCGCATTTAAACCCTCAATTATATATCCTTCTTGTACTTTGAGAGTGGTATTGTTCAACAATTACCTAAATATACACTCTCTTACGAGATATGCATACTAAATAGGCACAGCTAATTGAGGATCCTGTTAATTAACTACAATAAACAGATAATTGAACAAATAGAGATTAACCAGCAAACTATATGAACATAATCAAGAAGTTCATCCTTCAATAGGTTCCATCAAAATCTTAGACTAAAGTATTTAGCAACTCATAACAACGTAAAGATAAATTGCGAAAATACATCATGGAAAATTGCAAGAAAAAAAAGAAATAAAGAACTATGATGCTTTTGGGTGATCTCTCACACTTGTGTTTCTTGCAAAAGTACACTCCAAAACAAATATTCCCTAATATGGCTGAATTTCTACATCTTATAAGGGTTTTACACCAAGTTTTCCCGATTTGACACTTTGGTCCCTGAAGTTTCTGCGTTCGCCACGGTCCCACCGCGGTTACGCCAGGACCGCGGCCAAAAGGGTCCTCTGAATCTGCACCTCTGCTCTACCGTCCAACCACGGTTACGCCCGGACCGCGGCAGGCCATCTACAATTTTGGTTTGTCCTTTGCTTGGTGCATTTTGAGGGTATTATGTGATTGGCCTCCTTTTCTCCCTAATTGTTCCCAAAAATACTCCACTACTAGATAAAGCATGCAAAGCATGAAAAGCACTAATCAGAGCATTTTGGTTATCATTTTTACCATAAAGCTATACAAAAATGTGATTCTTTAAGGCCTAATTATAGTCTAATACCTATTATCAATATTAATTAAATTAAATTAGATTGTGATTGAATTTGTTTGAACATATTAGATCGTATAACTTTAATAAATTTCAATTGTCATCTTATTTGTCAATATGATATGCTCAATAAAATTCACTTGAAATATTTTATATTGAATTTTATCCTATTGTTCTCAATGATATTATCTGAATTTTAATGAATAAATCTCTATTAAATTAAGGAGACTTATATAGGCATCAAATAATAGGCTTGTTTGGTGTTTTTATATATATATATATATATATATATATATATATATATATATATATATATATATATATATATATATATATATATATATATATATATATATATATATATATATATATATATATATATATATATATATATATATATATATATATATATATATATATATATATATATATATATATATATATATATATATATATATATATATATATATATATATATATATATATATATATATATATATATATATATATATATATATATATATATATATATTTTAAAAACTCCAACTTCAAACTACTCTACGATTGGAATGGATATTTTTTTTATTTTCACTTTTCAATATAATATATTTTATTTATTATTTTGCATGTACTCAAATTTAAAAACAACAATCAATAACTAATTATTAACTGCTTATGTTATGTGCCTTTTTTTAGGCTGCCACTTGACTTGAGAAGAGTGTTTTTTCTTTCCTTTTAATAATAATAATAATAATAATAATATATTATATATATATATATATATATATATATATATATATATATATATATATATATATATATATATATATATATATATATATATATTAGCAAAATGAGAAGTTTCAAAATTAAAAAAAAATAGAATGCACCTTGTCACACCTCCTTTTCACACTAGCTTTACTAGGAAGCCCCGCTTATTTTACTACCCCCCGGGAAGGGATATAATAAAGAAGGAAATAAGTTTTTCCAATTTAAGGACTGTCGGAACGGGATTAGTTATTTAAGTTTTTCAGAGTAGCCACTTGAGAATATAATGGTGTCCAAGCCACCGGTTTAATCCCGAACTAAGGAAAGTTTGACTGTGTTACATTCTGCGAACTAGAAATCTGGATAAGGAATTCTGTTCATCCGAGAGAAGGTGTTAGGCACTCCCGAATTTCGTGGTTCTAGCACAGTCGTTCAACTATCGTATTTGCTTTTATCTGATTTCTATATATTCTAATTATGTGCATTATTAACATTCCGCTTTATTCAATTTTTAAGGAATTGCAACGTCGTGAAAATGCATTTTTGAACCACACCGTACTTGTATGCACGTGGCTTTAAATACACTTCGACTTCGTTGAGACTAAGATTTGGGTCACATAAATGTGCATCCATACTTGAGAATGTGTATTAAAATTGCGCCTAAAATGTTTACATCTTTTACTTCAGGAAATATCGCAAAATTAGCTAAACGGTCCTTCCGAATCTAAGGATTTTATAATAATTATTTGAGGTCCCCGTGCATTTTTGACTTCTAACGAGGCTCATCTCATTTTATTTTTTTTAAAAGGTCAAGCCTATAGTGTACTACATTTTCTATCATTAATTTTGCCTTATCTAAATAATGACTAATGTCATCTAATTATGGTTTGTATTTTTTTCCCAACCCTTCATGTGATTTGGGCCTGAAAATTGGTCCAGCGAAGGGGTAATGCACAACTGTGCACAAGGCTCGTCTTAGCCCATCTCGTGTATACTGATTTACTGATCATATGAGCATAAAGGGCTATGATTATTGACTCTGGGCCTTTTTGCCCGATTAGGCTCAAATTATAGATGAAATCCAGAAGAACAGTCTCAAACATGGTTATTAAACTATTAATCTACACACAAGCTTTTAGTAGCACACTATCAAAATTTTCCCAATGGGCAATAGTACTGAATTTCTATTCGTCTTTTATTGTTATGGACTTATTCAAGTTAGCCACCTTTGTTGTTAAACAATTTATATATTAACTATCATGATTCACTAATTTGTGTTATTGTTTATTAGTTGGAATACTACTTATTCAGATGCAGAATTATATTATCGATGTGCTCGACCGGAAATGTTAAACTAAATCTACAGTAAATATATTCGAATTAAGTCCTGAATTTCATTCATATTTGAGTTCCTGTTTCACATCATGCTACTGAACTTTAACGTGAGTTTATAACCAAACTAGTTTAAACAATTCAGTGCCATAAACGAAATTTAAATCTAACTAACTCATACTTTTTCAAGTTAATAATTGTGGATACAAAACTTAAACTAACAAAGGCATTTCAATTATTTGTATTACATTTTTTGTTTAATAACAGATGAAGATCTAAAAAATTAATCAAATAGGCTTTAACCAGTTTTCTAATCTATAATCTATGTGACTTGTTTTCACTGATCTACTTCGTGTGATTTCTACATGAATATTAACTACTTAAAGGAATTATTAATCAGAGTCCAGAGTTCTTACAGTCCACAGTCCAAATTATACATACAATTGACCTAACAAATTACATATAGATCTATAGAGTTCTATATCTATAAAATAAACAGGATTAAAAGCTAGTGAACTTGTCGAGTAATTTATAACTTCAAAATTTGTAACGACCTGACCCGTCGTTACGGGAGTTACCGCCCTGTTTTCCACATTTTATGCTTCTATATGTTTCATTATATGTGTTTGGACAATTTGAAGTAATTCGGATAGAATTTGCATAGAAATGAGGCAATTGGTCTCTTTATGAGAAGGTTAGTTTGGAAAAGTCAACCGAATGTTGACTTATAAGTTAGAAGACTCGGAATGAATTTCTGATGATTCGACTAGTTTTGGTGGATGATTTATGACTTAGAAGAGCAACCGGAATTGAATTTGGGGGTCCGGTGTAGAATTAGGCTTGAATTGGCTAAGGTTGGATTTTGGCAAATTCCGGTTGATAGATGAGATTTTGATCCGAGGATCGGAATGGAATTTCGAAAGTTTTTGTAGCTTCGATATGTGATTTGTGATGTGTGTGCAAAATTTCAGATTATTCGGAGGTGATTTGGTTGGGTTTTGATCAAATGCAAGTTTCTGAAGTTTTAGAAGAACTTAGACTTGAATCCGATGTAAATTTGGTGTTTTGATGTTAGTTTTGGTGATTTGAGAGTGAATCTAAGTTTGCATGATCATATGTGACATGTTAATATGTTCATATGCGGTCCCGAGGAGCTCGGATGAATTTCGGATAGGTTTGGGTTGCGTTGTGCTCGTTTTTCTTTTGCTTCGACATCGTTTCTTCAAGCATAAATGATATCATATTGAACAAATGAGCTTCGATTACTGTTTTGAATTAATCATTAGATCCGTATCGTAATTACAGACCCGTAGCAAAAAGAATCATCGAATTTGGACATCGAATGAGGATTTTATGGACATTTTACTAAGGTTGCCTAGATTTTCAGGTTAATGACGAAACTGCCCCTGACGGTGTATTAAAAACTTGCACTATTTGTAAATCTTAAAACCTACATATCTCCTTCATTAT
Source organism: Nicotiana noctiflora (assembly GCA_032618575.1). Classification (NCBI taxonomy): domain Eukaryota; kingdom Viridiplantae; phylum Streptophyta; class Magnoliopsida; order Solanales; family Solanaceae; genus Nicotiana; species Nicotiana noctiflora. Next base: position 865,980 of record JASVEL010014086.1, read on the forward strand.
AAGGTCAAATTGAGTGATTCAAAAGCCTAAATTCAGTAGCATTTCACAAGGAATACACTGGGAGTAGTAAAACGCGTGAACAGTATACCTATAATGAGAAGGTCGAGTTTTCTTCCAATTTTGGAACGGGAAGAAGCTTCTGAGGCAATTTTTAAGAGAGAAATCAATGGGTAATCGCTGGAGGTAAGTTTCTTGACTCAAAAACATGATTTATGCTAGAATCAACACCAAAATTTTTGAAATTGGGTAGAATTCGTGAAGAACTAGGGCCTAAATCATGAAAACGTATTTTTAGGTTTTGAAAGGCCATTCGAACTCCTATTTCGATAAATTTTATATGCACAGACTTTTGGCGAGACGAGGAATCCGTTGGTATAATTTTCAGAATTTTTTGAGAAGTGGGCCCGGGGTTCAGGTTTTACCAACTTCGTGAATTATTGCGTTTTTCGAGTAATTTTGATTGGGTTATGTTTCTTTGACCCATATTTATGTTATTATTATGGTTTTGACTAGATTCGACGCACGAGGCAGCAAATTGGAAGGGAAAAGGTATCGCGGACGAGTCCACGGCCGGCTAGAGGTGAGTAGTTAGTGTATATGGTAGCCTGAGGGTTCGAAACTCCGGCTTAACACATTGTGACGCTAGTAGGGCGTGGATCGCACCCCATGGCAGGTGCGGGATTGATTATGACTGGGATTGAGACTTGGTCCATCCCGGATATGAATAATATGTTATATGCGGTTGAAACGCATATTGTGTTAGATATATTTGTGGGCTGTAAGCCATGTTGGGGCCTTGTGCCGACCTGTAGTATCCCTAGGGGATAGATGTATATATGATAGCTTGGTTTGCTTAATCACTGATCTCAGTCTTGGTTTGAAATCACTATTATGAAATGCTAAGTCACATGTTCTTGGAAAATTAAATAAAATTTAAGTATTTTCATCATTAATGAACAGGAACCTGGAAATAAATAATTTGAACTGTTGTGTGACTCATATGCATGTTGTGGACTGAGGATGGATCGGGCTGCACGCCGTAGCAGTTGATATGAGGATCGGGCAGCACGCCTCAGCGGTTGATATGAGGATTGGGCTGCACTGAAGGAGCCCCTCCGGAGTCTGTACACACCCCAATGAGCGCCGTCGACGTTAAATGGATCAGGCTACACGCCGTAGCGGTCATATGCATTGCATTGCATTTTATCTGTAGATTATCTGTGCTAGTTGTGATTTGCTGTTGTTGTTAGTTTGTGGTAGGTACCGAACTGTAATTTAGCTTTGCTTTGTGGTATTCTATGGATTTCCTGCTTTCAGCTATTATTATATACTTTTTACTCACTGAGTACTTAGTACTCACCCCTACTCCCTCCACCTTGTGTGCAGATTCAGGTACACGGGAGGTTAGACGAGCACTCTAGCTTATATCAGAGTTATTTCGAGTTGCTGAGATAGCTACCGGCGTTCGCAGAACCTAGCTTCTCTTTCCATCCAGTTATTACTATATGTTTCAGACTTGAGTATTTCATTCAGTATTTCTATGACTATTCAGTTTTTTTTAGAGGCTCTAGACTCGTGACCCCAGATCTTTTGGGAGTGTTATTTCGTAATTCGCACTTCTCGGTATTTATTCATACTATTATTATTGGAGTATCTATTGACTCATATATTCTTCTTGAGTTGGTCCTTCTGGGACTGGTCTTAACTGTGAAAACGGTTGTTGGTCTGGCTTGCCTAGCTTAGGGTTGGGCGCCATCACGACCGGATTTGGGTCGTGACAAGTTGGTATCAGAGCCTAGGTTACTAGGCCTCGCGAGTCATGAGCCGGTTTAGTAGGCTCTCGCGGATCGGTACGTAGACGTCCGTATCTATCCTCGGGAGGCTACAGAACTTTTAGGAAACACTTCACGTTCTTGGAATTCTTATCATGCGTATTTGATTCAGCTTGAGAAATAACTCTTGAAATTCCTTCCACACGTCTGTACGCGCAATGCGAGCATTCAGTAATACATCTGTATCGATGGCTGGATATTCCCCGATTGAGGAGCGAGATGTAATCTTCGTGAGTTCATGTTGGGCCAATCTGGAGGACTTGAGGCCAAATCTTCGCCTACGGCTTGAGCGCCGAAGTGCTGATTATGCGAGCAAGTATTTTTAACTTATGTGTTCGGTAATGTCCTTATTAGCGGGGATGGCGGTCAGATATCCACGTGATGAGTAAGTTAACGCTGTGAGGTGTATCTATGTGATCTTGGTAGTGACGAAGAAGTTTTGTGGGATAATAGATGAACTGTTAAGCGATTCGTTCCTATTGCAATCTGTTGTGTAACCCCAAGTTGTAGGCGTGTGAAGAATATTATCGTATCTCCTAGTTGGAAAGTTAAGTGCAATACATGTGGCGGTATGAGTTCAGACTCAGAAAGACTAAATTGGCAGTATTTTATATGTGTTATGATTCAAACAAGTGCAATGCATGTCCATGTATCGATTTGATAATATAATACATGTAGTATTAAGATTAATGTTGTTGATACATTGTGATATTTTGTTAAGTTGTAGCTGTGTTGTTAGGATGATTTTGGTGATTCTCTAGCAAGTGGATAGGCCCAATTACAAAGGAAATTCTGCCAAAATTTTTGAAAATTTGGGACTTAGTAAAAAATTTTGACACCTAGAGAATAGGCTTAACTGTTATGTGAGTGAATGCAAGAAAAGGGCAAAAGGGTTAAAATTTCTGATGATCTGTGTCTCCACAAGCTTTTGAAAGAGTGAGTTTAATCTCTCCATGGTATTACGACAGTAATAGAGTATATATGTTGTGATATATATGGCTTCGAGCTAAGTTGGGGAGGTTGCCATTGATTAGCTAATTGCACGATTATGTGCTATATTGGTTCTGTCTTAAAGTATACTGGCGAACCAGTTTTGATTGTAGAAAATTGAGCCGAGAACGGCACGAGTGAAGGAAAAGTTTAACAGATGTCAAGATATCGGATGAACAGGAAGGAAGTTTTGATGTTTAAGATAAATTAGTATCGTCTTCAGCATCACTTGAGAACGGTGTTGTGTCCTGGTTAATGATTCTTGATCGCTCTTCAGCGTTAGTGCGACCAGTGGGTTGAGGTATGCTCCATATATTTTGTGGTAGGTTGTGGGAGTGTGTCCTACTAGAAGATTTTATAAGTGTGGCATGCAGTCACTTGGCTGGTTAAAGATGTAAACCAAGTATGAAGGTTGTGATAGTGTCGTTAAATTGAAGAATTCACGCCTAGAGGGCACTTGGCATATTGAGTTATGAACTAGGGAGGATTACTCCGATTATGATGGTTGTTATTGTGTTCTATAAAGAAAATGGAAGTTATTATGGACCTTTGAAAGGTTATTAGGCTAGTTCAGTGTGATCAGAGTCGGCTTGAAGTCGGTAGATAGAGGTAATGAGAATAATGGCTCTATATCAGGCCGGATGTATGCATTTTTGTAACGCGGTCCTCGTGGAGGAGTAGTTAGATTAATGTTTCGTTGTCCGATATTTTACATAGCGATGCATTGCGCTGGGTAAGTCGTGAGAAGGCTCGAGAAATTGCTATATGTTAAGAATCCGTGTAGGAATGATGTTATATGAGCATCTTGGCTTTTAAAATTCCAATTGTACGTCGCACCTCAGTTGTGCTTGCGTTTTGTAGTTTATAACGTTAAATATCCCTCAGGGATGATATCATGCACTTAGCATGCGTACGACCGATACTCGGTATTATGTTGTAATGAGCAAATTTGGATCGATGAGCATGATCGTATATGATAGTTATGTGTGGATCGGATGGCACGCCGCCATGGGTATGCTAGCTGGAGCGGGTTGCACGGCGCAACAGTGTGATATCTAGTATAGTTCTCTATATTCCATCTTGGTATGTCTTGTTTCCTGTCTTCCAAGGAAAGTCTGTGTTAGTGCGTAGGATTTGAAAATTTCCTTTCAAGCTCGTTTTCTTTAGTACGCATTCGGATCAGTAACGCATTGGCACACTGGGGCATCATATGAGACATTTATGTTTGGAGTGGCTTATTGCCCGAGCAGCTCGTACTAAGTGAGACGAGATCATTGAATTCGAGATCAGTGCAATTTGAGTATATGAAGTAAGGTAAAGAGCTAAGGCCATTGTTTGGTTCAGAATAAGTTATAGTCCTTGCCAAGAGTATAAAACTAATGAATTGTTGTCTCGATGGTGGCTAAGAATGTATACGGATCTCATTCGTCATATCAGCATTGTAAGAAGTTGCACAAGGCATGTGTATGTCATGCAGAGCATGGAATGTGTAGTGATTCCTTCTAATCGATTAGATAAGAGAGCTTCAGATGATTAGGGAAGATAATATTGCTAAGTGGAGGTGACTTGACGCGAGTATGTGTTTCAAAAAAAAACAAAAAGGTAATGTGATTAAATTGATTAAATTTCAGTAGTATTGCGGCATGCTCTTGTTGGATCCACTAGTGGTATCCGGGTTACTTGGTAACACAGGTAAGTATTGAGTATTTGTCGTGGATAGATTAGGTATCAAATGGTTACATGTATTCGCACGGTGGAAATTGGGATCCGGTATGATGAATGGTGTGTTATATGGAGATCTGAGGTACAGGCTATGTTGAGGTGGTGGATCTTTATTCGCTGGTGTGTTATATTTTGGATGTGACGTTGGAATTCAGACTGTTTGTCGTAGAGTTGGGTGATTTTGAACTATTGCCTTAGGGGTTATGCCAGAAATGCCACGGGTTAAGTGGTGAAGTGCGTTAGAATATGTTTTAGCAAGATGATTTATATTTCTAAGAACCAGCGAATAGCTGGGAAGAAGTGCTTTCTTAATTGGGCATTTGTAATAGATATCAGTGCGGAGGTTGCTATTATTGATTCCATTCCGCCATTGAAGGACGTTTCAGATGCATTTTGTATAGCCGGGCATGTAACCGGGTGAGATTGTTGATTTCGATAGTTATTCGATGTCGGGCACCGTATCATGCGACTTCGGCAGGAAGTAGTAAAAGGGGAAGGAGCGGCTTCGGGCTTCTTGGTATTGAGTTCGTTGGCAGGCCGATATGGCTACGCATTGAGCTTGAGTTAGCTTGGTTGACCTTGAGTTGTACGGTTGAGGAATAGGTTTAGTCCATCGTTATTGAGCTTGTTAATGATCTGAGGGAAGCCATGAGTTGTTTTTCGATGTTGTGAGACATTGTGATTTGTTAGTTATGGGCACATGTAGTGCGGTTCCATCGAGAATTCATATAGAAAGTCGAGAGGGAAGAGTAATTGAGTGTTGCTCGGTGTTTGGAGCATTGGTTATGGTCTATCGGGTTGTGTGTTGTGTGTTCTCTGTTTCACCGTAGGTGTAAGGAATTGCGTTGGTTTCAGACATCAAATGTGCGTGGTTGTTGATTTTGAGCATAGCGGCTTGAGGTGCTTCAGGTGTAACGGTATTGGGACAGGATCGCGCATTGTAGCGAGGCTATGGAAGTTATGACCTTACGGAGTAGATTCAGGCATTCTATTTCTATGATGTGAGATGGGGTCTCAGCCTTGTATTGTAATGGCATTGATGAGCTTGAGCTACAGCTCTTTCGTTTGAGTCATTTGTCATGATTTGAGTGTGTTCAGATCATTTCTTACTGGTGCGTGTATTATGCAAGATGTGACTTAGACTTGTATTGAGGTATCATATCATCAGAGTGGTGTTGGATTCGAGGTGATCGTTGGGTTCATTAATGAATACGGATAGATTTGATCTCGGCTTGTTAGGAAGGTAGTATCGAGGTTTGACCCGAAAATCTATTTTGATATCAGTCAATGGGAAGTGGTTTCAGGAATGGTTGCTCTGAGAGATTATTATTATTTATAGCATGTTTCATTCATCGTTGGCAGTATATGAAAGTGTTGGAAAAAGGCTTTAGCTAATAAGCGGTTCTCTGCCGGTAATTAGTTGCTGGGGACAACTGCTGTGAATAGAAGTTATGGATCCAAGTATTTGGTTTAGGCGGTATATCATATGTTTTCACCGGAGGGTGCAAGGATGGGTTATTACAGCTGGTTCGGGCATACACTGAGTACGAATGTTAATTTCTGATTGGGTGAATGATTTTTGGAAAGTGCAGTGTGGTTCTATGGTTTTGTCATGGATTAAATGGACTGTGAAAGTTCAGTTGTATTGTGTTTATCGGGTCTATTCAAGATAGGGTGATGAGGGATCACCCCGGGAATGTGATTGGTCAGATCACTCAGCTACTGTTTGGCTTCTATAGCAACTCTTGATACGCTCGAGGACGAGCGTTTGTTTAAGTTAGGGAGATTGTAACAACCCGACCCGACCCGTCGTTACGGGAGTTACCGCCCCGTTTTCCCCGTTTTATGCTTCTATATGTTTCATTATATGTGTTTGGACAATTTGAAGTAATTCGGATAGAGTTTGCATAGAAATGAGGCAATTGGTCTCTTTATGAGAAGGTTAATTTGGAAAAGTCAACCGAATGTTGACTTATAAGTTAGAAGACTCGGAATGGATTTATGATGATTCAACTAGTTTTGAGGGATGATTTATGACTTAGAAGAGCAACCGGAATTGAATTTGGGGGTCCGGTGTAGAATTAGGCTTGAATTAGCTAAGGTTGGATTTTGGCAAATTCCGGTTGATAGATGAGATTTTGATTCGAGGATCGGAATGGAATTTCCAGAGTTTCTGTAGCTTTGATATGTGATTTTTGATGTGTGTGCAAAATTTCAGATTATTCGGAGGTGATTTGGTTGGGTTTTGATCAAATGCAAGTTTCGGAAGTTTTAGAAGAACTTAGGCTTGAATCCGATGTAAATTTGGTATTTTGATTTTAGTTTTGGTGATTTGAGAGTGAAACTAAGTTTGCATGATCATATGTGACATGTTAATATGTTCATATGCGGTCCCGAGGAGCTCAAATGAATTTCGGATAGGTTTGGGTTGCGTTGTGCTCGTTTTTCTTATGCTTCGACATCGTTTCTTCAAGCATAAATGATATCATATTGAACAAATGAGCTTCGATTACTGTTTTGAATTAATCATTAGATCCGTATCGTAATTACGGACCCGTATCAAAATGAATCATCGAATTTGGACATCGAATGAGGATTTTATGGCCATTTTACGAAGGTTGCCTAGATTTTCAGGTTAATGACGAAACTACCCCTGACGGCGTATTAAAAACCTGCACTATTTGCAAATCTTATAACCTACATATCTCCTTCATTATAAGGTCAAATTGAGTGATTCAAAAGCCTAAATTCATTAGAATTTCACAAGGAATATATTGGGAGCAGTAAAACGCGTGAAAAGTATACCTATAATGAGAAGGTCGAGTTTTATTCCAATTTTGGAACGGGAAGAAGCTTCAGAGGCAATTTTTAAGAGAGAAATCAATGGGTAATCGCTGGAGGTAAGTTTCTTGACTCAAAAACATGATTTTATGCTAGAATCAACACCAAAATTTCTGAAATTGGGTAGAATTTGTGAAGAACTAGGGTCAAAATCATGAAAACGTATTTTTGGGTTTTGTAAGGCCATTCAAACTCCTATTTCGATAAATTTTATATGCACGGACTTTTGGCGAGACGAGGAATCCGTTGGTATAATTTTCAGAATTTTTTGAGAAGTGGGCCCGTGGCTCGGGTTTTACCAACTCCGTGAATTGTTGTGTTTTTCGAGTAATTTTGATTGGGTTATGTTTCTTTGACCCATATTTATGTTATTATTGTGGTTTTGACTAGATTCGACGCACGAGGCAGCAAATTTGAAGGGAAAAGGTATCGCGGACGAGTCCACTGTCGGCTAGAGGTGAGTAGTTAGTGTATATGGTAGCCTGAGGGTTCGAAACCCCGCCTTAGCACGTTATGACGCTAGTACGGCGTGGCTCACACCCCATGGCAGGTGCGGGATTGATTATGACTGGGGATTGAAACTTGGTCCATCCCGGATATGAATAACATGTTATATGCGGTTGAAACACACATTGTGTTAGATATATTTGTGGGATGTAAGCCATGTTTGGGGCCTTGTGCCGACCTGTAGTATCCCTAGGGGATAGATATATATATGATAGCTTGGTTTGTTTAATCACTCATCTCAGTCCTGATTTGAAATCACTATTATGAAATGCTAAGTCACCCGTTCTTGGAAAATTAAATAAAATTTAAGTATTTTCATCATTAATGAACTGGAACCTGGAAATAAATAATTTGAACTGTTGTGTGACTCATATGCATGTTGTGGATTGAGGATGGATCGGGCTGCACGCCGCAGCAGATGATATAAGGATCGGGCTGCACGCCGCAACAGATCTTTTGGGAGTGTTATTTCGTATTTCGCACTTCTCGGTATTTATTCATACTATTATTATTGGAGTATCTATTGACTCATATATTCTTCTTGAGTTGGTCCTTCTAGGACTGGTCTTAACTGTGAAAACGGTTGTTGGTCTGGCTTGCCTAGCTTTAGGGTTGGGCGCTATCACGACCGGATTTGGGTCGTGACAAAATGCTGATTAATCTTCAAAGTTCAGAAGTGTACCTGGACAAATGTGAAACAAACTCAATGAGTCTAAGGCAAAATAGAGGAAAAAGATCAGCAATGACAGGATTTCAGCAAGCAATCACCAACAAATCCACAACAATAACACAACAACAGAATCGATACCAAACTTAAACCAAGCAGATTCTCTAGGAAAATCACAGAGCAAATAGCTTCAGCAATCGATATCAACACAGAATAGTAGATGAAAACACCAGAACTCAGGAGATTTCCACTCGAACTTGAGTCTAAATCCAATATAATAGTATAGTATTATGAAATTGGAATTATTAAACCCTTTTAGAACTTTTCGAACCCTAGAATTGCTTGACTTCTGAGTTTTTAAACTTCTAAAACTTCTGAACCTCCTAAAATGTGGCCCAAGGAGGCCTATTTATAGAACAAACAACAACAACAACAACCCAGTATAATCCCACTTAGTGGGGTCTGGGGAGGGTAGTGTGTACGCAGACCTTACCCCTACCCTAAGGTAGAGAGGCTGTTTCCAAATAGACCCCGGCATCCTTCCCTCCAAGAACTACCCACCTTGCTCTTGGGGAGACTCGAACTCACAACCTATTTATAGAACAAAATGGGAAAGAATTTTGAAATTAATATTCTGATTTTCCACCCCTTATCTTATGAATTATTTTCAAGTTAATACTCATAGTTTATCCGTAAATGCACTAGAACCCCTACTAGAAGGTTCTGGTGGCATCTATATTTTTCTAATTACCCTTAATTGTTCATATTACCCTCACTTGCTTTCAATTTCCACCTATTTACCATTTCATTGTACCCGGAATACCCTTTATTCTTCAATCATTTACCCACGAACCAGGCAACATTGCCATTTATACCCTTAACCTTTTAGTTTATTTACAGTATACCACTTATTCTTTCCCCCTTAGCCCTGTATTTTCCCTTTATTTACCAATTTAACCTTATTCAATCAGAACCTTAAAAGTCAAAGTCAAAATTGAATTGCAAAGATAGCCAATAATAGACAGCTTTACAGATGTAGTCAAATTAGGTCTAAGTACTCAATTAACGAGATTCAAGAGAACAAATTAATTATAGGTAGAATCTAATCAACAGAATACTCAATCACTAATTTCGAACTTACCAAGTAAGAACCCTAGAGAATTTAAGTATAGCTATGAACAACAAAACATGCGATTTTTGACTAAGAACTTTGAACAGAAAAGAAAACTATAGCCATGTGATTCCAAAGTAGATAAGATTAGAAAACTACACGGTTACAGGCATGCTTTTCACAACTAAGCACAATGAGAAGGCAACTAGGCATGTATATAACTCATACAATAATCAGGAAGGCAAAGAAACAGAAAAAATAGAAAAGATCAGGAAAGAGACATGCAAGTAAAAAAAATCAGGATTAGGATACTTAGCTTCTCGATTCTTGTTTCTTTCTTTTCTTTCTTTCTTTCTTTCTTCTATTTTCTTTTCTTCATTTTTCTTTTCTTTTCTTGATTTCCAGAACATCGGAAGTTTAGGAGTCTTTCTTTCTTGGATTTTTTGATCCTTGAGCAGACTCATCGGGTCTTTTGTGAAAAGACTCTTAGGAATAGGGATATGGGTTTAACAGGGTGGTTTTTGGACTAGGGGTGTTCGCCAGAGTAGGGTTCCTGCGACACCTTTTTTAATATATGAAGGGTTTGAGGCTTATTCGAGGAAAACTACCTAAGGTGGGGTTGAAGACGATGAGGAGACTGTCGTATGGTGTTAATGACAGACCCCTGTGCATAAGTGGTGGTCACCGGAGTAGGGTTCCGGCGACACATTTTGATTATTCGAGGTTTTCTAGAGGCTTTCTGGGGGAGTTGATAGGGTAGGGTGAAAGAGGAGAGGGAGACGGTGAAGGGGTGTTAATGGCGGACTGATTAGTGGAGGTGGTGAACCACCGCCGGTGAAGTTCCGGCGACGGTAGAGAGCACATCAGGGTGGCTAGGGTTTCTCATTTGGAGATGAAGGGTGAAATAAAATATTATGTAACATTTTAGGTATTTTAAAACCCTTGGTTGATCTAAGACCGTTGGATTAAAATACCAACGGTTCAGATTCAACTGGTCCAATTACGACGTCGTTTCAATTAATTGGTCATTTAATTGTGACCCTTAGATTAAGGTTGCCAACAGTTCAGATTGATTCTAACAGGCGATGTTGTTTTACTTATTAGACAATCATTACTTTGGACCGTTTGATTAAATTTTCAACGGTCCAGATTTAACTACCCAGGACGGTGTTGTTTGGTCTAGTATTAAGGCCGACCGGTTTGCCTTTCATTTGGGTTTGGTCTGTGTATTATGTCACTTGGGCCACTGAAGTGTAATTGGCCCAATTCTTTGTATATTGTATTTGTACCTTACATTATATATTGTATTTTCATATTTTTTGGTATTTTTTTGTATTTTTTATTTTACTCTTGTATTTATTATTCTTTGTATTTTCTTTTAATTTTCTAATTTTTCTAAAATTAAAGAGTTCTTAATTTCTATTTTTTGGTATTTTCTAATTAATACAAAAAATGGATAATATTTAATTTTCTTTGTTTTGTTTTTCAAAAATAAAATAAATCCTGGTATTTTCACTTGTTTTTTATGAGTTATTATTAAGCAAACAATTATCAACAAATTGCCACACAAATTCAAAAATTATTTTTTCCTATATTTTGGAATAATTTGCTTGAGGCAAAAATCACGTGCTCACAGCTGTCCCTCTTTGCTTGGAAATACTTAGAGTTTCAGTGCAAAGATAAGTGAGCAGTAATGAGGGATTTTTGCCCATTCGCATATTCCGTGTGAAGCATTTTTGGAATTTTTGACCGCATCCTGCTTCATGGATTGCCTACATATCCTGGGCTAAACAGGAATCAAGTCAGTGTAGTTCAGGAATGTCTGGTAGTTGGGACTACTAGGGAGTTGTGATCTTGTTGTTGTTGTTGTTGTTGTCGCTGATTGTTGATCCCCTTATTACACCGTGGTACAGATAAAAGAAGTTAGCCTAAGCTATGCACTATGATTTTACAAGAATCCTATTTATGTCTTCCAACTTTTTCTTGTGTTGAACTTGTATCTTGCATAACTTTGATTGTGTCCATTCTTTAGGCGGACTCCTGCTTACTATTGCTTGAAAAAGTATTCCCTTGTTTTTCAGGTGGGCACATGCGTATAACTTGCTTGAAATATATTCCTTTGTTCTTCAGGTGGGTGCCTGCTTATAGCTTGCTTGAAATATATTCCCTTGTTTTTCAGGTGGGCGCCTGCTTACAACTAGCTTGAAATATATTCCCTTGTTCTTCAGGTGGGTGCCTGCTTACAGCTTTCTTGAAATGTATTCCCTTGTTTTTCAGGTGAGCGCCTGCTTACAACTTGCTTGAAATATATTCTCTTGTTCTTCAGGTGGGCGCCTGCTTACAGCTTGCTTGAAATGGTGTTAATGGCGGACTGATTAGTGGAGGTGGTGAACCACTGCCGGTGAAGTTCCGGCGATGGTAGAGAGCACATCAGGGTGGCTAGGGTTTCTCATTTGGAGATGAAGGGTGAAATAAAATATTATGTAACATTTTTGGTATTTTAAAACCCTTGGTTGATCTGAGACCGTTGGATTAAAATACCAATGGTTCAGATTCAACTGGTCCAATTACGACGTCGTTTCAATTATTTGGTCATTTAATTGTGACCCTTAGATTAAGGTTGCCAACGGTTCAGATTGATTCTAACAGGCGACATTGTTCTAGTTATTAGACAATCATTACTTTGGACCGTTTGATTAAATTTTCAATGGTCCAGATTTAACTACCCAGGACGGTGTTGTTTGGTCTAGTATTAAGGCCAACGAGTTTGCCTTTTATTTGGGCATGGTCTGTGTATTATGTCAGTTGGGCCACTGAAGTGCAATTGGCCCAATTCTTTGTATATTGTATTTGTACCTTACATTATATATTGTATTTTCATATTTTTTGGTATTTACTCTTGTATTTATTATTCCTTGTATTTTCTTTTAATTTTCTGATTTTTCTAAAATTAAAGAGTAAATAATTTCTATTTTTTGGTATTTTCTAATTAATACAAAAAATGGATAATATTTGATTTTCTTTGTTTTGTTTTTCAAAAATAAAATAAATCCTGGTATTTTCACTTATTTTTTATGAGTTATTATTCAGCAAACAATTATCAACAAATTGCCACACAAATTCAAAAATCATTTTTGCATATATTTTGGAATAATTTGCTTGGGGCAAAAATCACGTGCTCACAACTGCCCCTCTTTGCTCGGGAACATTAGAGTTTCAGTGCAAAGATAAGTGAGCAGTAATGAGGGATTTTTGCCCATTCGAATATTCCTTGTGAAGCATTTTTGAAAGTTTTGACCGCATCCTGCTTCAAGGATTGCCTACATATCCTGGGCTAAACAAGAATCAGGTCAGTGTAGTTCAGGAATGTCTGGTAGTTGGGACTACTAGGGAGCTGTGATCTTATTGTTGTTGTCGCTGATTGCTGATCCCCTTATTACACCGTGGTACAGGTAAAAGAAGTTAGCCTAAGCTATGCACTATGATTTTACAATAATCCTATTTATATCGTCCAACTTGTTCTTGTGTTGAACTTGTATCTTGCATAACTTTGATTGTGTCCATTCTTCAGGTGGACTCCTGCTTACTATTGTTTGAAAAAGTATTCTCTTGTTTTTCAGGTGGGCGTATGCGTATAACTTGCTTGAAATATATTCCCTTGTTCTTTAGGTGGGTGCCTTCTTATAGCTTGCTTAAAATATATTCTCTTGTTTTTCAGGTGGGCGCCTGCTTACAACTTGCTTGAAATATATTCCCTTGTTCTTCAGGTGGGTGCCTGCTTACAGCTTGCTTGAAATATATTCCCTTATTTTTCAGGTGGGCGCCTGCTTACAACTTGCTTGAAATATATTCTCTTGTTCTTCAGGTAGGCGCCTGCTTACAGCTTGCTTGAAATGTATTCCCTTATTTTTCAGGTGGGCGCGTGCTTGTTGAAATTGAAAAATGTATTCCCTTATTTTTCAGGTGGGTACCTACTTACTACTTAAAAACAAAAGAAAAATTTTCTGCCCCAGTATGGTGCTTGGGTATACCATGTTATTAAACATCAGAATTTAAAGCAGAATTTCAAATGATACTTCCCTTATTTTTTAGGTGGGTGCCTACTTACAACATACTTTGAAATATATTCCCTTATTCTTCAGGTGGGCGCCTGCTTTCAGCTTGAAAAAGTATTCTCTTATTTTTCAGGTGGACGCCTGCTTTTAACTTGAAAAAGTATTCCTTTATTCTTCAGGTGGGCGCATGCTTGCTAAGATTAGCAAAGATATTCCCTTATTCTTTAGGTGGGTGTCTGCTTACTTAAAAACAAAGAAATTTTTTTGCCCTAGTATGGTAACTGGGTGCAGGATGTTGCTGAATATTGACTTGTGATGTACTTCCCTTATTTTCCAGGTGGGTGTCTGACTGCTAATCTTGAAAAATATTCTCTTGTTCTTCAGGTGGGCGCCTGCTTATAACTTTGAAAAGATATTCTCTTATTCTTCAGGTGGTCACTTTGAAAAGATATTCCCTTATTCTTCAGGTGGGCGCCTGCTTGTAACTTAAAAATAAAGAAAATTTCTGCCCCAGTTTGATAACTGGGTGTAACAGATCATTACATATTCAATTTTTTAAAATAAAAGGCAATACTTCCCTTATTATCCAGGTGGGTGCATGATTACTGAGTTTTGAGATGGATTTCATCACATATTGTCGCTTTCTTTTGAGCTGTTTTCTCTTATTTTCCAGGTGGGTGCCTGATTGCCAAAATTTGTGCTCCCTTGTTATCCACATGGTCACATTCACTTTAAATTGATTAGTAAGAATTTGAATCTTTGGTCCCTGCTCTAATCAAAGAATAATTTGTTAGTATAAAATGGTGGTTAGCTGCTGGCATTCTTGTTGGCCTTGCTTGCACATTTGAGTTTTCTCATTCTTGCTTCTTTTATTGCCTTGCCATAACTTCTGGCTATCCTTCAAAATTTTCTAATCCCAATGACCCAACTGTTTTTCTTGTGCCTTTCTCTTGTTGTTTCTTTCCTTGTACTTTCCTCCAAGTGTATGATTGCCATATGTTATTTTGTTTTAATTGTCCTCTATGAACCCCAATCTTGTTGTGCCATATAACTGAGAAGCTGATAATTAGCTTCGACTGACAATGTCTCATAGACAGATTTCAAAGAAAATGAAATGCAATGACCTTGAAGTTTTAAGGGTAGGAATACTTTTTAAAAATAAAATGACGAGACTTATCTGAGTGGGAAGGCCGATTCCTTTGATCATGCCATGCATACGGATTAACCGACCCAATCTGTCCAACCAATCAACTATTAATTGCCACTTTTGCCAACTTTATTTCACCACCCGATTTTTAACAAACCCAAATTTTGCTTGCTTTTGTCGCTTTTCCCCCACAAACTTCTTTCTCACTTTTGCCTTATGGTTCCTGTGAGGTTTTCACTAATAAGACTCTCTTATTTTATTTCTCACATCGTCTTACGGTGCCCGTGAGGGTTTTCACCAATAAGACTCTCTTATTTTAACTCTCTCACCTCACATCGTCTTACAGTGCCCGCAAGGGTTTTCACCATACGACTCTCTCATTTTTGTATTTTTATTTTTTCCATCTTCCGGTACCAAAGTGTTGTCCATAGCATGTCTTTCTTCACCTACTTGTACTGTCATTTCTTGAAATTAATTAGAAGGTCTTTCTTTGGACCGTAATGTGACTTTTGGATGAGTTTTAGAAAAAAAGGTATAAAGGCTCAAAATTTCCAACTTGGGTTTCAAGAATTACAACTTCCGGAATCATATCTTCTACATGATCATAACTTCTGCCCCAGTTTCAATCTTTGGGGAATCTTGGACTTTGTTTTTTTGTTATGACTGAACCTCAGTGAGGCTGCCTACGTACCCTTTTGGGATCAAGTCAAAACATAGTCCGGATCATAGAATCGCTTTATTATTGCGATGTTTCCTTCCTCCCATTATTCTCCTTTGCGTTCTTTTCTTTTCTTTTCTTTTCTTTCATTTTCTTTTTCTTCTTTTCTTTTTCTTTCTCTTTTCTTTTTCACTTTTTTTTCTTTTCTCTTTTTTTTTTCAACTTTTCCTTTTCATCTTCCTTTTTTCTTCTTTTTTTTGACATTTCATCATCCAGGTTTGACTTTGTTGTTGATTCCGAAAGAGGGGTATGAAAGAATAAAGTAATAAGGCTCAAAGGGATAGCAATGGATAAAGTGTTTGGATAGCGAAACAAAATGCCTTCATCATTTCAATTCCAAACTATGACAAATACAATTAGATACATAGAAGAAATCATACATAATATCTTTTGACTGCATCAGAATTGATGGCCATTTCTACACATTTTCCTTCTACATCTGTTAGATATAATGCTCCATTAGACAACACTCACGATACAACAAATGGCCCTTGCCAATTAGGAGCGAACTTTCCTTTTGCCTCTGCCCAATGAAGTAAGATGTGCCTCAATACCAATTGTCCGACTTCAAATTTTTGCGGACGTAATTTCTTGTTATAGGCTCTGGCCATTCTCTGTTGATACAGTTGCCCATGACATACTGCAGTCAGTCTTTTCTCGTCAATCAAACTCAATTGTTCTAGTCGGGCTTTAACCCATTCATCATTATCAATCTCTGCCTCCGCAATGATTCGAAGGGAGGGTATTTCAACTCTCGTGGGTATTATTGCCTCCGTGACATACACCAATGAATAAGGGGTTGCACCTACCAAAGTGCAAACGGTAGTGCGATATCCCAACAAAGCAAAGGGTAACTTCTCATGCCATTGTCTCGATCCTTCCACCATTTTTCGAAGAATTTTCTTAATATTCTTATTGGCTGCTTCAACTGCTCCATTAGCCTTAGGCCGATATGGTGTGGAATTGCGATGCAGAACTTTAAACTTCTGACATGTCTCTGCCATCAAATGACTGTTAAGGTTGGACCCATTATCTGTAATAATCACTTTCGGAATTCCAAACTAGCAAATGATGTTTGCATGTACAAAATCAACCATTGCCTTCTTGGTTACTTCCTTGAATGTCTTTGCCTCCACCCATTTAGTAAAATAATCAATGGCAACCAGAATAAACCTGTGCCCATTAGATGTTGCTGGCTCTATTGGCCCAATGGCATCCATACCCCAAGCAACAAAAGGCCATGGTGCCGACATCGTATGCAACTCATATGGTGGAGAATGAATCAAATCTCCATGTATCTGGCATTGATGACATTTGCGCACATAGTTGATACAATCCCGCTCCATAGTAAGCCAGTAATATCCTGTTCTGAGTATTTTTCTTTGCTAGCACATACCCACTCATGTGTGGTCCTCAAACTCCTGCGTGTACCTCAGCCATAATTGTTGTAGCCTGCTTTGCATCTACACATCTCATCAAACCAAGATTCGGGGTTCTTTTGTACAAAACCCTCCACTAAAGAAGAATCCACTAACCAATCGTCTTATGGCTCTCTTTTGATCCCTTACGGCTTGTGCCGGATACACCCCCATTCTGAGATACTCTTTAATGTCATGGAACCATGGTTCACCATCGAGTTCCTCTTCTACTATATTACAATAAGCATTCTGCACCAACATGGATTTGTAACGGGTCCACATAAGCTTTATTTGGGTGATGCAACATAGATACCAGAGTGGCTAGAGCATCGGTAACTTTATTATGGATTCTCGGGATATGCTTGAATTCTATGGACTGAAACCGTTGGCATAGTTCATGTAGACACTGCCGGTATGGTATGAGTTTTAAATCCCGTGTTTCTCATTCTCCTTGAATCTGATGTACCAAGAGATTCGAGTCACCCATGACCAAAATCTCTTGGACACACATATCTATAGCCATTATTAATCCCAATATACATGCTTCGTGTTCAGCCATATTGTTGGTACAAAAGAAACAAAGTTGAGCGGTGACAGGATAATGCTGACCTATCTCTGAAATAAGCACAGCTCCAATCCCGACACCTTTGTTGTTAACAACTCCATCAAAATATAACTTCTAGCCTAGCTTTTCATCTTGTTCTAATTCTTCAATACTCATTGCTTCTTCATCAGGAAAATATGTTTTCAGTGGTTCATATTCGTCATCAACTGGATTCTCTGCTAAGTGATCGGCAACTGCTTGTGCTTTCATCGCAGTGCGAGTTACATAAACAATATCAAACTCTATGAGCAGAATTTGCCATTTAGCAAGCCTCCATGTGGGCATGGGCTTCTGAAAGATGTACTTCAACGGGTCCAAACGGGATATGAGATAAGTGGTATAAGCTGGCAAGTAGTGCTTCAATTTTTGGGCCACCCAAGTTAAAGCAAAACACGTTCTTTCCAATTGAGTATACTTCACCTCGTAAGACGTGAATTTCTTGCTAAGATAATAAATTGCCTGCTCCTTCTTTCCTGTTTCATTATGCTGCCCTAATACACAGCCGAAAGAGTTATCCAATACCATCAAATAAAGGATTAAAGGTCTTCCTGGCTCTAGAGAAACTAATACAGGTGGATTGGCCAGGTATTCCTTCATTTTATCAAATGCAGCTTGACATTCATTAGTCCATTTCACTACAGCATCTTTCTTCAGCAATCTAAAAATAGACTCACAAGTTGATGTAAGCTGAGCAATAAATCTGCTGATGCAATTCAACCTGCCGAGCAAACTCATCACATCTTTCTTGCTCTTTGGCGGAGGGAACTCCTGGATGGCTTTAATTTTAGACGGGTCCAATTCAATACCACGTCGACTTACCACAAACCCCAATAATTTCCCTAATGGTACCCTAAAAGCACATTTTGCTGGATTGAGCTTGAGATTGTAACTACGAAGCCTTTGGAAAAATTTCCTTAAGTCTTTAACATGGTTATGTTGCTTTATGGACTTGATAATGACATCATCCACATAAACTTCAATTTCTCGATGTATCATGTCATGAAACATAGTAGTCATTGCCCTCATGTGTGTTTCTCTGGCATTTTTCAGTCCAAATGGCATCACCCTATAACAGTATGTTCCCCAAGGCGTAATGAATGCTGTCTTTTCTGCATCTTCCTCGTCCATCAGGATCTGGTGATAACCCGCATAGCAATCCGCAAAAGAACCCATCTCATCTTTGGCACAATTCAATTAATATGTGGATGTTTGGCAATGGAAAATTATCCTTTGGACTTGCTTTGTTGAGGTCTTGATAATCAACACACACCCTGGTTTTTCTGTCTTTCTTCGAAACCGACACAATATTGGCTAACTAGGTGGGATATTTGGTAACCCGTATAACCTTTGCTTTAAACTGCTTATTGACTTCTTCTTTTATTTTCACACTTATATCTGTCTTGAATTTCCTCAACTTCTACTTGATGGGCGGGAATTCTGAGTAAGTGAGCAATTTATGTACTACCAAATCAGTACTTAGTCCCGGCATGTCATCATATGACCATGCAAATATATCTTTGTAGTCATGCAGCAACTTTATCAAGTCTTCTCTGAGTGAGGATTCCAAATGGACGATTATCTTTGTTTCTCGAATATTTTCCTTATCCCCCAAATTAATGGCCTCCATCTTATTTATGTTCGGTTTGGGTTATTCCTCATATTGACTCAAATCCTTACTAATTTCTTCCAAAACTTCCTCGTCATCATACTCCGCCTCATTATCGCATTCAATTTCTTGTATTAATATTTGATTATCAAGACTGGGCCAAGAATTCCTTATGCATGATACGTCATTGAAATCAACATAAAATGGACTGTTCAAGAAAAGAAAAAAATAAAATAAGTCTATCAGGAATGGAGGAAGAAAGAAATTGCATTTCATTAAAATTTCAGAAGATAACAAGGTTTGACACGTCCGATTGGACGGAACATAAAATCTATATTACAGCCATGAAATAAAACAGATTTAAAGTGAGACCACAAAGCTAACTACCACAACTTCCTTTTAGTCGGAAGAGGAGCAGCTTCCTAGTTATTCAGCTTGGTTTGGGATCCAAGAAATTGGACATCCATTTTACTTGTGCCCTCAACCGCTTCTACCATATTCACATCTTCAAATAAATTTTCAAATCTTTCAAGCAGTTCCCTGTGATACAAACACGATAGGGATTCAAGAATTACTAAAGAAAAACAAGAAACGTACGGAAGCTAAAAGAAAATAAAGAAACGAATAAAGACAAAAATTAAAGATAGATTGAATTCAAGAAAGAGTTGCTTGAATTCAAGAAGTCTATTCTTGAAGTTGAATCCTAACAACAATAATTAGCTAACAAAGAACTAATTGCCTTTGGTAGAAATTAATAACAAGAAATAGATTGTGAAACCCGACCCTTTAGAATAACAAGAATAACAAGAACAACAATAAGCCTAAACTTATCACCTTTCTTGAATACCTAGAAGTGATCTAAGATTTCGAAAAGGGTTTAATTCTTACCACCTTAAGTTGAGTCTTGAAGGTTGAAGAACAAATCCAAGAGCAGCCACACAAGAGTGCAAGAAAAATCTCACAAGTTTTATTGATAATAATCTGAATAAGAAGACACCACTTTATATAGAGGATGATCATGAAATTATCCTTAAATATTAGGAAATAAATGTAAGGCCCCGTAAAATTTTTGTGCATAAAACCTAGTAGCTGTGGTGTCATGGTCCGAATAATGTGTTAGGAATGCGTAGAATTCTTCGCGGCGAGCTTGCTCGCCGCGGTTCGGACCCTTGGTAGTGATTTAAGTTTCAAAATGTAGAGAATTAATTTTTCCGAAAAGTGTCAAATATGCGGTCAAGAATGCGACCGCAAACCTGTCATGCGGACCGCATTCTTGCCGCAAAATGTTCCAGAGAGTTGCCCAAAATCGTGTCAATAATGCGGTCGAAATTGCGATCGCATAGTGAATCTGCGGTCCACTTTGCGACCGCAGATCAGGAATGCGGACCGCATAATGGCCGCATTCCGTAACAGAGCTGGAGTAATTTTTGAGCCATTCTGCGGTCACTATGCGGACCGCATGTTGATTCTGCGGTCGCATAGTGCACCGCATAATTGACCCCGGCCCAGATTTTGTATCATTTTGACCCGATCTCTTCTTTAATATAACACACTTCTTCTTCATTTTATCATATTATCTTACCAAAAATTAGAGAGAGAAGAGAGGGTTTTTAGAGAGAGAAGTTCTTCATCTTGAAAGATTGTTCCAATCATCTTAATTCAAAGTGATTCTAGGGCAAGGATTCAACTTCCCCAATATTTTCAAGGTAAAAACCCTAGCTATTTTCTTTAGTTTTCAGTTTTAAGATGGGTAAAGTAAGGTTTTCATATAATAGCTTTTGGAAAATGGAATTTTATACTCATGCATGATTATTGATCTTGATTTTTAGTAAAACAAAAGAAGTAAGTAGAAGTAAGAGTCTTCAAGAACAAGGTTGGCAAGAATAGGACATCTTGGGTAAGCATAAAGTAGAAAGTTAACGGGAGAAAACTCACCACCAGGTATGTATGGCTAATTTTGATTCTTGTGAAATCGCCCTTATGTGTAAAATTGTTTGGCATGTGTTGATTTGAGAAATTGTATGTGATTATTTGATGTTGTTGTTGGATATTCGAAGTTGTTGTTGAACTATGAGTGTTGTGGTATGAAATATGAACCGAAAGGTAAATGAGAGTTGAATTGGGTAAAGAATTTGTGAATAATGATTATGATGGCCTATATGGCACCTTGTGGAAAAGAAAACGAAACACTTGAGAATTGGTTTATTGTGGAAAGAGATGAAACACTTGAATTATGGAAAATTGTTGAATATACATGTGTGAATATTCTTGAATGTGGAAACATTGTAACTTGGTTGTGATATTGGCTTGAGAAGTAATTGAGAACATGAAACAATGTGCGAGTTGCTTATTTGAACTTGTTGAAATTGTGTGTAGTACCTTATCTGCTGTTTGAAATTGTTGTGTTTTCAGCTGTAAGGCGGGGTCGTGTTGCGCGCCGCAACGTGGTGAAATAAGGTGTGGGTTGGGGTGATAAGGGTGGCCGAGGTAATAAGGGTGGTCAGGGGCAATAAGGATGGAAAGCGATCGAAATCGCTATTGAAAATTGATACAAAATCAATAATGTGAAATTGTGAAAGGAGACAACAGGAGAGTTTGCAACCTGGGGGGCACTGATTGCCCCTATGTTTGACTACTTGCAATTTATGTGGTTGATCGGTTGTTGTTCTATTTGTGGACTTTAAACGTGCTTGTGTTGAGGCTTATCTGAAATGAGTAAAAGGTTGGAAACATGGTTAGTTAGCTTAATTGACTTCTTGATGTAATCTATTGGCTGTCTTAACACGGTGATTCTTGTTTAATGGCTTGAGTTTACTTGGGACAAAGTTTGTCCATACATACCAGTACAATTCAAGTGTACTGACGTCCCTTTTGCCGGGGATGCTACATTCGTGTTATGATTGTAGGTGGATCAGTAGCAGGCACTTCAGCTCATCGGCAGTAGTATCCTTCACCTTCCACTGCCCGTTTTGGTGAGCCCCTTTCTTCCTCGGGGCCCTGTGTGGTTCATGCCACTTTTGTTTAGATTTCATTTTGGTTTTGAAAGGTATAGCCGGAGCCTTGTTACCGGCAAGTATTGTATTTCCCTTTTGTATCCTAGAGGCTCCGTAGACATGTAAACTGTGGGATTGTGGCCTATGTATATGTATGGGGCGTTGTAAATATAAATTATGAACTTGTTAGTAAATAAATCACATGGTTATGTTTATGCATTGTGAAATCAGTCATTGTTGGTAAGATATTTTGGTTAATGAGTAACAGTCAACACAGGGGTAACGCGTGGGAATGGAAGGGCACCCAGGTCCGCTTGACTGGGGCAACCCGGTTAAGCGCCGGTCATGTCCCTCGATTTGGGGCGTGACAAACTTGGTATCAGAGCATATGGTTTTTAAAGTGTCCTAGGATGTCTCGGAGCCGTGTCTAGTAGTGCCCTTCTTATAGGTGTGTTGTCGACCACATCATATAAGTAGGGGGCTACACGGACATTTAGGAATATTACCCTTCTTCATCACTCCAAATCGTGCGATAAAGCTTGACTATAAGATTGTTTTGTAACCCGTGCGTTGAGATTCAAGGTAAGTTTAAATACTCTTTCGTCTATTTTATGTAGTGTTGTCATATGTCATGACCAATGGGAAAAGACATGGGTATTATGGAGATTGCACATGTATCTTGTTGAATAAACTGTATGAATATATATAGTATAAGTACATAGTACTACAAGTATACTTTATTTGGGAAAACTGTATAGCACGCGTGGTTAGTGCAAGAAGTATATAATTGATCGTAAGGTGTGAAAGAATATTGGTTATATAAGCACGTGTTGTATGAGAGAAAGACTAGGAGATTAATGATGAGAGTGTAAGTGTCTCACAGGAGGTAAAAAGTTACGAAATGAGACTCAATTGGACCCTAGCCGAGAAGACCCTTGTCTCATGAACTTTATAAGGACCTAGAAATGTACATAAAGGATATACGAGGGGACTTGGAATCCCATACCTGCGTGGCTGAATAGGAGGAGGGAACTTATGAGATCATTACTATGGTGACTTAAACTTTCCTAATAGTCGAGTATGCATATAAGAGGGATAGATATATGAGGCATATGTCCCTAAAGTTTCTAAACTCAAGACTTGTGTCAATATCCAGGACATTTTCCCCATGTGGGAGAGGGAGGACCATCGTGAGGCCACTTAAATACAATGAAACAAGAGCGAGACCATGTAGTTATGATATTTGAATATTTTGGTGAAGACATGTGTGGTCTAGAAAAGAGATTAAGGAATGTAAATTCTTCACGCATGGCAATGTGACTGATAGGGTCAACGATTCTAGAAAATAAGAGTATGTTTGTAAAGAGACTTTTACTTGTCATAAGGTCGGGAGAAATGGGACCCAAGGAGGTACCATATGTCAAATGTGAAAGATTGTGAGTTCCTAGAATGGCCTAATCATAGATTTGTGATTTAAACAAAGTTTCGGGATACTAAGAAAGCCAAAACGAGTGAGAGAAATGAATGTGTTGCCACAACAACCCAAGATGGTAATTGGGGCTTGATAGAGAGCCTCTAAAGAGCCTTACAAATAGATAAGTGTTAAATGATGTTCAGACGAACACTCCTTGCTACATATGTCCCAATAAGAGTTAAGAGGTGAGCCGGATGGAATACCTAAGGTAAGAGACCACGTAATATATGGAAGAGTGCGTGGCTATTCACTAACTAGGAAGAATGAGGTGAGAAGAAATGGGGAGAAAACCTTTAAATTGAGATGGTCATGGTTATTTAAAACAATTTGTTTGCATCAGAATGGTGGACTCACTTAGGGCACAAGTGTTAATAAAAGTTATAAGGGATTAACCGCAATTCAACCGACATGGGTGACACTGAATATCGACTAAAGGGGTCTAGAGATAGTTCATGTCTACACACAATGGGAAGCGAGGTTATCGTTGGCGAGGTTGTGGTACTGTAAAATGATTAAACAAGACATAATGATTTTTCAAGTTCACAGGAGGCAGACAAATGTGTGGAACAAGAAAGCTATTAATTATGCACTATCCGCAAATCAAGATGGGAATGAAAGGTTCAGAATAGATTGAAAGGGGATGAACACTCGTGATGGACTAGACATGCTTAGCATGATAACTCTTAAGCCGCAATCTCAGGGAACTTCATTGATAACTATAACATGGGGAATGAGGCGAGTTACTCGTCGGAGATAGAATTAGGGGGACTAAGCCTTACACTTAAGAGTAAAACCAAAAGTTGTTGTTGAAGGATTGAGGAGGATTTAAAGTTTCAGAGAATACCCTTCTCGGGATAGTGACCCTTCCTAAGTCATATGCATATAAAGGTTGTTGATATACGTTTGTGAGGTGTTTAACCGTAAGGAGGGATGCTAGGAATTTTCACAGCGGAAGTAGTGCAATTTCTTAAATTCTATAATGCACATATGGGGAGAAGAGGTTGGTTAAGAAAAGTTAGAGCACAATGTTACCTTACCTTCGATGCAATGGCGTGCAAGTTAGTGTTATTCGGGGTATATGTGCAAATTAGCCAGTGCTATTCATTTGAGACAGGAGGTCATATGAGAAAACTCATTCAGCAATGCCTTTGGTTAAGAATTATGAAGAGTTAGTAGCAATTGTTCACATGGGATCGTAACCACATCAAGGAAATTATAGTGGAACTCAATTCGTGGAAGGTCTTATGTATGAGGAATATAGTAAGGATGTTCCGCTATCGATGTAAAGTGTTAAGGTGAAAGTTATGCCTCCAAGGTTGGTTAGGGTGTGTGTTGATGCAACACGGAAAGGTTATAGAGTATGCTTTGAGATAACTCAAAAATCACGAGAAGAATTACCCGACACATGATTTGGAGCTCGCGGCAGTTGTGTTTGCTTTGAAATATGGCGGTATTTTCTTTATAGGGTTCGTGTAGATGTGTTTTCAGACCACAAGAACCTCCAGTATTTGTTCAAATGGAAGGAGCTGAATCTAAGATAGCGGCGGTGGTTAGAATTACTCAAAGACTATGATATGGACATATTGTACCATCCAGGGAAGGCAAATGTGGTAGCTGACGCTCTTAGTCGAAAATCCATGGGTAGTTTGGCTCATTTGGGTGTGGATCGGAGACCCCTGGCTCGAGAGGTTTACCAATTAGCCAGTTTGGGGGTTCGTATCTCGGCGTCAGCCGAGGGGGATATCTTGGTGCATAATGGAGCAGAATCATCATTGGTCGCAGAAATCAAGGAAAAATAGTTCATGGATCCAGCATTGGTTCGGGTGAAGGAAGCAGTCATGAATGACAAGACCTCAGCATTTGTACTCGGCAGCGAAGATGGTGTATTGCGGTGTCAAGATAGGCTATGTGTTCCGGATGTGGACGAGCTTCGGGAAAGAGTGATGGCAGAGGCTCATACTTCCAGGTATTCTGTGCACCCTGGTTCAACGAAAATGTATCACGATCTCAAGGAGATTTATTGGTGGAACGGTATGAAAAGGGATGTGGCAGGCTTTGTAGCTAAATGTCCGAACTGTCAACAAGTGAAGGCCGAGCATCAACGGCCTGGAGGATTAACCCAGCTTATAGAAATACCAAGGTGGAAATGGGAGATGATCAATATGGATTTCGTGGTAGGGTTACCTCGCACTCAGCGTAAGTTCGATTCAATATGGGTGATAGTAGATCGACTCACCAAATCAGCTCACTTCATGCCTGTCAAGTCCACTGATACTGCGGAGCAATATGCAAGATTGTACATCAAGGAGATAGTAAGACTTCATGGCACTCCACTTTCTATTATCTCGGATCGCGGAGGCTCAGTTCACAGTTAACTTTTGGAAGAAGTTTCAGCAAGGTTTGGGAACTCAGGTGAATCTCAGCACAGCTTTCCATCCGCAGACCGACGGCCAGGCCGAGCGGACCATTCAGACGCTTGAAGATATGTTACGGGCTTGTGTCTTAGATTTTAAAGGTAATTGGGATGAACACTTGCCACTGATAGAATTTGCTTACAATAATAGCTATCATGCTAGCATTCGGATGGCCCCATTTGAGGCATTGTACGGGAGAAGATGTAGGTCGCCAATCGGGTGGTTTGAGGTAGGTGAAGCGGAATTGCTAGGGCCAGATATGGTGTACGAAGCTATGGAAAAGGTCAAGGTTATTCAGGAGAGAATGAAAACAGCACAGAGTCGTCAAAAGTCCTATGCGGACGTTCGTCGAAGGGATTTGGAGTTTCAAGTCGATGATTGGGTGTTCTTGAGGGTATCTCCTATGAAGGGAGTCATGCGATTCGGAAAGAAAGGGAAATTGAGTCCTAGGTATGTTGGTCCATATCCGATCGTTCAAAGGATTGGTCAAGTTGCTTATAGGCTAGAATTGCCTCTTGAGATGTCATCGGTGCACTCGGTATTCCATGTGTCCATGTTGAAGAAAGTGATTGGAAATCCATCCGCAATCATGTCAGTCGAGGCTATTGAGGTTAATGAAGATTTGTCATATGAAGAAGTTCCAGTTGCCATTCTTGATAGGCAAGTCCGTAAGTTAAGAAATAAGGAAGTTGCCTCTGTTAAAGTATTCTGGCGAAGTCAACAAGTTGAGGAGGCCACATGAGAAGCAGAGAAAGAGATGAAGGAAAAGTACCCCCAATTGTTCGATCAAGCCTAGAAGAAATTAGGTGACCCTCCTACTCCTAGTAATTGTCATCTTGCCTAAGTTGTTTCCCTCTTAGTATTAGTAAAGTCTCCTTTATTTGTAATGAGTTAAATGTGTTGTTACCTTGGGTCACTTGAACCGTTCTTGATAAATGAAAGCCTTATAAAGATTTACGTGTTTAATAAACAACTAATAGTAAGTGTAGATTGGTAATGGTTTGTTAGGTGTACATGGTGTGTTAAAATGGTTAAATGAGGTAAGAATTCATTGAAGTGACTAGTTTATGTGCAATTGTAACAATGTGATAGAATATGTGCATTCGTTGAGGTAAGAAAGTGTATACCAGTTGTGAAAAGTGTTGTAGTTGTATATTGTTGTTTAGTAATGTGTTTCGGGGGCCCTCTGACAGGTGGATATGTCCATAATACAAAGGAAACTCTGGCAAAATTTTTCTAAAATATAAGAGTTAGTCAAAATTTTGATGGTTGCATATCATGTCTTTCAAAACCAACTCATTTATTTCAAAATCCTCATTCGAGGACGAATGATCTTAAGGGGGGGAGGATGTAAGGCCCCGTAAAATTTTTGTGCATAAAACCTAGTAGCTGTGGTGTCATGGTCCGAATAATGTGTTAGGAATGCGTAGAATTCTTCGCGGCGAGCTTGCTCGCCGCGGTTCGGACCCTTGGTAGTGATTTAAGTTTCAAAATGTAGAGAATTAATTTTTCCGAAAAGTGTCAAATATGCGGTCAAGAATGCGACCGCAAACCTGTCATGCGGACCGCATTCTTGCCGCAAAATGTTCCAGAGAGTTGCCCAAAATCGTGTCAATAATGCGGTCGAAATTGCGATCGCATAGTGAATCTGCGGTCCACTTTGCGACCGCAGATCAGGAATGCGGACCGCATAATGGCCGCATTCCGTAACAGAGCTGGAGTAATTTTTGAGCCATTCTGCGGTCACTATGCGGACCGCATGTTGATTCTGCGGTCGCATAGTGCACCGCATAATTGACCCCGGCCCAGATTTTGTATCATTTTGACCCGATCTCTTCTTTAATATAACACACTTCTTCTTCATTTTATCATATTATCTTACCAAAAATTAGAGAGAGAAGAGAGGGTTTTTAGAGAGAGAAGTTCTTCATCTTGAAAGATTGTTCCAATCATCTTAATTCAAAGTGATTCTAGGGCAAGGATTCAACTTCCCCAATATTTTCAAGGTAAAAACCCTAGCTATTTTCTTTAGTTTTCAGTTTTAAGATGGGTAAAGTAAGGTTTTCATATAATAGCTTTTGGAAAATGGAATTTTATACTCATGCATGATTATTGATCTTGATTTTTAGTAAAACAAAAGAAGTAAGTAGAAGTAAGAGTCTTCAAGAACAAGGTTGGCAAGAATAGGACATCTTGGGTAAGCATAAAGTAGAAAGTTAACGGGAGAAAACTCACCACCAGGTATGTATGGCTAATTTTGATTCTTGTGAAATCGCCCTTATGTGTAAAATTGTTTGGCATGTGTTGATTTGAGAAATTGTATGTGATTATTTGATGTTGTTGTTGGATATTCGAAGTTGTTGTTGAACTATGAGTGTTGTGGTATGAAATATGAACCGAAAGGTAAATGAGAGTTGAATTGGGTAAAGAATTTGTGAATAATGATTATGATGGCCTATATGGCACCTTGTGGAAAAGAAAACGAAACACTTGAGAATTGGTTTATTGTGGAAAGAGATGAAACACTTGAATTATGGAAAATTGTTGAATATACATGTGTGAATATTCTTGAATGTGGAAACATTGTAACTTGGTTGTGATATTGGCTTGAGAAGTAATTGAGAACATGAAACAATGTGCGAGTTGCTTATTTGAACTTGTTGAAATTGTGTGTAGTACCTTATCTGCTGTTTGAAATTGTTGTGTTTTCAACTGTAAGGCGGGGTCGTGTTGCGCGCCGAAACGTGGTGAAATAAGGTGTGGGTTGGGGTGATAAGGGTGGCCGAGGTAATAAGGGTGGTCAGGGGCAATAAGGATGGAAAGCGATCGAAATCGCTATTGAAAATTGATACAAAATCAATAATGTGAAATTGTGAAAGGAGACAGCAGGAGAGTTTGCAACCTGGGGGGCACTGATTGCCCCTATGTTTGACTACTTGCAATTTATGTGGTTGATCGGTTGTTGTTCTATTTGTGGACTTTAAACGTGCTTGTGTTGAGGCTTATCTGAAATGAGTAAAAGGTTGGAAACATGGTTAGTTAGCTTAATTGACTTCTTGATGTAATCTATTGGTTGTCTTAACACGGTGATTCTTGTTTAATGGCTTGAGTTTACTTGGGACAAAGTTTGTCCATACATACCAGTACAATTCAAGTGTATTGACGTCCCTTTTCGACGGGGATGCTACATTCGTGTTATGATTGTAGGTGGATCAGTAGCAGGCACTTCAGCTCATCGGTAGTAGTATCCTTCATCTTTCACTGCCCGTTTTGGTGAGCCCTTTTCTTCCTCGGGGCCCTATGTGGTTCACGCCACTTTTATTTCAGACTTTCTTTTGGATTTTTGTAAGGTATAGCCGGAGCCTTGTTACCGACAAGTATTGTATTTCCCTTTTTGTATCCTAGAGGCTCCGTAGACATGTAAACTGTGGGATTGTGGCCTATGTATATGTATGGGGCGTTGTAAATATAAATTATGAACTTGTTAGTAAATAAATCACATGGTTATGTTTATGCATTGTGAAATCAGTCATTGTTGGTAAGATATTTTGGTTAATGAGTAACAGTCAACACAGGGGTAACGCGTGGGAATGGAAGGCACCCAGGTCCGCTTGACTGGGGCAACCCGGTCAGGCGCCGGTCATGTCCCTCGATTTGGGGCGTGACAATAAAGTCCTAAACTACTTTGGACAACAAGTCCAACTAAAATAGGAAAAGGTAAAACTCTAGGAAACCAAAACCAAGTCAATCTTGGAAAGTAATTCTACCAATCTTAGGAAAAGGAAAATATTAACCTTAACTAACTAGGAAACCAATTCCCATAATATATGGAAATAAGTCCCAAACCAATCTTGGATAGAATTTTGAAAATCTTGAATTTGTAATTTTCAAGCAAATTGGCACCAACTTGCACTCAACATCTAGCACGCCTATTATACCTTTCTTGGACATCAAGTTAGTCCTTTTCATGCTATTAAAATGTGGTTTTATGTAGGACTTCACGGGCTGCAATTTTTGAGCATATTTAGGTGCAAAATTGGTCAAATGACCTTGTTTTGCAACTTTTTAACTTGAGATCTTATTAAAGGCCCTCTTTGCGATTCCAAAGCTTCATACTTATCCTTAAGATTTGAGCTTCCTAGGATGCTAGGAAGCTCAAATCTATTTAAGGATAAGTATGAAGCTTTGGAATCGCATCCTAGGAAGCTCAAATCTATTTAAGGATAAGTATGAAGCTTTGGAATCGCAAAGAGTGCCTTTAACAAGATCTCAAGTTAAAAAGTTGCAAAATAAGGTCATTTGACCAATTTCGCACCTAAATGTGCTCAAAACTTGCAGCCCATGAAGTCCTACATAAAACCACATTTTAATAGCATAAAAAGGACTTACTTGATGTTCGAGAAAGGTATAATAGGCGTGCTAGATGTTGAGTGCAAGTTGGTGCCAAGTTGCTTGCAAATTACAAATTCAAGATTTTCAAGATTTTCAAGATTCTATCCAAGATTGGTTTGGGACTTATTTCCATATATTATGGGACTGTATTTATTGCTTTCCTAGTTAGTTAAGGTTAACATTTTCCTTTTCCTAAGAGTGGTAGAATTACTTTCCAAGATTGACTTGGTTTTGGTTTCCTAGAGTTTTACCTTTTCCTATTTTAGTTGGACTTGTTGTTTAGGATTTTATTTCCTAATATTTAAGGATATTTTCGTGATCACCCTCTATATAAAGGGGTGTCTTCTTTGTTCTTAGGTCGATCAATCAGATTATTATCAATAAAACTTGTGAGATTTTTCTTACACTCTTGTGTGGCTACTCTTGGATTTATTCTTCAACCTTCAAGACTCAACTTAAGGTGGTAAGAATTAAACCCTTTTCGAAATCTTAGATCACTTATAGGTATTCAAGAAAGGTGATAAGTTTAGGCTTATTGTTGTTCTTGTTATTCTAAAGGGTCGGGTTTCACAATCTATTTCTTGTTATTAATTTCTACCAAAGGCGATTAGTTCTTTGTTAGATAATTGTTATTGTTAGGATTCAACTTCAAGAATAGACTTCTTGAATTCAAGAAACTCTGACTTGAATTCAAGAAACTCTGTCTTGAATTCAATCTATCTTTAATTTTTGTCTTTTATTCGTTTCTTTATTTTCTTTTAGCTTTCATACGTTTCTTGTTTTTGTTTAGTAATTCTTCAATCCCTATCGTGTTGCTATCACCCTGTCTGGCTTTATCTCTACTAAGTTGGGCGTGACCGTCGCTGGACGCCTTTTTGTACCAGGCCTGACGAATGAATGGAAGAGTTGGGGGATAGGCTTAGGGAGGGTCCAACCTTTCTTTTTCAGTTTTTGGACTTTCTTTATATCAGTAATGGGTTGCTTAAAACCCAACCCAAAAGTGTTAGTGATACCCGGAAGATATACCGACTGTGTAATTCCCTGTAGTGCAGCTCCCAACCCTTTTCCAGGGAGAAACCCATTTTTCAAAATCTTCGTAGCAACCATAACTGATGTAAAAGCTATCTTGGGCACCAGAACATGCTCACCTTCAAGGATTTTATCAACAGATATAGTATCCATCACTTGGTATACCCAGAGGCCTTTATCGCCCTCGATTTATTCAAAAGGAGTGATGGTGTTGCAAGAATTGTCTTCACCATGGACCACTATTTCTTGACGGTTCCATTCGAACTTTACCATATGATGGAGTAAGGATGGTACGACCTTTGCTGCATGAATCCATGGCCGACCCAGCAGAAGATTATAGGGTACAACAATATCCAAGACCTGAAATTCCATTGTAAACTCTACAGGTCCGATGGTAAGCTCAAACATGATGTCTCCCACAGTATTCTTTCCACCTCCGTCAAATTCTGCTCACATAAATATTGTTCTTGTGGATTATTTCATTATCAATCTTGAGCTTTCCTAGAGTAGACAAAGGGCATATGTTGGCACTTGACCCGTTATCAATCAACACACGGGTCACTACCGACTCTTTACATTTCACAGTAAGATACAAAGCTTATGCTCTGTTCCTTCTATCGGCAGTTCATCATCTGAGAATGTCACCCTATTTACCTCAAAGATTTTATTTGCGATCTTTTCAAGATGACTCACTGTAATCTTCTCGAGCACATGAGCCTCATTCAAGATTTTCATTAATTCACTACGATGTTCATCAGAGTGAATCAGCAAGGATAGCAGAGATATTTGCGCTGGCGTCTTTCTTAATTGTTCTACTATCGAATAGTCCTGCGCTTTCATTTTCTTCAAAAATTCCCCGACCTCCTCCTCAGTAACAGCTTTCTTTACATTAGCTGGATTATCTCTGGTGAGTTTTGCTTTTCTTAATTCATCGGGAGCAAAGCACCTCCCCGACCTTGTCAATTAGTGGGTCTTACAAATTTCATCTTTAATCTCCTTCCCTTGATACATGACGGTCACCTTGTTGTAATTCCATGGCACAACTTTAACATTCACAACGGGTATTTGAGTAACCGGTTTGATAATGACCGGCTCTATTTGTGCCCCTTTCACAGTCAACATAGGTTTTGCACTTGTCCCTGGAACTATCACTTTCACTGGCTCGGGCTCTGTTACCACCACTGGCTCATTCACCACTTGCTTGACCGCAATCACCGCTTTCTCACCCAATGCTTTCTCCTCTACCTTGCCTCTACTTGCCTTAATCATCATTACAGTTTAAGAAGGCTTCTTGCAACCTCCCCCTTGTATTAATTCTATCATATAGGCTTCATGATGAACATGTAGAGGGTTTTGTGTGATATTAGGAGCCTCGAGAGCCCGGACTTCAATTCTTCTTGAATCAATAAGCTCTTGTATTGCAGTTTTCAGATGCCAACACTTTTCAATGTCGTGTCCTGGAGCTCCCGAACAGTACTCACAGCTAACAGTCTGGTTTAGGTTCCTTGGTGGTGGGTTGGGGATTTTGGATTCAATGGGGTTCAGGATTCCGAGTTGCCTCAGTCTATGAAAGAGACTGGTGTATGATTCACCCAAGGGAGTGAAAGTTTTCTTCTTTTGCATCCTATCATTCCTGACACCGGGATTAGGATGAAAACCTGTTCCACCGAGATTTTTATATGTTTTGGGTGGTGGGTATGTGTTCTAAGTGTGGTAGGTATTATGAGGTGCTGGTGCTCGCCATGGTGTAGGCGATGATGGGTAGGTTTAAGCATGGTGTACAGAAAATTGTGGAACAGAGGGAGGGTAGTAGTGTTGTGGTGGGCCATATGGTGCTGGTAAGTAGGATTAGTGATGTGGGCGAGGTTGATGGTAGTATGGATTAGGATTGCTGGACCATGATCTCCCTTCTACAACAGCCACCTCTTCTTTCTTCTTTTTCCCAAGAGCTCCATCGTTGCCTGTTTGAATTGCCTGGGTAGCTTTTATGGCTGAATAGCTCATAATTTTGTTCGATCTTAACCCTTCCTCAACCATGCTCCCCATCGTAACGAATTTGTTAAATGTTTTCCCAATGGCTGATACTAAATGCCCATAGTATGTCGGTTTCAGAGCTTGTAAGAAATAATCCACCATCTCTCCTTCTTTCATAGGTGGGTCTACCCGAGCCGCTTGTTCTCTCCACCTGAAGCCGTATTCTCGGAAGCTCTATCCTGGCTTCTTCTCTATCTTTGTCAATGAAAGTCTGTCAGGAACAATCTCCAAGTTGTACTGGAAATGATTAGTGAATGCTTCGGCCAGATCATCCCAAATAAACCATCTAGCGTGGCCTTTCCTGGAGTACCACTCTAGGGCCGATCCGCTGAGACTTTGGCTAAAATAAGTTATGAGCAACTCATATTTACCGCTGACACCTTGCATTTTGCTGCAAAAGCCTCTCAAATATGCTACTGGGTCGCTGTGATCGTCATATAGATCAAATTTCGGGAGCTTGAAACCTGCCGGTAGTTGTACTTCCGGGAATAGACACAAATCTTTGTAAGCTATGTTCACTTGGCCTCCAAGGCCTTGCATGTTCCGGAAGGATTATGCAAGACTCTTCATTTTTCAAATCATCTCTTCCTATTCAGGATTTTTGGGTGGTTTTTCCTCCTCGGCCATGTTGATGTGAGGATTATAAGAATCGTGCTGTCGGAAAGTAGGTTCTGGAGGATAATAATGATTGTCTTGAACATGAAATAATGGTTCAGTGGATGAGTTGTGTAATGTGTCTGGTGGAGGGGCCACATACACGGGAGCGGCATGTAGTGGTGGTGGTAGGATATGTTTAGGTGGTGGGGGTGGTGGTGCTTGTGAGGTAGTTGCATAGTAATGTGGGTATGTGGGGTAAGCATGGGATGAATTCATGGTGGGTGGGTCCTGTGTTTGGACTAGTGGAGGGATATAAGCAGGATTGGCTGCGTATGTGGGTAAAGGTTGTCCCTTCGCCCAGGCCTGGTACATCTCGGCTATCTGGTGCTTGAGCTTGTACATCTCTTCTTTCATAACACCCACGTCTACTACCTCATCTTCCCGGGCTGGGTCCACAACCGTTGCCTCAATCTCCTGAGTGATTGCCTTTGTCATATCTTTAGAACGAGTGTTGTAATGATGGGTTGCTAGAGTGCCAGCTACAAACCACCTGTCTAAACTCAACAACAACAATGCTCGTTAGTGGTACAACCACAATTGATCAAATAAGCGCATGATCGGAGCACATACATACAATATGCATCATCCCAGCTTTATTAACTTTCATTTATTTGCCTTTTTCTCATTTTGTCAATTCTTTTTAATTTGGCCTTTTCTTCTTTCTTCTCTTTTTTTCTTCTTCTGTTTTTCATTGTTTTTTTCACCCCTATTTTCCTCTCTCTCTTTGGTCGATCCTATAAATTTGCCTACCGCATATGTGCTTAAAGAAAAAGAAAGTCAAAAGATCATAAGTACAAATTTTGGGATTTTCAAATTTATTATTAACCAACATTGATTACAAAGATAAACTCTAAGATGATAATTGTACTACAATCCTCTAATAATGAGAAAAATGAAAAATACAGACTCGAATGCCTAACCTAAGAATACATCAAAGACCCTAGTGCCTGCGGGACATCGTTCGGTCTCGCCACGGGCCTATATGCAAGTTCCCTTTGGAGTTTGTCTAAATCACCCATTATTTGCTTCACGAATAGCATTGCTGAGGCGCAGAATGTGGTCTGGGTCATATCTTCACATATCTGGCACTTCCGAGTGATATAATGAGCAATGTTGAGAATCATTTCTCTAATCATTCCCTTTTCTTGAAGTAACCTCCCTATTTGTTCAGCACGAGCATCTAGAGTCTGTTGGATTTTCTCTTGAAGCTATTGTAGTTCCATTTCTAATCGTGCTAAGGCCGTATAACGATGTTCTCTTTCCATACTAAACTCTTTTACTTGTTTGCTAATTTTTACCTCAACCGAGCAACTTCGACATTATATTCTTCCTTCAGCTGTTGAATCATACGGGCCCTTTCTTCTGCATTCCTAGCCAATTGCTTCCGAACCCTGGTTAATTCTTCTTCAGCTTTATCCAAGTCAAAATTATAGTCGTTCACTTTTTGCCGCAAATTATCAATCAGTTTTTCATCCCCGGCATTTCGAATAGGGGTTTCAGTTGTTGTTCTCATTTTCAGAATTTGATCTCTTAAGGCCTCATTTTTTTAACGAGTTGCTTCTTTTCACCCTCATCATCTGCTATTTGCATGTTATTTTCGAACTTGAGGTCTTGAACTTATTTTTCTAGCATGCTGATTTTTGCTCGGTATTCATTTTCCTTAGCCAACCAATCCCATTGTTCTTTTGACAGCTCGACAAATTCTTGGATGTGAGGTCTCTTCGCTGGCCTTTCATGCTCACAATCTCTTCTATACCATGCGGAGTGACCAGGTGACACTTCACCTTTGGCCCGATCCCTTACACAAGTGTCTGATTTCAAGCATTGGCACTCATTCCAAATTTGACGGACTTTTGCTTCAAGAAATTTCCTGTAAGGACTAATCTCATTTACTTGAGTGCTGAGGTCTCCATCTTTTGGCACTATTTGATATCTTCCGAGTTGCCATAAAACTCAATATGGGGCATATGGCTGAATACTTTTAAGCCCCATTAAGAGAAAGTGCGATCCTTCTACTGGCATATATATGATTTCATTGACAGGTAGCACCCGAATTTCCATTCTATCTTGCTAGCAGTAAGAGATTGGAAGTATATGATCCAACCCTTAAACCCTTCCGGCAACTTGACCCCTTTTATCCTTGTGTAGAATTCTTCTATGCAAGTTCTTTCTGAAGGCCCATAACTCAAAAATTGAGGACGATGGCACAAGTGCTTGATCATCCACATTTGTAATAGCAAATTGCATCCCTCGAAGAAGTCTACTCCGGCTTTACAATCTGTAAGGGCACGAAAGATATCGGCTACTATTATAGGTGCCAAAGTACTATTATCCTGCGTGAGGAAAGTACTAACAATTTCAGCTATTCTTATATCAATGTTCCCGTCTTTCCTTGGAAGCACTATCAAACCCAAAAAGGCCACCATGAAAGCAAAACGTCTATGTTCCTCCCATTTTGCACGGTTTGCTTTGCTGCAGAGTTTGTTTGCCGGGTTATTAAAGCCTCCGATATGACCATATCTATGGTATATGAAATTCATAGTGCAAAACCCATTGGACAAATATTCATTATGAATGATTCGGGCTATTTTCAAGGAATCCATGAATCTATGAGTGATAACAGCTCTTGGAGAAACCGGGTATTTGTCTTTCAGGGGAACCTCATCTTTCCCAATATAATTGGCAATTTCCCCTAGTGTCAGAGTAAGCTCGAAATCCGAGAAATGGAGAACATTGTGTGCTGGATCCCAACAAGTGACCAAGGCTCTAATTATGTCTCCCCGGGGTATAATATCAAGCAACCCAATAAGACCTTTTAAATATTTCTTGACCTCGTCTTGTCCGTCTTGACCCAAATCATTCCACCATAGACGCAACTCCAAAGGGATTTTATTCATTAATGAAAAAGGTTCATTTTGCATTGTGCTTATCCTGCACATTTATTAAGGTGATTTAATCACATGTTATTTGACCCTAAAAAGACAATATATTTTCCCAATTTTCAAAACAAAGTCCCAATTTTGCAAATACGACCCTTCAACACTTCAACTAAAGATTTTAGGGTTGTGCTTACTATTTTGGGGAAAATGACTCAAAAGTGGCCATTTTTGCATAAACAGTCTTCCGGCGCCCTTTCGGGACATTCGACTATTTTGTCAAAATGGCATCACTTTGAATTTATTCAAAATTGATATTTTTTGGCTGTTTTTGTAAAAAGGTGTGGTTGGGCCCGCCAAGGGTTGCCTACGTATCTTGCCTAGTGGTGAGAATCAAACCAGTGTAGTTCGGTCAAATTATTTTTTACACCAACTATTTTTATGTTTGACAAAATTGAATTATTCCAATTATTTTTTAATAATTTCCTCAAACTTTTGACAGAGTTTCGTCAGTATTAAGACATCGATAATTACTATTTTTTCTTTTCTTTCCCTCAATTTTCTTAGCCGGTTAGCATAATGGCCTAACACAAATAGTTGCAACATACAATCATGCTGGTCTTTTCATATTCAGGTCACCTGTCCTAGACGGACCTAACCCTTGTGTTAAGTCTCCTAAGTCAGATATGATGCAAATAATTGCCCTAATTCTAGGCTCAATATCCTGGTTTTATGGTTCTAGACTTGTGCACCCGAGCAGACGACTCGAGTCGAGAAGGAGGCTACGTACTGGGGACCCGCGGGATCGTCCGACTTAGTAACTTGTCCGACCTCTTTTCTTATTTGGGTATGACGCTAACAGAATGGGGAGTCTCAACTAGTAAGCACATCCCCTAAGGTAAGAAGAGAAGGGTTTTCGGCACAATTTTATATACGATTCACGTAATATCAAAGCGGTAAATATATAGCACATTAATCAAAAACATATAGGGAAATCATATATAAACAAATACAGTAATTTAACTGAGCTCGAATTCTTAAACCCTGAATCGAAGTTATGGGTTTCTTATCCCTAGCAGAATCGCCAGAGCTGTCACACCTCCTTTTCACACTAGCTTTACTAGGAAGCCCTGCTTATTTTACTACACCCGGGAAGGGATATAATAAAGAAGGGAAAGGAGTTTTTCCAATTTAAGGACAGTCGGAACGGGATTAGTTATTTAAGTTTTTCAGAGTCTCCACTTGAGAATATAATGGTGTCCCAAGTCACCGGTTTAATCCCGAACCGATGAAAGTTTGACTCTGTTACAGTCTTCGAACTAGAAATCCGGATAAGGAATTCTATTAATCCGGGAGAAGGAGTTAGGCACTCCCGAATTCTGTGGTTCTAGATCGGTCTCTCAACCATTGTATTTGCTTTTATCTGATTACTATATATTCTAATTATGTGCATTATTAACATTCCGCTTTATTCAATTTTTAAGGAATTGCAACTTCGTAAAAATGCATTTTTGAACCACACCGTACCAGTACGCCTGTGGCTTTAAATACACTTCGACTTCGTTGAGAGTAAGATTTGGGTCACATAAATGTGCACCCGTACTTGAGAATATATATTAAAATTGCACCTAAAATGTTTACGTCTTTTACTTCGGGAAAGACCGCGAAATTAGCTAAACGGTCCTTCCGAATCTAAGGATTTTATAATAATTATTTGAGAGCCCCGTGCATTTTTGACTTCTAACGAGGCTCATCTCATTTTTTTTATAAGGTCAAGCCTATAGTGTACTACATTTTCTATCATTGTTTTTTCCTTATCTAAATAACGACTAATTTCATCTAATTATGGTTTGTATTTTTTTTTCATGTGATTTGGGCCTGGAAATTGGTCCAGCAAAGGGGTAATGCACAGCTGTGCACAAGGCTCATCTTAGCCCAGCTCGTGTATACTGATTTACTCATATGAGCATAAAGGGTATGATTATTGACTCTGGGCCTTTTTGTCCGATTAGGCCCAAATTATAGACGAAATCCAGAATAACAGTTTCAAATATGGTTATTAAACTATTAATCTACACACAAGATTTTAGTAGCACGTTATCAAAATTTTCCCAAAGGGAAATAGTACTGCATTTCTATTCGTGTTTTATTGTTATGGACTTATTCAAGTTAGCCACCTTTGTTGTTAAACAATTTATATATTAACTATCATGATTCACTAATATGTGTTATTGTTTATTAGTTGGAATACTACTTATTTAGATATAGAATTACATTATCGATGTGCTCGACCAGAAACGTTAAACTAAATTTACAGTAAATATATTCGAATTAAGTCCTAAATTTCATTCATATTTGAGTTCCTATTTCACATCATGCTACTGAATTTTAATGTGAGTTTATAACCAAATTAGTTTAAACAATTCAGTGCCATAAACGAAATTTAAATCTAACTAACTCATACTTTTTCAAGTTAATAACTGTGGATACAAAACTTAAACTAACAAAGGCATTTCAATTATTTGTATTACATTTTTTGTTTAATAACAGATGAAGATCTAAAAAATAAATCAAATAGGCTTTACCAGTTTTCTAATCTATAATCTATGTGACTTGTTTTCACTGATCTACTTCGTGTGATTTTTACATGAATATCTAAACTAACTACTTCAAGGAATTATTAATTTTGCGTTCGCAGTTCTTACAGTCCACAGTCCAAATTATACATACAATTGACCTAACAAATTACATATAGATCTATAGAATTCTATATCTATAAAATAAACAGGATTGAAAGCTAGTGAACTTGTCGAGTAATTTATAACTTCAAAATTCTGATTACATCTTCAAAGTTCAGAAGTGTACCTGGACAAATGTGAAACAAACTCAATGAGTCTAAGGCAAAATAGATGAAGAAGATCAGCAATGACAGGACTTCAGTCCACAGCAACAGAATCAATACCAAACTTAAACCAAGCAGCTTCTCTAGGAAAACCACGGAGCAAATAGCTTCAGCAATCGACATCAACAAAGAATAGTAGATGAAAATACCAGAACTCAGGAGATTTCCACTCGAACTTGAGTCTAAATCCAATAGAACAGTATAGTATTATGAAATTGGAACTATTAAACCTTTTAGAACTTTTCGAACCCTAGAATTGCTTAACTTCTGAGTTTTTAAACTTCTATAACTTCTGAACCTCCTAAAATGTTGCCCAAGGAGGCCTATTTATAGAACAAAATTGGAGAAAATTTTAAAATTAATATTCTGATTCCCCACCCCTTATCTTATGAATTATTTTCAAGTTAATACTCCTAGTTTATTCGTAAATGCACTAGAACCCCTACTAGAAGGTTCTCGTGGCATCTATATTTTTCTAATTACCCTTAATTGTCCATATTACCCTCACTTGCTTTCAATTTTCACCTATTTATCATTTCATTGTATCCAGAATACCCTTTATTCTTCAATCATTTAGCCACGAACCAGGCAGCATTGCCATTTATACCCTTAACCCTTTAGTTTATTTAGAGTATACCACTTATTCTTTCCCCCTTATCCCTGTATTTTCCCTTTATTTACCCATTTAACCCCCTTATTCGATCAGAACCTTAAAAGTCAAAGTCAAAGTCAAAGTCAAAGTCAAAATTGAATTGCAAAGATAGCCAACAATAGACAGCTTTACAGATGTAGTCAAATTAGGTCTAAAAACTCAATTAACGAGATTCAAGGGAACAAATTAATCATAGGTAGATCTAATCAACATAATACTCAATCACTAATTTCAAACTTATCAAGTAAGAACCCTAGAGAATTTAAGTGTGGCTATCAACAAAAAAACATGCGATTTTTGACTAAGAACTTTTAACATAAAAGAAAACTACAACCATGTGATTCCAAAGTAGAAAAGATCAGAAAACTAAACGGTTACATGCATGCGTTTCACAACTAAGCACAATTAGAACGCAACTAGGCATGTAATAGAACTCATAGAATAATCAGGAAGGCAAAGAAACAGAAAAAATAGAAAAGATCAGGAAAGATACATGCAAGTAAAAAAAATCAGGATTAGGGTACTTATCTTCTCGATTCTTGTTTCTTTCTTTCTTTCTTTCTTTCTTCTGTTTTCTTTTTCTTCATTTTTCTTTTCTTTTATTGATTTCCATAACATCGGAAGTTCATGAGTCTTCTTTTGTTGGAGTTTTGATCCTTGAGTAGACTCATCGAGTCTTTTGCGAAAAGACTCTTAGGAATAGAGATATAGGTTTAATAGGGTGGGTTTTGGACTAGGAGTGTTCGCCGGAGTAGGATTCCGGCGACACATTTTTTAATATTTGAAGGGT
The DNA here is from genome assembly GCA_032618575.1 of Nicotiana noctiflora. Taxonomy (NCBI): domain Eukaryota; kingdom Viridiplantae; phylum Streptophyta; class Magnoliopsida; order Solanales; family Solanaceae; genus Nicotiana; species Nicotiana noctiflora. The sequence goes on from JASVEL010014086.1 coordinate 907,411, forward strand.
TTGGGGCTTATTCGAGGAAAACTACCTAGGTGGGGTTGAAGAGGATGAGGAGACAGTCATATGGTGTTAATGGCAAACCCTGGTTCATAAGTGGTGGTCGTCGGAGTAGGGTTCCGGCAACACATTTTGGGTTATTCGAGGTTTTCTAGGGGTTTTCTGGGGGAGTTGATATGGTAGGGTGAAAGAGGAGAGGGAGACGGTAAAGGGATGTTAATGGCAGATTGATTAGTTGTCACGACCCCAAGTCCGGTCGTGATGGTGCCCATCACATTGCTAGGCCAGCCTGATCAATCAATAACAACGACGGAGCTAGAAGCTCACTTTATCCCATTTAAGCATATCAAAACATGAAGCAACAGTGATACATATATCGAAAACGGGGAACCAAGTCCCAAAATATACCAACTCCCATAGACCGAAGGGTCAAGAGTCATGAGCCTCTAATGAACATAAGTGTATAATGGTTTACAAGATACCAAGTGCGGAACGAAATATCAATACAGAGAATATCGGGTCCTGCGGACTCTGCAGCTACCTCGAATATCCTACAGATGACGCCTCGAATAGCTACCGGATCACTATTGAGAGGTACCTGGATCTGCACACAAGGTGCAGGGAGTAAAATGAGTACTGCCAGACTCAGTGGTAATAAACAAGGGTAAGACAGCGCAGATAAGAAATCCGCAATAAAGCACTATGTAAAGCCGTAATCAAATACCCTGTCACAGAATCAATATCAACTGTACCTGTACCAACAAGTACCAGCAAAACAGTATAACAGCTATCAAATGTAGCTAAATGCAATGCAATGCATGATATGACCGCTACGACGCGTAGCCCGATCCAATTTGGGTACCCGTGCTCACTGTGGGGGTTTAGACTCCGGAGGGGCTCCTACAGCCCAAGCACAATATTACTGCGGCGTGCAGTCTGATCCAACATATATACCGCTGCGGCGTGTAGCCCGATCCACTACCAGTCAGCTAATATGCAAATACAGCCTCGTAGGCTAAAAGTAGTTTTGAAAACCTTTTTATCATTTTCAGTTGGAAAGCAGTAATATCAAGTTCCAGAGGTTGGAAATAGCATGATAACAGAAATAGCTATGGACTGGTAGTAAACTAGCATGTCAATATCACCAGACAATGATAACGATCCTCGCGGGATCCAATAACTGGCTCACGGCCCATAAGTATACTCAACCGTCCAAGAAGGAGGTTCAACGGCTCAAGAGTAGCCAATATCACAATATAGTATGCAACCATCCGAGAAGGAGGTTCGACGGCTCAAGAATAGCCTAATATCATAACACAATATCAACAGGTCGGACTAAGCCATAGTCCCCAATCACAATCGACCCCGCACTCACAAGAGAGTACGTGTCTCGGTGCTATACAACGTCACAAAGTGGTATACCGGGGTTTCGAACCCGCTGGTCATCACCCACATCTATTACTCACCTCAATACAACGCGACGACTACTCCGCAATGCCCTTGCCACGAGAATCAAGCTCCGCACGCGTAGAATCTGATCAAATACAGCAGAAATACAACAAATTAGGCCAATGGGACGACACCCAATCAATACAACTCGATTTACACCAAAAATGGCAAAGTTGCCAAAACCCGACTTTCGGTACGCTTGTCGAAAAATCACGAAAGTCACATATTCGGAACCCTCATCTCGATACGAGTCTAAGAATATCAATTTTACCAAATTCGGACTCCATTTGCCCATTCAAAACCTTGATTTTCTAAAGTTCAAGCCTAGGGTTAAATCTTCCATGAATCACCCCAAATTCCTCCATTTTCATGATAAAATTGCATAATATTATCAATACTAATCATAAGATGGGTCCATAGTTGATTACCTGATGATTTCCCTTGAGTTTCTCTTCAAAATCGCCCAAATCGCCTCTAAAGCCGAGACCCAAATGTGTGAAATGTTTCTGAAATTTTCTAACTTCCGATACAATTAATTCACTGCGATTTTCGCTTCTGCGGATAAAATTCCGCTCCTGCGAGCCCGTATCCGCGACCAGATGGTCGCTTTTGCGATTCCAGGCCTAGCAGGCCAATTCCGTTTCTATGAACATAAGACCACTTCCGCGCGTCCGCTTCCGCGAAAACATAACCGCTCCTGCGGTGACTTTCGCCTCTGCGCTCCAGAGTCCGCTCCTGCGGACTCGCCAAGGCGATCAAGAATCCGCTTTTGCGGACTTTCCCCTTACGCATCAAGTCCGCTTCTGCGGTCACCCACTTGCACCAGCGATGCCGCCTCAGCGTACATTGTACCGCTTCTGCGAAGCCAAGCGCTTCTGTGCCCCATTGTCCGCTCCTGCGGACTCGCTCCTGCGCTCCCTTTTCCGCAGGAGCGAAAACAACAGAACCAGCAACATAATCTGCAATTCTTCCATATTTTCTCCCGTTTAACCATCCGAAAACACCCCGGGCCCCCGGGACCTCACCCAAACACACCAACACATCCTAATACCTTATTCGAACTTGTTCCAATCCTCAAAACACGTCTAACAACATCGAAACCCATAATTCACATCGAATTCAAGCCGAAATTCCTTAAAACATTCCGAATTACACAATCAATCAAAAACCCGACCAAACGACGTCCGAATGACCTGAAATTTTGTTGGCACATCCAAAATCACCTAACGGAGCTACTGCAACTGTCGGAATTCCATTCCGACCCCCGGATCAAAATCTCACCTACCGTTCGGATTTCGCCAAAATTCAACCTTAGCCAATTCAAGCCTATTTCTACACCGGACCTCCAAATTCAATTCCGATCGCTCCCCTAAGTCACAAATCACCTCCCGGAACTAACCGAATCATCATAATCCGATTCCGAGCCCTCTAACCAAATAGTCAACTCCGAGTTGACTTTCCTTATTCAAGTTTCCTTCAAAAAGGCTATAGGCCTCATTTTCAATCCAATTCACTCCTAACTCACCCGATAGACTCTAACACTGATATAAAAGCATTAAACATGTAATTACTACATAACGGGGTGGTAATTCCCGTGACGACGGGCCGGGTCGTCACATTCTCCCCAACTTAAGTAAACGCTCGTCCTCGAGCGTACCAGAGTGGTACTAGAAGCTCCCAATAGCTGAATGACCTTACCAAGCATATATTCGGGGCGATCACACGTCACCCTATCTCACATAAGTCCGAAAAACACCATATAGCTGAAATTTCATAGACCATCTGAACCATAAACCACATTGCACTTTCTGAAATCATATACCAAATGCTAATCCCATGCCTATACTCAAGATACCCACGATCCATTTGTAATAGCCATACTCGCCACTCCGGGTGAGATTACATGATGTATCAAACAACCCAATCACTCGAGACGATAGTCTCTAGCCACAACAACTGGCCACTATAACCACACACTAGCAGTAAGAACCTTTCTCATTAGATAGAGTCTTATTCCAACACCTTCATATCCTGCCAACGGCAACCGCACACGCGATATTTCGAACCCATCTCTCAGGTTAACCATTCATGAATTCTCTCAGGTCAACCATTCATGAATTCTCTCCGGTCAACCATTCATGAATCCTTTTCCCTTTTAATTAATACTACAACAGAATTCGGAGCCAAATTTCGATTTCACCTTTCTAACCAACTGAAATCACATATACTCACACTCATTATTGGTTCCAACGATCATTTCGATTATAACACCGCAATGGTGATATGACACCTCAACACCGGCCTAAGCCACGACGAGCACTACATAGGCTCCAGTAGAAACGTCTGAACACACTCGAATCATGACAGCTCAAATCATGACAACTGTCTCCAGCAAAAGAGCCGCAATTCAATTCCTCTGTGCCATCATAACATAGAACTGAGATCGCGTCTCACATCATAGAGTACCTGAATCCTCCTCGAGAGGTCATAGCACCACGTGGCCTTGCCACGATTCTTGATTCTATCCAAACACTATTACTCATGAAGCACCTCAGTTTACCAAGCTCAAAACGGTCAGCCACGCACATATTTAGGTCTGAACCCAAGTAATCAATCTCACCCACGAATGTATGCTATCAAATCCTGAAAGGACACAACCGATGTGCCATTCGCCAAACGATACTCAATACGAACTTTTCCTCAGAAGCCAGGAAGTATTGTATACCAGGTAACATATAACTAACTTTATTTTCACATTACACTGTTGGGGCGTGCAACCCGCTCCAATGACATACTCGTGGCGGCGTGCCACCCGATCCAGATACCATACCCGTGGCGGCGTGCCACTCGATCCAAATAACCATACCTATGGCGGCGCGCCACCCGATCCATATAGAACCCTCGCCAAAGAAATGCGCGTCGAGTCAAGTTGCTCATTATGGTAAACATATATATAGCCTCAAGTTCGGCCACCGGAAACGCATCCGACAAAGTTCCTCAATACCAGAACTAAGTCAATGGTAGAAACCTCTGCACTGATATCCGCCACGAAGGCCCAACTGACAAAGCAATACCCACCTGTCGTCCGCTGGTCCTGAGGTACAACTACCCCGCTGGAGCATACTTTGATGCACTCGGCTACGCAATTTGTGCCATTCCATCATAGTCCATATCACATTGGTCTAGACAACCTTACCCATGACAACCAGTCAGCAATCAAGTATCATAATCCGAATTCGTCATATCAAGTTAAGAGAGAGCCTCTAGGGCTTCCGATTTCCAATAATCAGAAAACGGTGCCGATACACATGATACACAATCACTGCATAGGCGGATTAACGAGAAATTCAAGTCTCCAACACATATATAACACATGAATCACCATGCCTGATTCCGTACTTCATCGTACAAATACATAACGCACATCAAACGTCCATTCATACCACAAAAGTCATTCAGAAATTTCACTGTGCCATTAGCGACTCAATTATTACAGTCGATTCAACAAGAGAATGCCACCATACCACTAGATATTATTACATTACCTTGTCCTTTTGGACCATATTCCCTGCCAATTCACTAGAATAACTGTACCATTTTCCTTAATCACCAGAAAGATCGATTCTTAAATCACCTGCAGCTGCCAGCGCTGCTCAATAATTTTAATGACTTGCCATATGTTATGAACTGATCTCAAAACCTTGAATATGCCATTATCAACTTTTTTCATAACACATCGCATATACAATACCACACTAAGACAACAGGGAAATTCATATCCCTTTCCTTCGCCGCAAACATCAGCGCACTCAACTAGTCAAGGACTTTCATGATTCCATACAGAGAGAACTCGTTATACATTCCGAGCTTTGCATACCAATAGGAAAATTTCACTCATCTTCAAACCACGGTAAACACATCATAAATTCTTTCTCCCAATTACATTGCATAAGTTAAACTACCAGGACTGAGTCCTTATACCCAATATCGAGTTACACAACTGCCACCACTCAAAAGCTTTATTGCACAATATCAGCAAGACTCATTACTTCAACCACATACCAGGAATTTAATTGTATTCTTTATCATACCGTTTCGGTTTATTAGCAAGTTGCTCCATTTACCCAAACTTCCCTTTTTGATTCATCTTTAATTTAATATTAGCCCTTACTGTAGCACCATAATACATCAACTCATGTTACCACACGAGTCTCGCACATAAGACCACACGGTCTAAGACCCGTAGGTCACTTAATACTCTCTCAATGTTTCCCAGAAGTACTACATTCTACAATACTTTATTTTGAAGAACTTCTTGCGATTTTGAATTCATTATCATTACCTTCCAATGCGGATTACATAGAATCCCATCATTCACATAATATAATACAAGTCTTGATCTCTTCTAACGAAACCACCGTCTTTAGCCTCATACACAATCTTAAGACACCTGACTGTTACAAGCAAACTCTTGAACACCGCAAAACCATTCTCGGGCATTATTCACCCTCATTCAGCTGTAATTCAACTGTCTTGTTGAACAGAACCGCTCGTGCCTTGTTAGAACTCTGACACCGCAGAACATGATTACATACAGATACAATTAGCAATCTTCCTTTTCTATACACCGGACACTCTTTACCAACATAAGTTCACAACATCCTAGTATTTCTCCATATCTACGAAGCACCATAACCTTTATCAAAATTTCCCAACATACCTAGAGACAGAGCCAACACAGCACACGACAGTGCAATCGGTTAATCAATAACAACCTCCCCAACTTAGCTCGGAGTCATACATCAAAGCACTTTTAGCCACTCATAGCCTTCTTACTCAAATGATGCAACAAAGTTCTAGTTAGATTAAACTCAAGTCATTTACAAGCTTCGGCGGAGGTTAAAAATCATCAGAAATATTAATTCTTTTGCAATCCTTGCATTCAATCACACACAACAGTTACGCCCACTCTTTAGGTGACAAAAATCTTTTCTAAGTCCCAAATTTTTCCAAACATTTCGGCAGAGTTTCCTTTGTAAATTGGCCTATCCACCTGCCAGAGAATCACCAAACCATTCTAACAATACATCCACAACTCAACAAGATATCACAATGTATTTCAACAACATTAAATCTCAATACTATACGAATCATATTATCACAATTTATACTTGAACCTGCGCTACACCTGCTCGCATCATAACACCTATCAAATACCTTTCAATTACACATGAGAATTAACCCACCTACTTCTTCTCAATTTAGCATTTCAGCACAATACCTTCCACCAGGATACACATAGCATAATCACTTTAGTCTTTCCGAGTTTAAACTCGTTCCACTACACGTAAGGCACTTTACCTTCCAATTAAGAGATATGGTAAATATTCACCACGCCCATAGCTCGGGGCTACACAATAGATTAGGTAAGAGTCGAACAATTAACAGCTCATCCATTAGTAAGCCTCCCTAATACTCTACAGATCGGCACAAGGCCCCAAACATGGCCACTAGCCCAAATACATAGATATAAGCCCAGTCTCAGTCATTATACACCTTAGTCTATCAATCGGGAAGGACCAAGTCCAAATCCCCAGTCACAATACCACCACGCTCGTCACATGACGCGTGTTCCATCTCAGCATAGCACTGTATAGTGCAAATACGGGGTTTCAAACCCTCAGTACATTATCTATTACCACCACTCACAAAATCAGCACCTCGATGCTCAAGTCAAAAACAAGGTCCAGCCTCAAGTCTTTCCGACTGGCCCAACATGAATCTCACAGAGATTATATCTCGCCCCTCGTTCGGGGAAAATCACAAGCCATAAGGCAATTACATTATTGAGCGCTCGATGCGTGCACAGACGTGCGGAAGGAATTTTCAAAAGTATATCTCAAGCTGAATCAAGTACGCACAATAAGAATTCCAAGAAATGTGAAGTGTTTCCTAAAGGTTCGCAGCCTCCCGAGGATAAGTACAGGCGTCCCCGTACCGATCCACAAGACTCTACCAACCGGCTCAAGACTCATGAGGCCTAGTAAACCTAGGCTCTGATACCAACTTGTCACGACCCCAAGTCCGGTCGTGATGGCGCCCAGCACATTGCTAGGCCAGCCCGATCAATCACTAACAACGACGGAGCTAGAAGCTCACTTTATCCCATTTAAGCATATCAAAACATGAAGCAACAATGATACATATATCGAAAACGGGGAACCAAGTCCCAAAATATACCAACTCCCATAGACCGAAGGGTCAAGCGTTATGAGCCTCTAATGAACATAAATGTATAATGGTTTACAAGATAACAAGTGCGGAAAGAAATATCAATACAGAATCAAAAGACAGTAAGAAGGAATATCGGGTCCTGCGGACTCTGCGGGTACCTCGAATATCCACAAATGTCGCCTCGCACAGCTACTGCATCACTGCTGAGAGGTACCTGGATCTGCACACAAGGTGCAGGGAGTAAAATGAGTACTGCCAGACTCAGTGGTAATAAACAGGGGTAAGACAGCGCAGATAAGAAATCCGCAATAAAGCACTATGTAAAGCTGTCATCAAATACCCTGTCACAGAATCAATATCAATTGTACCTGTACCAACAAGTACCAGCAAAACAGTATAACAACTATCGGATGTAGCTAAATGCAATGCAATGCATGATATGACCGCTACGGCGTGTAGCCCGATCCAATTTGGGTACCTGTGCTCACTGTGGGGGTTCAGACTCCGGAGGGGCTCCTACAGCCCAAGCACAATATCACTACAGCCTCGCAGGCTCAAAAGTAGTTTTGAAAACTCTTTTATCATTTTTCAGTTGGAAAACAGTAATATAAAGTTCCAGAGGTTGGAAATAGCATGATAACAGAAATAGCTTCAGTTGGAAAAGAGTAATATCAAGTTCCGGAGGTTGGAAATAGCATGATAACAGAAATAGCTACGGGCTGGTAGTAAACTAGCATGTCAATATCACCAGACAATGATAACGATCCTCGCGGGATCCAATAACTGGCTCACGGCCCATAAGTATACTCAACCGTCCAAGAAGGAGGTTCAACGGCTCAAGAGTAGCCAATATCACAATATAGTATGCAACCATCCGAGAAGGAGGTTCGACGGCTCAAGAATAGCCTAATATCATAACACAGTATCAACAAGTCGGACTAAGCCATAGTCCCCAATCACAATCGACCCCGCACTCGCAAGAGAGTACGTGTCTCGCCGCTATACAGCGTCACAAAGTGGTATACCGGGGTTTCGAACCCGCCTGGTCATCACCCACATCTATTACTCACCTCAATACAGCGCGACGACTACACCGCAATGCCCTTGTCATGAGAATCAAGCTCCGCACACGTAGAATCTGATCAAATACAGCAGAAATACAACAAATTAGGCCAATGGGACGACACCCAATCAATACAACTCGATTTATACCAAAAATGGCAAAGTTGCCAAAACCCGACTTTTGTACGCTTGTCAAAAAATCACGAAAGTCACATATTCGGAACCCTCATCTCGATACGAGTCTAAGCATATCAATTTTACCAAATTCGGACTCCATTTGCCCATTCAAAACCTTGATTTTCTAAAGTTCAAGCCTAGGGTTAAATCTTCCATGAATCACCCCAAATTCCTCCATTTTCATGATATAATTGCATAATATTATCAATACTAATCATAAGATGGGTCCATAGTTGATTACCTGATGATTTCCCTTGAGTTTCTCTTCAAAATCGCCCAAATCGCCTCTAAAGCCGAGACCCAAATGTGTGAAATGTTTCTGAAATTTTCTAACTTCCGATACAATTAATTCACTGCGATTTTCGCTTCTGCGGACATTTTCCGCCCCTGCGGAACCCGTATCCGCGACCAGATGGTCACTTTTGCAATTCCAGGCCTAGCCGGCCAATTTCGTTTCTGCGAGCATAAGACCACTTCCGCGCGTCCGCTTCCGCGAAAACATAATCTCTCCTGCGGTGACTTTCGCCTGCGCTCCAGAGTCCGCTCCTGCGGACTCGCCCAGGCGATCAAGAATCCGCTTTTGCGAACTTTCCCCTTACGCATCAAGTCCGCTTCTACGTTCACCCACTCGCACCAGCGACTCCGCCTCAGCGGACATTGTGCCGCTTCTGTGAAGCCAAGCGCTTCTGCGCCCCATTGTCCGCTCCTGCGGACTTGCTCCTGTGCTCCCTTTTCCACAGGAGCGAAAACAACAGAACCAGCAACATAATCTGCAATTCTTCTATATTTTCTCCCGTTTAACCATCCAAAAACACCCCGAGGCCCTCGGGACCTCACCCAAACACACCAACACATCCTAATACCTTATTTGAACTTGTTACAATCCTCAAAACACGTCCAAAAACATCGAAACACATAATTCACATCGAATTCAAGCCGAAATTCCTTAAAACATTCCGAATTACACAATCAATCAAAAACCCGACCAAACGACGTCCGAATGACCTGAAATTTTGTAGGCATATCCAAAATCACCTAACGGAGCTACTACAACCTGTCGGAATTCCATTCCGACCCCCGGATCAAAATCTCACCTACCGTTCGGATTTCGCCAAAATTCAACCTTAGCCAATTCAAGCCTATTTCTACACCGGACCTCCAAATTCAATTCCGATCGCTCCCCTAAGTCACAAATCACCTCCCGGAACTAACCGAATCATCGAATCCGATTCCGAGCCCTCTAACCAAATAGTCAACTTCGGGTTGACTTTCCTTATTCAAGTTTCTTTCAAAAAGGCTATAGGCCTCATTTTCAATCCAATTCACTCCTAACTCACACAATAGACTCTAACACTGATATAAAAGCATAAAACATGTAATTACAACATAACAGGGTGGTAATTCTCGTGATGACGGGCCAGATCGTCACATTAGTAGAGGTGGTGAGCCACCGCTGGTGAAGTTCCGGTGATGGTAGAGAGCACATCAGGGCGACTAGGGTTTCTCATTTGGAGATGAAGGGTGAAATGAAATATTATGTAACGTTTTAGGTAGTTTAAAACCCTTGGCTAATTTGAGACCGTTGGATTAAATGTACCAACGACTCAGATTCAACTGGTCCAGTTACGACGCAGTTTTAATTAATTAGTCTTTTAATTGTGACCCTTAGATTAAGGTTGCCAACGATTCATATTGATTCTAACAGGCGACGTCGTTTTACTTATTAGACAACCATTGCTTTGGAACGTTTGATTAAATTTTCAACGGTCTAGATTTAACTACCCAGGACGGTGTCGTTTGGTCTAGTATTAAGGCCAACCAGCTTGCCTTTCATTTGGGTCTGGTTTGTGTATTATGTCACTTGGGCCACTGAAGTGTAATTGGCCCAATTATTTGTATATTGTATTTGTACTTTACATTCTATATTGTATTTTTTGTATTTTCATATTTTTTTCACATGTTTTTTTCTTATTCTTTAGTGATGTTTTTTTCGTCTTTGTGCTTAGAGTTTCTTCTTCTTCATCTTAGTTAAAAAATGGGTTTGTTAAATTTGTTTTTTTTTGATAATTTGATAATTGAGATGTGTTCTTTTATGATATTTGAAAGTTATGTTTCAAATTTGAACCCATTTAGTGTAGATTTGAGCATTGATTCGTATATTGTATTATTGAAATTCGAAGAACGAATTTATATTCCAGAACTTAAGATTCAATATCTGAAATTGCATTCAATATATTGAACTACTAAAGATTCGAATTTATGAGGCTACATTTGAAAAATAGAGGAAATTCAGATTTTATTTCAGAAGTTGTATTGAAGAGATTGAACTACTTCAGATTCGAATTTATGAAGTTGCATTTGAAATATGAACTTCATAGTTTTTTCCTCAAGTTTCATTAAATAGATTGAACTTGTCACAACCCATTTTCTGAACAATTCGTGACCGACACCCGATCACTAAACATGACCGAACGAACCATATGTATTTATCAAATCTATTATAACTTCAAACTTTATATGCAACAAGGAAATGCTTTAATAAAATACTTTTGATTAATTTAAATATTTAAAATAAATCAACTCCAAAACTTTATTTGTAGTAACTACTGAAATACTATCATGTTATTATCCAAAAACATTTGAATTTTAACCCACCGGTTGTGTCTGTGAAGCCTCTACTGATAAACTGGTGCAATGCTCAAGACATGAGATTTTCTGACCAGTTCTCTAAGAAAATAAAGAAATAACTAAATAAAGATGACTCTGAGGAATACTCCACGAACAAAAGCGGAGCTCACCAATAGCACCAGAAGGGAGGGAAGTCCTAAACTATATCATGCTCGCCCGCAAAAGCGGTTCCTACGTTGTACCACAGACCATCGTAGGTTACCAAAAGAGAACGTCAGTACCATCTGTTTGGCTCAAAAGTTAATTGTTACTTTATAAGCTTAAAAACAATTAAAAAGATAGAAAAAAGGTAAATCGCAACCAAATATAGTAAACAGAGATGCTAGATCAATGTAGTTGTGATATAGAAGATGTTGCATAAAATGAAGAACTTAAAGAACAATTGCTTATCAAAATTAAGAAAATTGAGAGAGTGAGAGAGTTATATTATTAGATAATAACACTTGGTCTTTTACAATGGGGAGGCCCCTTTTATATAGAAATGGGCCTCCTTTTAAAATAATAATAAAAAATATTGGAGCATAGTTGGTGTCCTCTTAATGGGGATGCCCAAGCGTGAGTGATTTCGTTCACATCCTTACGTCTGAACCATATCCCTGTTATAAGGAGTATATGAGAGGGGTCGTACCCTATTGCCGTAGAGATGTGAAGGGTCAAATTTGCCCCCATACAGTTAGTCCCTCCACTTGTTGGAGGCTTATGCGGCATACGTTTTCAATGGGCAGAAATGTTGATCCCGTCCTTCGAAGAGTTTAACCTTATTGTTAGGGTGCAACTTAGTCAAAGAAAAGGGGAAGTACATGGCATCGTCGATTCGTTGACATGTGGTCTACTTTTTGAACTAACGTCACAACCGGCATGCGTCATGATTATATCTGCTCCCGAGATGGTTCAGGGGGCGATTTGACGTTTTGGTCTCCCGCGCCCTTTTTGACTCATGCTCTTAGATTTCTATGTATTTGAACCCTATAAATAGAGGGAAGGTTTAATCTTTGCTATCTTTGGAACTTCTCAAATTTTTCTTACTCCATTTTTTCATAATCTTTGAAAAAAACTAATATCCCTTACTTTAAACCCTTCGGTTTCTGTTGAAATCAGTCTCTTTAGTTGTCAAAACTCTATTCATATAAACAATCATCATGGAAAAACGTGGACGACACAATAGGAGGGGCCAAGAAAATGTTCCTTCTATGGTTCCATCATCTTCAGGTGGTGGAAGAATGGCCCAACAACCATTTGTCCCTCTTAGTGTGGACAATGTTCTCCCTAGAAAGATTCACGCTCGAAGGGATTTCCCAACTAGGGGCCCGACCCCCCCGTGGGATCATATTGAGCTTCTTCAATCACATTTAGACGGCCTACGAAAGGCATGCCAAATGCCTGAGCAGGTGGTTATGGAGCCGGCCGGGACCGACTATATTAACATGAACCGGCAAAGATTTTACACTTTTTGTGAGTACCCTTTCCTGATCGGGTACGGTCTTCCAATTTACCCTTGGCAGAGGAGCTTTATCATTTCTATAATGTATGTCCGGCTCATCTTACTCCCTACACTTAGAAAGTGTGTCTCATTTTGACCACCTATGCGACTAGGGTTGGACTCGACGTCTCGGTCCATCATCTATTGCACTTATTTAGCTCGGGCTATATGAGGGGCTCTATGTTGTAGTTAAAGAGCCGTGGCACAAGGGGCCTGGTTTTCAGGGCTAACGACAAGCCCAATTGTCACTTCTGGTGCAAATATTTCTACATCAGGACGGAGGACCTAGTGTCGAAACCTGAGGGATTCCCAGAGAGGTGGAATCCGAAATATGAATACTTTTTACCCCTATTTAGTATCTTCGCAACCTTTGGCCGTTCAGTCCTTATAACTTCTTATTTTGCTCTCTCCTCTTTTCTGCAGTGAGGGCTTCTCTACCCGACTTGTTGAAGACATAAGGTCATGGGTGGAAAGGGTGATTCCTTTTGCGGAAGAACGCTGTATGTGGTCTGCGTTCCTCAATCGATACGGCCCATCAGGTAATATTTCGACCAAAATTTGGAGATTTCGTTTTAAGTGTTATTGCTTGACCTATCTTATTTTGGCAGGTCGAGGTGCTCCGAGGAGGAGAAGAAGGCGGAATACTGCAGCCTCATCGGTATCAGGGACCGACTTTGGGGATAAGTATGTGCCCCAAGATTCTACAAGCGAGGACATCCCCGAGGTCGCCCAATATGAGGCCGTGCGTATAGCCGAGTCCACGAGCAAAACGAATCCTTCGCCTCCATCCCCTCGACCTGCGGAGTAGATTTCCGAAGGCGAGGAGCCACCAAAACGGAAGAGGCTTTGACTGATGCTTGGAAAAGGAATATCTACAGAGGATGAGAGGGCTAGTGATCTCTGGTCGAGGCTAGTCTTAATGGTTGATGTCATTCATTCGGGGAGGTCGACCCCCCTAAGGAGGGCGGTTCCTGATATCTCCCCTACATGTGTCCTAATGAGTGGCACGCCGACTGTTGCCGAGGTGGTGAGCAACAAGGAGAGGGCAGGTCCAGAAGTGGCTCCCGTAGTCGAGGAAGCACTACGGAGGGATCATGCCCGCGTAGAAATGACAGCAGGTGGGACTAACCGCCGGATCATGATTCCAAGTTGGTACAATCTATCGCTGAATAGCGAGCATGCCATAGCAGATATGACTCTATTGTGTGCCGCTATCGAGAGTGGGAGTTTAAAGGCTGTTAGTGACGGACCTATCCTGAAGAGTCTTTGGTGCGGCTTTGCAAGTATATTTCGTTCTTTACATTTTATAAAATAAACCCCGGGTGTATACTGATTTGTTTTTATTTTCTTTAGACCCCCGTTTTAGAAGTAGAGAGGGGCCGGCGAGAGTAGAAGAAGACCACCACCCTTAAGAGGGTGGTGAAGAAATATAAGGAGTGTCGTGCCAAGCACCAGATGTTAGCAGACCTGTACGCCCAGGACCTGCAGTTTCAAGTTTTTGTGTGGGCCTGAGGTTCAGCTGCGAGAGCGAGTGGATCAGTTGGAGGAAGTGGATAATTAGTTAATGGCCATCCTGGCTCGGAATATGGAACTGGAGCTTCTTCTTCAGTCAAATGAAGATGAGTTAGAGATCGGCCGTGGGGTGGCGGCGGAGGCCACAAATTTGCGTGTCGAGGTCGACGCCTTAACTACCAAGCTCAATTCCAGGATAGGCGAGATTGATGCTCTTAGGCAGGCTACAACGACTAGGTATGACGACGGTGTGCCTAGCGAGGCACATGACATGTGGGTGTTTGCTGAAGCCAAGTTGGCAGTGTTTGAGGATTTACTTGCCGCCGGTCGTGCCACTGAGGCAGAGGTTGAGGATCAGTGTTGTTTGGTTCGGGTTACTGAGAAGCTTGTGGGTATAGTTCCGATTCTCCAGACCGGATGGGCTATACCTTAGAAGACGTTAATCATCTAGCTTCCGGGTCCTGGATTTCTGCTGCTTTTCGGACCGAGGGCGGCAACGGGTGAGATGATGAGCCAACTAGTGATCGCGAACAGGGTGGTGGCGGCTAGAACTTATATTTATTTCGCTTTTGTAATTTTGTGGGGGTGTTAATAGATTCCCTTGTACATGCATACCTTTTTTCTTTTGAGCAATATGAAAGTTGTTCTTTTGATATTTCTCTTTGTATCTTTTATTTCGTGTGCTTTCCATAGTAATATATGTGGTATCAGCCGTTGTTGAGTTATTTTTGTTTAACGCGGTCGAGCTAGGCCGACATATTACGTAGTGGACTTGGCCCTTCGTATGCTTAGAGATGGTCGTGACTATGTAAGTGATCTCGACCTTGTCGAGTTAACTTGTCATAATCGAGCCAAGTCGGCTTGTTACGATAGTGGCCATTTATACGTTGGAGATGGTTATGACCATGTAAGTGATCTCGACCGTGTCGAGTTTACTTGTCGTAATCGAGCTAAGTTGACTTGTTATGATAGTGGCCTTGGCCATTTATACGTTGGAGATGGTCGTGACCATGTAAGTGATCTTGACCATATCGAGTTGACTTGTCGTAATCAGGCTAAGTCAACTTGTTACGACAGTAGCCTTGGCTATTTATACGTTGGAGATGGTCATGACCATGTAAATTATCTCGACCGTGTCGAGTTGACTTGTCGTAATCGAGCTAAGTCGACTTGTTATGATAGTGGCCTTGGCCATTTATATGTTGGAGATGGCCGTGACCATGTAAGTGATCCCGATCATGTCGAGTTGACTTGTCGTAATCGAGCTAAGTCGACTTGTTTTGACAGTGGCCTTGGCCATTTATACATTGAAGATGGTCATGACCATGTAAGTGATCTCGACCATGTCGAGTTAACTTGTCGTAATCAAGCTAAGTTGACTTGTTACGACAGTGGCCTTGGCCATTAATACATTAGAGATGGTCGTGACCATGTAAGTGATCTCGACCGTGTCGAGTTAACTTGTCGTAATCGAGCTAAGTCGACTTGTTATGACAGTGTCCATGGCTATTTATACGTTGGAGATGGTTGTGACCATGTAATTGATCCCGACCGTGTCGAGTTACTTGTCATAATCGAGCTAAGTCGACATGTTATGACAGTGGCCTTGGCCATTTATACGTTGGAGATGGTCGTCACCATGTAAGTGATCTCGACTGTGTTGAGTTAACTTGTCATAATCGAGCTAAGTTGACTTGTTACGACAGTGGACTTGGCCATTTATACGTTGGAGATGGTCGTGACCATGTATTTGGGATGACTGTAGCCTTTCATACATTGGAGATGGTTGTAGCCTTTCATACATTGGAGATGGTCGCAACCTTTTATACATTGGAGATGGTCGTAGCCTTTCGTACATTGAAGATCGCCGTAGCCTTTCATACATTGGAGATGGTCATAGCCTTTCATACATTGGATATGGCCGTAGCCTTTCATACAATGGAGATGTCCATAGCCTTTCATACATCGGAGATGGCAGTAACCTTTCATACATTAGAGATGGTCGTAGCCTTTCGTACATTGGAGATGGTCGTAGCCTTTCATACATTAAAGATGGTCGTAGCCTTTCATATATTGGAGATAGCCGTAGCCTTTTGTACATTAGAGATGGTCGTTGATCCATCAGTCCAGTCCCTTTGGCATGCTAGTTGTGAGGGCCTGCAGAGTAACTAGCGTGTCAAACTTGCCTCGTGAGTATCTTCGAGCATCTCCTTTGTTGCCTCGTTAAAAACCTTTTCGAGAAACCCAACTGGGACAAAACTCAAGTAAAGGAAAAAGGAGTATGACTCGGGGGATGCTCTTCAGAAATGGGAATACTTGAGGTGAGAGATGTTCCAATTGTTTTGGAGTGTGTTTCCTTCCATTATCTCCAGTTGAAATGACCCTTTATCTGATGCCGTAGTGATTTTCTATGGTCCGTCCCAGTTGGTGCCCAGTTTTCCTTCACTTGGGTCTTTAGATGCCAAAGTTTTATCTTTGAAGGCGTAATCACCCACTTTGAGTGATCGTATTTTGGCCATCTTGTTGTAGTATCTTTCGATTTGCTGTTTCTGGGCTACCATCTTTATCTGGGCCATTTCTGTTCTTTCCTCAGCCTCATCGAGGTCTTGAAGTCTGTTCAAATCATTTTCTGCCCCGCTTGTGTGCGAATACCTCAGGCTCGATTTTCCTACTTCGAATGGTATGACAACGTCGGTTCCGTATACCAGTGAGTACGGTGTTTCTCCCATGGAGCATTTAGGAGTGGTTCTGTGTGGCCATAGTACTTCTGGTAGTAGCTCAGGCCATAACCTTTGGCATCTTCGAGCTTCTTTTTCAGTATGTTCAGTATCATTTTGTTGGACGATTCTGCTTGACCATTGGCAGCCAGATGATACGGCATGGAGAGTATTTGTTTGATGCACCATTTGTCGAAGAACTCAATCATTTTCTGACCAAGGAACTGTCACCTAGTGTCGCAAGTGATTTCCTTGGGGATGCCGAAACGACAGATGATATTCTTCCATATGAAGGTGATGACTTCCTGTTCGCGTATTTGGGCATACACACCTGCTTCTACCCACTTGGAAAAATAGTCAGTTAAAACTAATAGAAATCATACCTTTCCTCGTCCTGACGGTAATGGGCCAACAATGTCCATTCCCCATGTGATGAAAGACCACGGGGAAGTGACTGAGTGGAGAGGTTTTCCTGGTTGGTATATCATGGGGGCAAATTTTTGGCATCGTTCGCATCGGCGGACGTATTCTGCCGCATCTTTCTTCATAGTTAGTGAGTATTATTCAGCCCGTATTAGACAGCACACAAGGGCAAGGTTTCCTATATGGGCACCGCAATGGCCCTCGTGTACTTCCTCTAGTACCAGTGTCATTTGATTAGGACCTAGGAATTTGGCCAGGGGTCCACCAAAGGTCCTCTCGTAGAGCTTGTGATTTATGATGCAATGTCGGGTGGCCTGTACACGTAGCTTCTTGGCTTCTTTTTTGTTAGGCATGAGTGTACCTTCCTGCAAGTAGGACAATAACTGGTTGCGGCAGTCCCAAGTTAAATTTAACGAGAGTACCTCTATATGATCAATTGCCGAGTGAAGGAGGGTGACGACGCTCTCTTTGTTGAAGTTTTTTATGGCTGCATCAGTTATTCCAGGTCATCCACCTCGGCATTCTGTGCCCTGGGAACCTGCTCAAAGCGGCACTCGTCGAGTTCGACCATTAACGTGTGAATTTTCGCCTGGTACTTTGTAATCTCTGTTCCTTAATTTGGTAAGTCCTAGTGACTTGGTTTACCATGAGTTGAGAGTCGCAATGGAGAACAAGTCGGCGAGCTCCATACTTGATGGCCAACTTTATACTTGCGATAACGACTTCATATTCTACCTTGTTGTTTGTCATCTCGGGGCATCGTATGGATTGGCGAATTACTTCACCCGTGAGGACTTCGAGGACAAGTCCCAGTCCTGATCCGGAGGTGTTAGCAACTCCGTCAGTGTAGAGAGCCCATAAGTTGGTATTTGAGGAGGCGTGATGTGCCTCCTGCTCCGCCTCTGGTAGTATTTTTGCACTAAAATCGGCCACGAAGTCGACAAGGACCTGTGACTTGATGGTAGTTCTCGGGATGTATGAGATATCATGTTCGCTGAGCTCTATGGCCCATCTGGCGAGTCATCCCGATAACTCGGGCTTATGTAGTATGCTTCTCAAGGGTAACATAGTCACTACTTTAATGGCGTGGCATTGGAAATAGGGTCTGAGCTTCCGTGAAGTTGTGACCAGTGCTAGGGCTAATTTTTTCAAGGTGTGGATACCGTGTTTCAGAGTCTACCGGGGTTTTGCTAATGTAATAGATAGGGGATTTCATACCTTTAGTCTCGTAGACCAATAATACACTAACAACGACTTCTGACACAACCAGGTATACCAGCAGGGGCTCGCCCAAGTCTGCTTTGGCTAGTAGTAGGGGCGAGGACAGGTACGCCTTTAGTTCTCTCCAGGATTTGATGCATTCTTCGTTCCACTAAAATTCGTTGTCCTTTATCAATATGTTGAAAAATTTGTCGCATCTGTCGGAGGATCGTGCGATAAATCTGGATAGGGCGGCTATTCGGCCCATCAGATTTTGTATCTGCTTTTTGCTATTTAGTACTTCAGGTATCACATCAATTGCCTTGATTTGGTCAGGTTTGACCTCGATACCTCCTTGGGATATGAGGAATCCTGGAAATTTCCTTGAGGCTACGCCAAAAGCACATTTCTCGGGATTCAGTTTCATCCCGTATCTTCTTAGTATTTCGAAGGCTTATTTTAAGTTGTCGATGTGATCCTCTTTTCTTGTCGATTTCACTAGCATATCGTCGATGTAGACTTTCATGGTCTTACCGAGCTGCTCTTGAATATCTTGGTGACTAGTCTTTGGTAGGTAGCCCCTGCATTTTTTAGCCCGAAGGGCATCACTTTATAGCAGTAGGTTCCTTGGTGGGTGATGATGGTGGTCTTCTCCTGATCTTCCTCGGCCATCAAGATTTGATTGTAACCGGAATATGCATCAGCTCAATAGTTCATGTCCTGCGGTGGCGTCGATCAACTAGTCGATGTGGGGAAGAGGGAATGTATCTTTTGGGCACGCCTTATTCAAGTCGGTGAAATCCACACACATTCTCCTTCCCATTTTTTTTTAACTATGACGACATTGGCGACCCACTGAGGGTACTTTGATTCCCTGATGGATCCGTTGGCGAGTAGTTTGTCTACTTCCTTGCTGACCACTTCATCGATCGCGACATTAAATTTCCTTCTCATCTGCCGTACCGGCGGATACAGCGGATCGACATTCAGCTTATAGGTGGAGATGTCTTGCAAAATACCTGGCATATCTGAGTGGAAAAAAGCAAACAGATCCACATGGTTAGTTAGGAATTCATGATACTTACTTGGGTTGGCGAGGCCATGGGCGATGTAGGCTTTGTTTGCCGGGTTAGTGCCGTCCAATTGGACCGAGTTGAGATTATCGCTTTACAGGCTTCTACGATGTCAGTATCTTGGATGGTGTTTGTCATTGGGTCGGTTTTCGTCCCCAGCACGGATAATTGCTATGCCTCCGCGCTTGCCCCTATTAGTTGCTGTGTGTGGGTATAGTCTTGGGTTATTTTGTAGCACTCTTGTGCGATGCGCGGCTCTCCCCTGATGCTAAATATTCCCCATGGGGTAGGGAATTTGATCGCCTGGTACAGGCTTGAAGGGACCTCTCGCATGGCATGTATCCACAAGTGCCCTATGATGACGTTATATGGTGTCTCTTGGTTCATCACGTGGAAGGTTGTTTCCAGCGTGACTCCTCCCACGAGGACGGGTAATATTATTTCTCTAGACGTCTGTTCTATTGCATTGTTAAAACCGGTTAGTGTTATGTAGCGTGGTATTACCCTATCCTCGAGTCCTATTTGTACGAGGACCCTTGAGTGGATAATACAGGCGCCACTTTCATCATCGATCATGACTCTTTTGACATCCGTATCAATAATGCGTAAAGTAATAACTAAAGTATCATAGTGAGGGAAAGACAAACCATCAGCATCAGACTTGTTGAAGGTGATACTATCTTCAAAGTCATCATACACCTCGTGGGAGATGATCCGCTTCAGTCTGTGAGTGTTGGCGAACTTGACGTGGTTGATCGTTGAGTCGTTGTCACCACCGACGATCATGTTTATTGTCTACATTAAGGAAGGCGGCTTTGGCGGCCCGTGGGACTGCTCTCACCCGCGTGCAAAGTTGATTTTTCCTTTGTTGCTGAGTAGTTCTTTTAGGTATCCTTGGCTCAACATCCTGACCACCTATTGACGTAGACCTATGCAGTCTTTGGTCATGTGTCCCCATTACTCATGGAACTTGCATAGAACATTTGATTTTCTTGTGGCGGGATCTGACTTCATCTTCTGAGGCCATTTCACCTTGGTGCCTAGCTTCTAGCGCATACACTATTTCTGAAGGAGACACGTAAAAGTTATGTGATGATAATAAGGGGGCATACCTCTTTCATTTTGGAGTGGGGCGACATGTCGTTGTAACGCGTCCATATGTCTGGGCGGTGGATGGGAGGATCTGGTGTATGGCTGATGTCGTTCTCTGTTGGAGCACGGGAGATGTTCTCGATGTCCCTCATGGCGCCGGTCTTTCCTTATTTTTAGGTGTATCGTTGTCAGTCGTTGGGTTGGCCCGTTGAGAACGTCCTCGTCCGCTCGTACTTTGGCGCAATAGGCATTATAGATTTCCTCCCATGTCGCAGGGGGATACTTCATGAGGTGGTTCAGCAGCTTCTTAGTTAATCTTGATGTCACGCCCCAAAATCCGAGGTGTGCAACCTGCGCTCAACCCCAGGACCCCAGTCAAGCGGACCTGGAACCATCCCATGCGCTACCCCGTAATTTCCAATATACATTATCCTTTTGAAATATCAATTTAAGACTTAAGCATAAACTTACCACTTGAGTTCATTTCTACCTTTTATCAATTCCAACAATTGATACCAGTTACTTACAAAAATACATACAATATTTACCAACGTGGACCGCGATTCCGAACCGTACAGTTACTACCCAAAATACTTTTATACACCACCCACATTGTGTCTACGGAGCCTCTATGAATACTAGAAACTCAACCAATACTTACCAGCGACAAGGCCCTGACTATACCTTACAATACACAATAAACTCAAAAAAAGGTGGCATGAACCACACATGACCCCAAGATAAGGTGGGGCTCACCAATGCAACTGAGGGAGAGTGAAGGAGTGCTACTGCCGGTGGACTGGAATACCTGTTATAGAACCACCTATAATCATAACACGAATGTAGCGCCCCCGGCAAAAAGGGACGTCAGTACATTTGAATTGTATTGGTATGTATGAACAAACTTTATCCCAAGTAAGATCAATCACTACGCAGATAACAAACAGTAATAGAATCAACAATCAAATGCACATGAAAGGTACAATCAAACCAAACAAGTTTACAATCTCTCCTTCTTCCCCTTCAACATTTTCACATCAATGATTTCACATTCTTTTTCATAATTTCATTTCAATAGTGATTTCGATCACTTTTCACCCTTATTACCTCGGCCACCCTTATTACCTCGGCCACCCTTATTACCTCAGCCACCCTTATCACCACAACCCACACCTTATTACTTTGTGTTGCGGCGCGCAACCCGATCCCACTGTACATGCCACAATTCACAAACAACACAACAACAACCACAATTCACAAAGAACAACAACAATTCTTAAAAAACAACCACAACAATCCACAAGAATTTCCGTAGCCATCAATACCATTTCCATCATTTTCAACAACTCATATGCAATTTAAGTCACCACCATAATTACCCGCAACAAGCCAAATATGTTATTACCACAGTTGTTCCAATTGCATCAATTACAATTTCTTTCCATCATTTGTTTCTCAACTATTGCCACATAACACTTTCACCATCACATTTGGTTTATTGCCAATTTCATACACCATTATTGTAAGGCCCCGTAAAATTTTTGTGCATAAAACCTAGTAGTCGTGGTGTCATGGTCCGAATAATGTGTTAGGAATGCATAGATTTCTTCACGGCGAGCTTGCTCGCCGCGGTTTAGACCCTTGGTAGTGATTTAAGCTTTAAAAATTTGTAAGAATGAAATTTTCCAGAAAATGTTGATTTTGCGGTCAAGAATGCGGTCGCAGATCTGCTATTCATCTTTCATTATTCATATTTTATGTTACCCACTTTTATTATGAATCGCCAAAGTCTTCCTACTTCTCCATTGTTACAATCATATCCAAAAAATGAGAAATCAATCAAAATGGACCTGAATTGAATCATGACTATATAAGCTATACCGATATTAAAAGATTTAATATAGATTTAGTTTGTGGGAGCAGACCTTTCTTTAATATAACACCTTTCTTCTTCATTTTATCATATCATCTTACCAAAATTTGAGAGAGAAGAGAGGGTTTTTAGAGAGAGAAATCTTTCATCTTCAAAGATTGTTCCAACCATCTTAGTTCAAAGGATTCTAGGGCAAAGATTCAACTTCCCCAAATCATTTCAAGGTAAAAACCCCAACTATTTTCTCTAATTTTCAGATTTAAATTGGGTAAAGAGAGGTTTGCATATAATAGCTTTTGAAAATAGAATTTTACACTCATGCATGATTATTGAACTTGATTTCTAGTAAAAAGAAGTCGAGTAGAAGTAAGAGTCTTCAAGAACAAGGTTGGCAAGAGTAGGATATCTTGGGTAAGCATAAAGTAGGAAGTTAAAGGAAGAAAACTCATCACCAGGTATGTATGGCTAATTTTGATTCTTGTGAAATCGCCTATATGTGTGAAAATTGCTTGGTTAATGTTAATTTGACAAATTGTGTGAAATTCTCGATGTTGTTGTTTGGATATTCAAAGTTGTTGTTGAAATATGAGTGATGTGGTATGGAATATGAACCGAAGGTTAAGTGAGAGTTGAATTGGGTAAATAATTATGAATAATGCTTATGATGGCCTATATGGCACCTTGTGGAAAACAAACGAAACACTTGAGAATTGGTTTATTGTGGAAAGAGATGAAACACTTGAATTGTGGAAATATTGTAACATGGTTGTGATATTGGTTTGAAAAATAATTGAGAACATGAAACAATGTGCAAGTTGCTTATTTGAACTTGTTGAAATTGTGTGTAGTACCTTATCTGCTGTTTGAAATTGTTGTGTTTTAAATTGTAAGGCGGGGTCGTGTTGCGCGCCGCAACGTGAGGAAATAAGGTGTGGGTTGGGGTGATAAGGGTGGCCGAGGTAATAAGGGTGGTCGGGGGTAATAAGGATGGAAAGCGATCGAAATCGCTATTGAAAATTGATACAAAAAATCAATGATGTGAAATTGTGAAAGGAGACAGCAGGAGAGTTTGCAACCTGGGGGGCACTGATTGCCCCTATGTTTGACTACTTGCAATTTATGTGGTTGATTGATTGTTGTTCTATTTGTTGACCTTGAACGTGCTTATGTTGAGGCTTATCTGAAATGAGTAAAAGGTGGAAAACATGGTTGACTGGCTTGATTCGTTTTGATGTAATTTAATGGCTTGAGTTTACTTGGGACAAAGTTTGTCCATACATACCAGTACAATTCAAGTGTACTGACGTCCCCTTTTCCGGCGGCGCTACATTCGTTTTATGATTGTAGGTGGATTAGTATCAGGCATTTCAGCTCATCGGCAGTAGTATCCTTCTCCTTCCACTGCTCGTTTTGGTGAGCCCCTTTCTTCCTCGGGGCCTTGTGTGGTTAATGCCACTTCTGTTTAGATTTCATTTTGGTTTTGTAAGGTATAGCCGGAGCCTTGTTACCGGCAAGTATTGTATTTCCCTTTTTGTATCCTAGAGGCTCGATAGACATGTAAACTGTGGGATTGTGGCCTATGTATATGTATGGGGCGTTGTAAATATAAATTATGAACTTGTTAGTAAATCAATCACATGGTTATGTTTGTATATTGTGAAATCAGTTATAATTGGTTAGATCTTTGGTTTATGAGTAATAATCAACACGGGGGTAATGCGTGGGATAGAAAGGCACCCAGGTCCGCTTGACTGGGGCTACTCGGTCAGGCGCCGGTCATGTTCCCCGATTTGGGGCGTGACAAACTTGGTATCAGAGCCTAAGGTTTTTAAAGTGTCCTAGGATGTCTCGGAGCCGTGTCTAGTAGTGCCCTTCTTATAGGTGTGTTGTTGACCACATTATATAAGTAGGGGGCTGCACGGACATTTAGGAATCCACCCATTTCTTTGTTAATCTATATTGTGCGGTAAAGTACAATGTGGAAATATTTGTGTCTAATTCGCGCCTTGTTCCAAAATTTTCAGAATATGGCGCCTAAGAAGAAGGCTAGACTCGGACTTGGGGCCAATGCCGGCCCAAGTGCGGCTGCTAATCATGTACCCGATGCCGTGGGCGAGAATGACCCACCAGTCCTGAATTTGCCTGGCCCATCTGTTCAAAACCCAAGTGTCCCTATTCCAGCTGCGGCAGAGGATGCCACCATCCCTCCTGCCAGTGTTCCTGACTCAGATACAGTTCCCGCTTCTAGTTCTGGTATCTCTAATGAGGATCTTAGGGGAGCCATTCATATGTTAACACAGTTAGTGGCCGCCCAGGCCCAGAGATCCCATGATGCCCCTGCATCCTCCAGCGGACAGGGAGATTCCTCCGGCTCCAGAGTCCATCAGTTATTGCGGTTGGCCCCTCCAGAATTCTCAGGTACCGACCCAGAGGCAGATCCACAGGATTTCCTTGATGAAATATACAAGACCCTCATAGTGATGAAGGCTACAGATATAGATGGGGTAGAGTTGGCCTCTTACAGGCTGAAGGGAGCGGCACGTTCATGGTTCGGGATATGGGAGGATTCTCGTGAGGAGGTGAGCCCTCCGGCCAGATGGGATGAGTTCGTGGATGCATTCATGGACCACTTCTTGCCTGCCGAGACAATGGCAGCCCGTGCCACTGAGTTCGAGGTCCTTAAACAGGGCAGTATGAGTGTTTGGGAGTATCACATGGAGTTCGTAAGGTTGTCCAAGTACGCTCCTCATTTAGTGTCGACCATGGATGCCCGGGTTCGACGGTTTGTTCGGGGCCTTAGCCCTTTGGTAGTGAACGAGGCCGCCACAGCAGCTTTGCACTCAGATATGAACTATGGGAGGATTGTGGGGTTTGCTCAGGCCACAGAGGCCAGGAAATTGAAGATTCGTGCAGAAAGAGAAAGTAGCAGCAGGGCCCGGTCGAAGTCAATGGGTCATTCAGGGAGAGGGTCATCCGGGCCATCTCAGTCATATGCTCAGTCCTCCGCGAGTGCACCGCCATCCGTGCACAGTCATCAGCAGGGCAGTTACTCGAGACCTGGTTCAGACAGCAGGAGGTCTCGTCAGTCTGGTCGTCCTGGGTGAGATCCCAGCAGCAGGGGAGACCTACATGCCCCAAGTGTGGGAGATTTCATACAGAAACTTGCTACCTTGACCTTCCAGTGTGCTTCGGGTGCGGGGTGAGAGGTCACATTCAGCGGGACTGCCGTGCACCCCGTCAGGGTATAGGTAGGGGATCCGCTCAGTCATCCGGTTCTTCAGCTGCTACATCATCAGCGCGTACGCCAGCATCATCAGGGCGTGGTGCAGCTAGGGGTGGAGCTCAGGGTAGGGGTGGACCTAGCCGATTCTATGCATTGAGTGGCCGCCAAAATGCCGAGGCTTCTCCAGATGTTGTTACAGGTATCCTGTCTGTTCAGACTATTGATTGCTATGCCCTTATTGATCCAGGGTCCTCCTTGTCTTATGTTACTCCGTTCATTGCTTCAAGTTTTGGGATAGAACCCGAACAGCTTCATGAGCCGTTCTCTGTGTCGACTCCGGTTGGTGATTCTATTACAGCCTCACGAGTCTATAGAAATTGTGTTGTCACGGTGAGTGGTCGTGTTACCACAACTGATCTTATCGAGCTTGGGATGGTTGATTTTGATGTAATTATGGGGATGGATTGGCTCTATTCATGCTTTGCCAAGCTTGACTGTCGGACGAGAGTTATGAGGCTCGAGTTCCCTAACGAGCCAAGTTATTGAATGGAGAGGAAATGGTGTAGTGCCAAGGGGTAGGTTTATTTCCTACCTTAAGGCTTCGAAGATGATTAAGAAGGGGTGTATCTATCACTTGGTTCGGGTAACGGACACCACCTCGGAGGTGCCTACCCTCGAGTCCGTGCCAATTGTGAATGAATTTCCTGAAGTGTTTCCGGATGAGCTTCCAGGCATTCCGCCAGATAGGGAGATTGATTTTGGGATTGATGTATTGCCAGATACTCAACCAATATCCATTCCACCATACAGAATGGCGCCAGCAGAGTTAAGGGAGTTAAAAGAGCAGCTGGGGGATTTATTAGAGAAAGGCTTTATACGACCGAGTGTATCACCATGGGGTGCTCCGGTTCTTTTTGTTAGAAAGAAGGATGGGTCACTTCGAATGTGTATTGATTATCGGCAGCTCAACAAAGTCACCATCAAGAATAAATATCCTTTGCCTCGAGTGGATGATCCGTTTGACCAATTGCAGGGAGCGAAGTTCTTCTCAAAGATTGATTTACGGTCTGGGTATCACCAGTTGAAAATCAGGGAGCAGGATATTCCTAAGACCGCCTTCAGAACTCGTTATGGTCACTTTGAGTTTTTGGTTATGTCTTTTGGGCTAACCAACGCCCCAGCAACTTTCATGGACCTTATGAATCGGGTTTTCAAGCCATTCCTAGATTCCTTTGTAATTGTATTCATTGACGATATCCTCATCTACTCTCGAAGCAGGGAAGATCATGCCATTCACCTCAGAGAAACATTGCAGACCCTTCTTCAGCATCAATTGTATGCCAAGTTCTCTAAATGTGAGTTTTGGTTGGAGTCCGTAGCTTTTCTAGGGCATGTTATTTCCAGTGAGGGAATTATGGTGGATCCTCAGAAGATTGCGGCAGTGAAAGATTGGCCTAGACCCATGACCCCGACAGAGATTCGTAGCTTCTTGGGTTTAGCAAGGTACTATCGGAGGTTTGTAGAGGGGTTCTCGACCCTCGCTTCCCCATTGACAAAACTGACGCAGAAGGCAGTTAAGTTCCAGTGGTCCGAAGCATGTGAGAAAAGTTTCCAAGAATTGAAGTCAAGATTGACCTCGACACCAGTATTGGCCTTGCCAGAAGGCACAGAAGGATTGGTAGTCTATTGTGATGCCTCCAGAGTCGGTTTGGGATGTGTATTGATGCAGCGCGGAAAGGTCATAGCTTATGCTTCCAGGCAACTCAAGAACCATGAGAAGAATTATCCGACGCATGATTTGGAGCTTGCAGCTGTTGTGTTTGCCTTGAAAATATGGCGACACTATCTTTATGGGGTACATGTAGATGTGTTTTCGGACCACAAGAGCCTCCAGTATTTGTTCAAGCAGAAAGAGCTGAATCTGAGACAGCGGCGGTGGTTAGAACTACTCAAGGACTATCATATGGACATATTGTACCATCCAGGGAAGGCAAATGTGGTAGCCGACGCTCTTAGTCGAAAATCCATGGGTAGTTTGGCTCATTTGGGTGTGGATCGGAGACCCCTGGCTCGGGAGGTTTACCAATTAGCCAGTTTGGGGGTTCGTATCTCGGCGTCAGACGAGGGGGATGTTTTGGTGCATAATGGAGCAGAATCATCACTGGTCGTGGAAATCAAGGAAAAACAGTTCATGGATCAAGCATTGGTTCGGGTGAAGGAAGCAGTTGTGAATAACAAGACCTCATCATTTGTACTCAACAGCGAGGATGGTGTATTGCGGTGCCAAGGTAGACTATGTGTTCCGGATATGGACGAGCTTCGGGAGAGGGTAATGGCAGAGGCTCATATTTCCAGGTATTCGGTACACCCAGGTTCCACGAAAATGTATCATGATCTCAAGGAGATTTATTGGTGGAACGGTATGAAAAGGGTTGTGGCAAGTTTTGTAGCTAAATGTCTGAACTGTCAACAAGTGAAGGCCGAGCATCAACGGCCGGGTGGATTAACTCAGCTTATAGAAATACCAAGGTGGAAATGGGAGATGATCAATATGGATTTCATGGTGGGGTTACCTCGCACTCAGCGTAAGTTCGATTCAATATGGGTGATAGTAGATCGACTTACCAAATCAGCTCACTTCCTGCCTGTCAAGTCCACTGATACTGCGGAGCAATATGCAAGATTGTACATCAAGGAGATAGTAAGGCTTCATAGCACTCCACTTTCTATCATCTCAGATCGCGGGGCTCAGTTCACAGCTAACTTTTGGAAGAAGTTTCAGCAAGGTTTGGGAACTCAGGTGAATCTCAGCACAGCTTTCCATCCACAGACCGATGGTCAGGCCGAGCGGACCATTCAGATGCTTGAAGATATGTTGTGGGCTTGTGTCTTAGATTTTAAAGGTAATTGGGATGAACACTTGCCACTGATAGAATTTGCTTACAATAATAGCTATCATGCTAGCATTCGGATGGCCCCATTTGAGGCATTGTACGGGAGAAGATGTAGGTCGCCAATCGGGTGGTTTGAGGTAGGTGAAGCGGAATTGCTAGGGCCGGATATGGTGTACGAAGCTATGGAAAAGGTCAAGGTTATTCAGGAAAGAATGAAAACAGCACAGAGTCGTCAAAAATCCTATACAGACGTTCGCCGAAGGGATTTGGAGTTTCAAGTCGATGATTGGGTGTTCTTAAGGGTATCTCCTATGAAGGGAGTCATGCGATTCGGAAAGAAAGGGAAATTGAGTCCTAGGTATGTCGGGCCATATCGGATCGTTCAAAGGATTGGTCAAGTTGCTTATAGGCTAGAATTGCCTCCTGAGATGTCATCAGTGCACCTGGTGTTCCATGTGTCCATGTTGAAGAAAGTGATCGGAGATCCATCCACCATCATGCCGGTCGAGGCTATTGAGGTTAATGAAGATTTGTCATATGAAGAATTTCCGGTTGCCATCCTTGATAGGAAAGTTCGTAAGTTGAGAAATAAGGAAGTTGCCTCTGTTAAAGTATTGTGGCGAAGTCAACAAGTTGAGGAGGCCACATGGGAAGCAGAAAAAGAGATGAAAGAAAAGTACCCCCATTTGTTTGATCAAACCTAGCAGAAATTAGGTGACCCTTCTACTCCTAGTAACTGTCATCTTGTTCAAGTTGTTTCTCTCTTAGTATTAGTAAAGTCCCCTTCGTTTTGTAATGAGATAAATTTTTCACTTGAACCTTTCTTGATAAATGAAATCCTTATAAAAGATTTATGTGTTAAATAAGCAACTAATAGTAAGTGTAGATTGGTAATGGTTTGTTTGTGTGTACATAATGTATTAAGATGGTTAAACAAGGTAAGAACTCATTATGTGCAATTGTAACAATGTGATAGAACATGTGCATTCGTTGAGGTAAGAAAGTGTATACCAGTTGTGGAAAGTGTTGTATTTGTGTATTGTTGTTTGGTAATGTGTTTCGGGGGCCCTCTGACAGGTGGATATGTCCATAATACAAAGGAAACTCTGGCGAAATTTTTCTAAAATATAAGAGTTAGTCAAAATTTTGATAGCTTGCATATCATGTCTTTCAAAACCAATTTATTTTCAAAGTCCTCATTCGAGGACGAATGATCTTAAGGGGGGGAGGATGTAAGGCCCCATAAAATTTTTGTGCATAAAACCTAGTAGCTATAGTGTCATGGTCCGAATAATGTGTTAGGAATGCGTAGAATTCTTCTCATCGGCCGTACCGGCGGATACAGCGGATCGACATTCAGCTTATAGGTGGAGATGTCTTGCAAAATACCTGGCATATCTGAGTGGAAAAAAGCAAACAAATCCACATGGTTAGTTAGGAATTCATGATACTTACTTGGGTTGGCGAGGCCATGGGCGATGTAGGCTTTCTTTGCCGGGTTAGTGCCGTCCAATTGGACCGAGTTGAGATTATCGCTTTACAGGCTTCTACGATGTCAGTATCTTGGATGGTGTTTGTCATTGGGTCGGTTTTCGTCCCCAGCACGGATAATTGCTATGCCTCCGCGCTTGCCCCTATTAGTTGCTGTGTGTGGGTACAGTCTTGGGTTATTTTGTAGCACTCTTGTGCGATGCGCGGCTCTCCCCTGATGCTAAATATTCCCCATGGGGTAGGGAATTTGATCGCCTGGTACAGGCTTGAAGGGACCTCTCGCATGGCATGTATCCACAAGTGCCCTATGATGACGTTATATGGTGTCTCTTGGTTCATCACGTGGAAGGTTGTTTCCAGCGTGACTCCTCCCACGAGGACGGATAATATTATTTCTCTAGACGTCCGTTCTATTGCATTGTTAAAACCGGTTAGTGTTATGTAGCGTGGTATTACCCTATCCTCGAGTCCTATTTGTACGAGGACCCTTGAGTGGATAATACAGGCGCCACTTTCGTCATCGATCATGACTCTTTTGACATCCGTATCAATAATGCGTAAAGTAATAACTAAAGTATCATAGTGAGGGAAAGACAAACCATCAGCATCAGACTTGTTGAAGGTGATACTATCTTCAAAGTCATCATACACCTCGTGGGAGATGATCCGCTTCAGTCTGTGAGTGTTGGCGAACTTGACGTGGTTAATCGTTGAGTCGTTGTCACCACCGACGATCATGTTTATTGTCTACATTAAGGAAGGCGGCTTTGGCGGCCCGTGGGACTGCTCTCACCCGCGTGCAAAGTTGATTTTTCCTTTGTTGCTGAGTAGTTCTTTTAGGTATCCTTGGCTCAACATCCTGACCACCTATTGCCGTAGACCTATGCAGTCTTTGGTCATGTGTCCCCATTACTCATGGAACTTGCACAGAACATTTGATTTTCTTGTGGCGGGATCTGACTTCATCTTCTGAGGCCATTTCACCTTGGTGCCTAGCTTCTAGCGCATACACTATTTCTGAAGGAGACACGTAAAAGTTATGTGATGATAATAACGGGGCATACCTCTTTCATTTTGGAGTGGGGCGACATGTCGTTGTAACGCGTCCATATGTCTGGGCGGTGGATGGGAGGATCTGGTGTATGGCTGATGTCGTTCTCTGTTGGAGCACGGGAGATGTTCTCGATGTCCCTCATGGCGCCGGTCTTTCCTTATTTTTGGGTGTATCATTGTCAGTCGTTGGGTTGGCCCGTTGAGAACGTCCTCGTCCGCTCGTACTTTGGCGCAATAGGCATTATAGATTTCCTCCCATGTCGCAGGGGGATACTTCATGAGGTGGTTCAGCAGCTTCTTAGTTAATCTTGATGTCACGCCCCAAAATCCGAGGTGCGCAACCTGCGCTCAACCCCAGGACCCCAGTCAAGCGGACCTGGAACCATCCCATGCGCTACCCCGTAATTTCCAATATACATTATCCTTTTGAAATATCAATTTAAGACTTAAGCATAAACTTACCACTTGAGTTCATTTCTACCTTTTATCAATTCCAACAATTGATACCAGTTACTTACAAAAATACATACAATATTTACCAACGTGGACCGCGATTCCGAACTGTACAGTTACTACCCAAAATACTTTTATACACCACCCACATTGTGTCTACGGAGCCTCTATGAATACTAGAAACTCAACCAATACGTACCAGCGACAAGGCCCTGACTATACCTTACAATACACAATAAACTCAAAAAAAGGTGGCATGAACCACACATGACCCCAAGATAAGGTGGGGCTCACCAATGCAACTGAGGGAGAGTGAAGGAGTGCTACTGCCGGTGGACTGGAATACCTGTTATAGAACAACCTATAATCATAACACGAATGTAGCGCCCCCGGCAAAAAGGGACGTCAGTACATTTGAATTGTATTGGTATGTATGAACAAACTTTATCCCAAGTAAGATCAATCACTACGCAGATAACAAACAGTAATAGAATCAACAATCAAATGCACATGAAAGGTACAATCAAACCAAACAAGTTTACAATCTCTCCTTCTTCCCCTTCAACATTTTCACATCAATGATTTCACATTCTTTTTCATAATTTCATTTCAATAGTGATTTCGATCACTTTTCACCCTTATTACCTCGGCCACCCTTATTACCTCGGCCACCCTTATTACCTCAGCCACCCTTATCACCACAACCCACACCTTATTACTTCGTGTTGCGGCGCGCAACCCGATCCCACTGTACACGCCACAATTCACAAACAACACAACAACAACCACAATTCACAAAGAACAACAACAACAATTCTTAAAAAACAACCACAACAATCCATAAGAATTTCCGTAGCCATCAATACCATTTCCATCATTTTCAACAACTCATATGCAATTTAAGTCACCACCATAATTACCCGCAACAAGCCAAATATATTATTACCACAGTTGTTCCAATTGCATCAATTACAATTTCTTTCCATCATTTGTTTCTCAACTATTGCCACATAACACTTTCACCATCACATTTGGTTTATTGCCAATTTCATACACCATTATTGTAAGGCCCCGTAAAATTTTTTTGCATAAAACCTAGTAGCTATAGTGTCATGGTCCGAATAATGTGTTAGGAATGCATAGAATTCTTCGCGGCGAGCTTGCTCGCCGCGGTTCGGACCCTTAGTAGTGATTTAAGTTTCAAAAATGTAGAGAATAAAGTTTTCCAGAAAAGTGTCAAGTATGCGGTCAAGAATGCGACCGCAAACCTGTTATGCGGACCGCATTCTTGCCGCAAAGCTTAACAGAAGCCTCCCAAAAATCATGTTGAAAATGCGGTCGATATGCGATCGCATAGTGAATCTGCGGTCCACTTTGCGACCGCAGATCAGGAATGCGGACCGCATAATGGTCGCATTCCGTAACAGAGCTTGAGTAATTTTTGAGGCCATTCTGCGGTCACTATGCGGACCGCATGTTGATTCTGCGGTCGCATAGTGCACCGCATAACTGACCCCGGCCCAGATTTTTGTAACATTTTGACCCGATCTCTTCTTTAATATAACACCTTTCTTCTTCATTTTATCATATCATCTTACCAAAATTAGAGAGAGAAGAGAGGGTTTTTAGAGAGAGAAATCTTTCATCTTCAAAGATTGTTCCAACCATCTTAGTTCAAAGGATTCTAGGGCAAAGATTCAACTTCCCCAAATCATTTCAAGGTAAAAACCCCAACTATTTTCTCTAATTTTCAGATTTAAATTGGGTAAAGAGAGGTTTGCATATAATAGCTTTTGAAAATAGAATTTTACACTCATGCATGATTATTGAACTTGATTTCTAGTAAAAAGAAGTCAGTAGAAGTAAGAGTCTTTAAGAACAAGGTTGGCAAGAGTAGGATATCTTGGGTAAGCATAAAGTAGGAAGTTAAAGGAAGAAAACTCATCACCAGGTATGTATGGCTAATTTTGATTCTTGTGAAATCGCCTATATGTGTGAAAATTGCTTGGTTAATGTTAATTTGACAAATTGTGTGAAATTCTCGATGTTGTTGTTTGGATATTCAAAGTTGTTGTTGAAATATGAGTGATGTGGTATGGAATATGAACCGAAGGTTAAGTGAGAGTTGAATTGGGTAAAGAATTGTGAATAATGCTTATGATGGCCTATATGACACCTTGTGGAAAACAAAAGAAACACTTGAGAATTGGTTTATTGTGGAAAGAGATGAAACACTTGAATTATGGAAATATTGTAACATGGTTGTGATATTGGTTTGAAAAATAATTGAGAACATGAAACAATGTGCAAGTTGCTTATTTGAACTTGTTGAAATTGTGTGTAGTACCTTATCTGCTGTTTGAAATTGTTGTGTTTTAAACTGTAAGGCAGGGTCGTGTTGCGCGCAGCAACGTGAGGAAATAAGGTGTGGGTTGGGGTGATAAGGGTGGCCGAGGTAATAAGGGTGGTCAGGGGTAATACGGATGGAAAGCGATCGAAATCGCTATTGAAAATTGATACAAAAAATCAATGATGTGAAATTGTGAAAGGAGACAGTAGGAGAGTTTGCAACCTGGGGGGCACTAATTGCCCCTATGTTTGACTACTTGCAATTTATGTGGTTGATTGGTTGTTGTTCTATTTGTTGACCTTGAACGTGCTTATGTTGAGGCTTATCTGAAATGAGTAAAAGGTGGAAAACATGGTTGACTAGCTTGATTCGTTTTGATGTAATTTAATGGCTTGAGTTTACTTGGGACAAAGTTTGTCCATACATACCAATACAATTCAAGTGTACTGACGTCCCTTTTTCCGGGGGCGCTACATTCGTGTTATGATTGTAGGTGGATCAGTAGCAGGCATTTCAGCTCATCGGCAGAAGTATCCTTCTCCTTCCACTGCTCGTTTTGGTAAGCCCCTTTCTTCCTCGGGGCCTTGTGTGGTTCATGCCACTTCTGTTTAGATTTCATTTTGGTTTTGTAAGGTATAGCCGGAGCCTTGTTACCGGCAAGTATTGTATTTCCCTTTTGTATCCTAGAGGCTCTGTAGACATGTAAACCGTGGGATTGTGGCCTATGTATATGTATGGGGCGTTGTAAATATAAATTATGAACTTGTTAGTAAATCAATCACATGGTTATGTTTGTATACTGTAAAATCAGTTATAATTGGTTAGATCTTTGGTTAATGAGTAATAATCAACACAGGGGTAACGCGTGGGAATGAAAGGCACCCAGGTCCGCTTGATTGGGGCAACCCGGTCGGGCGCCGGTCATGTTCCCCGATTTAGGGCGTGACAATTATATTGAAAAAAAAAACATAACCAACAACATTCAAGATATATTAATCACAAGAATTCATGAACAGGCCATCTTGCCTTAACACCCGGGAAACAACCAAAATTCACAAATAGTTCACATAAATAACACGTATCAATTTCTCGTACTCCAAACAAGTTGACTTTACAAAGGTTAAAGTTAGCTATACATACCTGGGATTTTCCCCCTTAATGATACTACAATGTCCCAATACACTTAAACAACTTCAATCTACAATACAACATTCAATAGGACAAATATTAGTAACAAATTCCATAACTTATGCCATTTAGGCATATTATCAAACACCTTGTAGGTATAAATATTTACATCTCATAACTATGGTGTTGGTTCGTCCAACTATCACCATTAACCAACAATTCACCCTATTATCATTCCTAACCAATTTTTATAAATCCCAACAACATATATATATATACAACCATTCATTCATACCAATCATCAACCTTATTAATTAACTCATTTCACAATCTCTACAACCAACACAACCTAGGTTAGGCTCTTATGGCTTTCAATCATCATTCCATGAGTTCTAATGTATCTATCATACATAAATAATTACCATAGAGTTGTTGGAGATTATAGACATACCTTTTGTAGTAAGAATCTTGAGAATACCCACTTGTGGTGTTCTTGATAAGTTCAAGGATTTGAATAAAATCTATAGATTTTCAAGATCAATCCATGTTAATAATAGTGTTTAGGAGTAGTAATCAACTCAAAATAGTCCAAAAATCTTACCTTGGTTATGGGGGAGGAGTTGAAGTCTTGAGAGAGTGGAAGAAAACCCTCAAAAATTGATCTTGAATGACGAAAATGAAGGAAAGATCATACCCCTTCAGTTTTTACACAGACCAGGGGTTTTAAAGACATTTTACAGGTTTTTTCGCTGTCCCTCGCGTTCCCCCGCAGTCAAACCCGCGGTTTCGGGCAGTGAGCTCCGCGGTCGAACCCGCGGCCGCGCGCCTGGGCGCGCTGGCAATGCATGTCCAGTATAATGGTCATAACTTTCTGTATACACCTTCAAATGATGAACGGTTTGTTGCGTTGGAAACTAGACTAAAAGGGCTTTAATTTGATAGGTTGATTCTCAAACAACTCATAATATAATTGGAGATATAATCACTCAAAGTGAGGTCTTGTGCGCACTCTTTTGCTGATTTAGTCTAATATGCAATTTTCCATCTTAGCTTAGACTTAGGCCTCTCCTTAGACCCTAAATCACTTATAATAAGACTTATACACTTATTAAAACATCCAATTGATATCCATCATATCATAAATCCTTATTTGCACACGAAATAAAATAATTCAGCCTACCTTGGCACGACGAAATCTTAAATTACTCGAAAAATTTATGGGGTCTTACATTCTCTCCCACTTAGGATCATTCGTCCTCGAATGAGGATTGAGGTCCGTTCACTAGCCATCTTTATGTAACCTCAACTTGTTCACATCATGAAATATTTCAACATCCTTGAATTTGGTTCACTCCATAAATTTCCGAAAATTTCGCCAGAGTTTTCTTTGTAATATGGACATATCCACCTGTCTGAGAGCCCCCGAAATATATTTCCAAGCACTATTACGCATTTTCTGTTATCCCTACTACTGGTATACAATTCATTACCTCAATAACCTGTACATATTCATATACTTTAAACAACTTACACGTATTTCATTCTCTTTACACCACAAATTTCACATGGTTCAACCAATGCCATTTACTTGCACACAACTGGGTCATTTCAATGAGCCCTGTACAATCCAATCACTTTAACTTGCCAGAAATGCTTCAATTAACCATTACCAATCTATACTATCATTATTAATTTACTTACCATATAAGTTTCACAAAATGTTCATTTACTTCAAGGGTTGCACATTACCCAAATAGCAACAACATTTGCAATCTGGCACATATTGGGAAGTTACAGGAATAAGGCAATTTCGGGAAAATGGGGTGCCTTTGCACAAATCTGAACACTACCTAAAATTGCTTAAAGATAATCATCCGCACGATCACTACTAGACTTGTTCGATCAACTGGGGATATTTCTCTTTCATTTGTTTTTCCTGCTTCCCACATGGCTTCTTCGACTTGTTGACTTCGCCACAATACTTTAACTAAAGCAATTTCCTTGTTCCTCAATTTTCGGACTTGCCCATCAAGAACAGCAACCGTACCCTCTTCATATGATAAGTCTTCACTCACCTCAATAGTCTCAACTTGTCACGACCCGGATTTCCCACCATCGGGGTCATGATGGCGCCTACTAAATGGAAGCTAGGCAAGCCAAATATTAATTACATCTCCATTAATTACTAATTTCTTATTAACAACATAAAAATTACAGCGGAAGACTTAGTCAAATGTGATAAAGAAAATCCAAATCTGATATACTACCCAAGATTGGTGTCACAATACTCACGAACTTCTAAGAATAATACACATAACTGTCTGAAAGAAAATACAAGCTGTTTATCTCGATTACATGAGATAACAGAATGAAAAGCATAGATAGAAGAGACAACGGGTCCTGCGGACGCCCGCAAGGCTACCTCGTAGTCTCGTAGTCGAAAAATCCACAAGTCTCTACCGTCCCCGCTGCTGTCCGTAACCTGAATCCGCGCAAAAAGAGCGCAGTGTAGTATCAAGCACAACCGACCCCATGTGCCGGTAAGTGCCCGGCCTATCCCGGGCGAACTAGTGACAAGGCTAAGGCCGGTCACCCACCTAAACCTGTACAGTTGCAATATAGATATATATATGTATATATACGATACATTTATAAAGAAATACTCTGCTCTAAAATAACAGTCAATAACTCAAGTTATCCAGAATAATCAAATCAACATAATAAACCTTACTTTCTTGTCTCAATTTCCTCTTTCATTTCATGTCTCGTGGTAGGCGTACCACCCGCTCCCAACTATCACATTAATTATCTCTTGTGGTAGGCGTACCACCCGCTCCCAATTGTCAATAATTATATATCGTGGTAGGCGTACCACCCGCTCCCAATGATATCAATAATTATATCTTGTGGTAGGCGTACCACCCGCTCCCAAATATATCAATAATTATATCTCGTGGTAGGCGTACCACCCGCTCCCAATTATATCAATAATTATATCTTGTGGTAGGCGTACCACCCGCTCCCAAATATATCAATAATTATATCTCGTGGTAGGCGTACCACCCGCTCCCAATTATATCAATAATTATATCTTATGGTAGGCGTACCACCCGCTCCCAAATATATCAATAATTATATCTCGTGGTAGGCGTACCACCCGCTCCCAATTATATCAATAATTATATCTCGTGGTAGGCGTACCACCCGCTCCCAAATATATCAATAATTATATCTCGTGGTAGGCGTACCACCCGCTCCCAATTATATCAATAATTATATCTTGTGGTAGGCGTACCACCCGCTCCCCAAATATATAGTATATATGTTACCGGCATTTAGCCAATAATCTCTATGTCAACAATATTTATAATTAAATTCATATCCCTACAAGCTAGGATAGAACAAACACTTACCTCGAAAGTTTACGAATGATTTAATCCGTAGCAATGCCCTTTCCTTTCGAATTTGACTCCAATCCAATTGTATCTATACACAATTGATTTAATATCATCAATTCTACTCAACAAACTAATTCTTAAGACCAAATACCACTTTTACAACATTCTGCCATGAATAGTGAATTTCAACCCCGGGCCCACATGGTCGGAATTCGGGGTTAGTACCAAAATCCGGTTACCCATCCCCCCACGAGTTCATGTATATGATTTGTTTCAAAATCGGACCTCAATTCGAGGTCCAATTCCCCAATTTATGAAAAACCCTATTTTCTAACAAAAACAAGAATTTTACCATGAAAATCTTTGATTTCTTATGAAAAACATGTTTAATGATGTTAGGAATTGAAAGAATTAAGTAAAAAGTGACTTACAATCATTTTGATGAAGAAGAAATCCTTGAAGAGTCGCAAATGGGTGTTTTGGTTTTGTGAAAAATGAAGAAATGACTGAAATCCGTGTTTTTCAGGTCTCTGTGTTCGCATTTGCGAACATGGGTTCGCAATTGCGAACATGGGTTCGCAATTGCGAACCCCGACCAATTTCCGGAGTTTGAAAAATAAGCTAAGGGTGGGAAGTTCGCATTTGCGAACTTTTCTTCGCATTTGCGAAGCCAAGGCAAAACTGGGAAGTTCGCATTTGCGAACTATTGTTCGCAATTGCGAACACAGGCTAAATATGGGGAGGTTCGCATTTGCGAACTATTGTTCGCATTTGCGAACCCATGCGGAATAGTGGCCAGTTCGCATTTGCGAACCATAGCTCGCATTTGCGAGCACAGGCACAGAAAGGTCAAGTTCGCATTTGCGAACTATTGTTCGCATTTGCGAACACAGACACAATAGGGGGGAGTTCGCATTTGCGAACTATTGTTCGCATTTGCGAACTCTGCAGAATAGTGGGGAGTTCGCATTTGCGAACTATTGTTCGCATTTGCGAACTCTGCAGACCAGTTGCAGACAGGAACTTCTAACATGAAAAATTGATCTCGTGGCCTATCCAAAGTTCACCCGAGCCCTCGGGGCTCCAAACCAAATATGCACATAACCTCAAAAACACATTATGAACTTGTTCGTGCGATCACATCGCCAATATCACCTCGTTTTCATCAAATCAAGCCTCAAACTCATGATTTTCATACTTTTGATTTTTAAAACTTCTTAACTTGGAACTCAAGGTCCAAAACATCTCAAACGACATCCAAATGTCACCAAACTTTACATAAATCACATATATAATATTTAAGACTTGTACCGGGCGTCGGAACCAAAATACGAGCCCGATACCAAGGTCAATTAATTTATTTCCTTTAATAATTACATCAAAAACAATTTCACATAAAAATTCATAACTTGGGCTCTAGGCCTCAGAATTCGACTCCGGACGCATGTCCAAGTCCCATATTTTTCTACGGACCTCTCGGGACCATCCACTCTCGGGTCCGGATCCGTTTACCAAAAATGTTGACCGAAGTCAACCATATCAATATTAATATCATTTTTATCCAAATTTCTCATAGAATTCATATTTTCTATCACAAAATCTTTCCGCTACATGCTCGGATCGTGCACGCAAATCGAGGCAACATAGAATGAGGTTTTCAAGGCCTCAGAAGCTTGAAATGATTAATTAAATAAGTGATGACCCTTTGGGTCGTCACAATCTCCACCTCTAAAACAACCGTTCGTCCTCGAACGGACAAAAGAAAGAAGTACCTGAGTCAAGGAATAGATGAGGATATTGGCTCCGCATGTCAGACTCGGACTCCCGGGTCGATGCCTCAGGAGG
Organism: Nicotiana noctiflora; assembly: GCA_032618575.1. Classification (NCBI taxonomy): domain Eukaryota; kingdom Viridiplantae; phylum Streptophyta; class Magnoliopsida; order Solanales; family Solanaceae; genus Nicotiana; species Nicotiana noctiflora. The sequence goes on from JASVEL010014086.1 coordinate 948,220, forward strand.
CTGACCCCTCCACTGAACTCGCACAGAAGGAAAACTCTTCAACCTCAACTGTCGAACCTGCCGATCTAGAATAGCTACCGGCTCCTCCTCATAGGACAGATCTTTGTCCAATTGGACAGTACTGAAGTCTAACACATGTGTGGGATCGCCGTGGTATCTCCGAAGCATAGATACGTGAAAAACTGGATGCACTGCTGATAAGCTAGGCGGCAAAGCTAATCTGTAAGCCACCCCTCCCACTCTGTCTAGAATCTCAAATGGACCAATATACCTAGGGCCGAGCTTGCCCTTCTTTCCGAACCTCATCACGCCCTTCATAGGCGACACCCGAAGCAATACTCGTTCACCAACCATGAAATCTACATCTCGCACCTTGCGATCCGCATAAGTCTTTTGCCTAGACTGAGCTGAACGCAATCTCTCCTGAATAGTCTTGACCTTATCCAAGGCCTCCTGAACTAAGTCTGTACCCAACAACCGAGCCTCTCCCGGTTCAAACCATCCAACCGGTGATCGACATCGCCTACCATACAACGCCTCATACGGAGCCATCTGGATGCTAGATTGGTAACTGTTATTGTAGGCGAACTCTGCTAATGGTAGAAACTGATCCCACGAGCCTCCGAAATCAATAACACAGGCTCGAAGCATGTCCTCAAGAATCCGAATAGTCCTCTCGGACCGGCCATCCGTCTGAGGATGAAATGCTGTACTCAACTGAACCTGGGTGCCTAACTCCTGCTGGACCGCTCTCCAGAACCGCGAGGTAAACTGCGTACCCCGATCAGAGATAATAGATACTGGCACTCCATGGAGACGAACAATCTCCCTAATGTAAACCTCCGCTAACCTCTCCGATGAGTAGGAGACAGATATTGGAATAAAGTGTGCTGACTTGGTCAGCCTATCAACAATGACCCAAATAGCATCAAATTTCCTCCGAGTCAAAGGAAGTCCAGTAACGAAATCCATAGTGACCCGCTCCCATTTCCACTCGGGAATTTCAATTCTCTGGAATACACCACCAGGTCTCTGGTGCTCATATTTCACCTGCTGACAATTTAGACACCGAGCGACATACGCAACGATATCTTTCTTCATTCTGCGCCACCAATAGTGCTGACGTAAGTCCTGGTACATCTTCGCGGCACCTGGGTGAATAGAATACCGTGAGCTGTGGGCCTCCGCTAAGATTAACTCTCGAATTCCTTCGACATTGGGCACACAAACTCGACCCTGCAATTTCAATACCCCATCATCATCTAGATTTACCTGTGTGGCACCTCCTTGCTGTATCGTATCTCTCAACTCACGCAAATGAGGATCATCAAATTGCCTCTCACGGATACGCTCAAATAAAGAAGAACGAGCGACCGTGCAGGCTAACACTCTGCTAGGCTCAGAAATGTCTAATCTCACGAACCGGTTGGCTAAGGCCTGGACATCTAGAGCTAATGGTCTCTGATTGACCGGAATATATGCAAGACTACCCATGCTGGCGTACTTTCTACTCAATGCATCGGCCACCACATTGGCCTTACCTGGGTGATATAATATAGTAACATCATAGTCTTTTAGCAACTCTAGCCACCTTCTCTGCCTCATATTCAACTCTTTCTGCTTAAACAAATACCGAAGACTCTTATGATCGGTGTACACTTCACATGCTACACCATACAAATAATGCCTCCAGATCTTCAATGCATGAATAATCGCCGCCAATTCTAGATCATGCACTGGATAGTTCTTCTCATGAATCTTCAACTGCCTCGAAGCATAGGCAATAACCTTGCCATCCCGCATTAACACTGCACCAAGCCCAATACGGGAAGCATCACAATAAACAGTATAAGGTCCCGTACCTGTGGGTAAAACCAATACCGGTGCGGTGGTCAAGGTTGTCTTGAGCTTTTGAAAGCTCGCCTCACATTCATCGGACCATTCAAATTGAACACCCTTCTGGGTCAATCTGGTCAGTGGGGTTGCAATAGAAGAAAATCCTTCTACGAATCGGCGATAATAACCCGCTAACCCCAAGAAACTCCGAATATCTGTGGCTGATGTCGGTCTAGGCCAGCTCTTGACTGCCTCAATTTTCTTCGGATCAACCTGAATACCTGCTGCCGTCACAATATGACCCAAGAATGCAACTGAACTTAGCCAAAATTCACACTTTGAAAATTTTGCATATAGCTGGCTATCTCTCAGAGTCTGTAAGGCCACTCTGAGATGTTGCGCATGCTCCTCCTGACCGCGGGAATATATTAATATGTCATCAATGAAGACTATTACAAACAAGTCTAAATAAGGCCGGAACACCCGATTCATTAATTCCATAAAAGTCGCTGGAGCATTTGTCAACCCAAAAGACATGACCAGAAATTCATAATGTCCATACCGAGTGCGGAACGCGGTCTTAGGGACATCGGATGCCCTAATCTTCAGCTGATGATAGCCAGATCTCAAATCTATCTTTGAAAATACCTTGGCACCCTGAAGCTGGTCAAATAAATCATCAATTCGCGGAAGTGGATATTTATTTTTGATAGTCACCTTGTTTAACCGTCGATAGTCAATGCACATTCTCATCGAACCATCTTTCTTCTTTACAAATAATACAGGTGCACCCCACGGCGAAACACTGGGTCTAATGAAACCCTTTTCAAGTAAATCCTGCAACTGCTCCTTCAATTCTTTTAACTCTGGCGGAGCCATACGATATGGGGGAATGGAAATGAGCTGAGTGCCTGGAGCCAAGTCAATGCAAAAATCAATGTCCCTATCGGGCGGCATACCCGGCAAGTCTAAAGGGAATACTTCAGGAAATTCGTGAACCACAGGCATAGAGTCAATAGAAGGAACCTCAGCACTAGAATCACGGACATAGGCCAAATAAGCCAAGCATCCCTTTCCAACCATACGCCGAGCTTTAACATAAGAAATAACATTACGGCTAGTATGACCTGAAATTCCTTTCCACTCTATACGAGGCGAATTCGGCAGAGCTAAAGTCACAGTCTTGGCATGGCAATCTAAAATAGCATGATAAGGAGATAGCCAATCCATGCCTAGTATAATATCGAAGTCCACCATATTTAGGAGTAATAAATCAGCACGGGTCTCGAGACCCTCAATTACTATAATACATGACCGATGAACTCGATCAACCACAATAGAGTCGCCTACCGGTGTAGACACATGAACAGGAACACTCAATGGATCACTGGGCTGAATCAAGTATGGTGCAAAATAGGAAGACACATACGAATATGTAGACCCAGGGTCAAATAATGCCGATGCCTTTCTATCACAAACCAAAATAATACCTGTAATGACGGCATCAGAAGACTCAGCCTCTGGTCTGGCAGGAAGTGCATAACATCGGGGCTGTGCCCCACCACCCTGAGCAGTATCTCTAGGACGATCAGCTGCTGGCTGGTCTCTACCTCTATCGGTCCGAGCTCCACCTCTATGACCTCTACCTCCACCTCTATGTCCTCTACCTCCGCCTCTAGCCGGCTGGGCAGGCTGTGAGGGAACTGGGGCCTGAATCATGGCACGAGAACCCTGCTGATGAGATCTGTCAGAAGCTCGAGGGCAATACTTTGCAATGTGCCTAAGATCACCGCACGTAAAACAAGCCCTCGGCTGCTGAAAATAGCAAAGTGGTGGTGCACCGATAGGCTGCTGATCAGAGTAGCGTGGCCGAGAATTACGATCACCAGAAGTATCATGAGAAACCTGAAGAGCTGAGTGATAAGACTTAGGAGGATAGCCTCTATCATGAGGATTCTCTGCTACCAGAGGAAGAACCACCAAATCTACCTGAATGACGAGGCCTCTTATCCGAAGAATAACCGCCTCCCCTAGCAAGAGCCATCTCAACTCTGCGTGCTGCATTGGCTGCCTCCTGAAATGATATGTCACTCCCCACGCCCATAGCCATCTGGAGTCTAATCGGATGATTAAGCCCATCTATAAACTTGCGGACCCTCTCCCGCTCCGTGGGAAGTATCACCACTGCATGACGAGCCAAGTCAATAAATCTCGTCTCATACTGTGTAACTGTCATAGTGCCTCGACGGAGGCGCTCAAACCGCCTCCGAAGTAAATCCCTCTCGAGTAGCAGGGAGAAACTTCTCCATAAACAGCTTCCGCAAACCGGTCCCATGATAGAGCCGGGGACCCCGCCGGTCGAGTCATGCAATAATCTCTCCACCAAGTCTTGGCGGATCCTGCAAGTCTGAAGGTACATAAATCAACTCCGTTTGTCTCCACGATCCCCATAGTCTTGAGAATCTCATGGCAACTGAATAAGAAGTCCTGAGGATCCTCTGATGCGGCTCCACTGAATGTAGTGGTAAATAGCTTGGAGAACCGATCAATTCTCCATAACGAATCAGAAGTCATGGCCGCTCCATCACCGGCATGAGCTGTGGTACCTGACTGAGTGGCCACAGTTGGCTGAACTACTGGTGCCTGAGGCTGAGGAGAAATTGGCTCCGGAGTACGAGCAATAGGAGTCTGGGCCCCTCCTCCAGCCTGAGAAGCGGCTGGGGCAACTGATAATAAACCCGCTCCGGCAATGCTGTCCATAAATCCCGCTATTCTGACCAAAGAATCCCGGAGATCCGGGGTAAATAAAGCATATCCTGGGACCTGAGTTGGGCCCACTGGAGCTACTAGAACCGGAACCTCCTCGTCAATCTCAATATGAGGCTCCACCTCTGGAGTAGCTGCCTGGGGCTGAGCTCTACCCCTACCACGGCCTCTGATACTGCCTTGACCCCTGCCCCTCACAGGAGCTGTCTGGGGCTCAGGCTGCTGGTCAGCGGACGAAGAAGTGCGTGTCCTTACCATCTGCGAAAGGACAGAATAGAAATTCAATCAGCAATTGAGGATCAAGTAGCACGACAAGAAAGAACAAATGAGAGACTTTTTCCTAACTCAATAGACTCTGAAGGACAAGTACAGACGTCTCCGTACCTACCTCTCAAACTCTACTAAGGTTGTTCGTGAGTTGTGAGACCTGTGCAACCTAGTGCTCTGATACCAACTTGTCACGACCCGGATTTCCCACCATCGGGGTCATGATGGCGCCTACTAAATGGAAGCTAGGCAAGCCAAATATTAATTACATCTCCATTAATTACTAATTTCTTATTAACAACATAAAAATTACAGCGGAAGACTTAGTCAAATGTGATAAAGAAAATCCAAATCTGATATACTACCCAAGATTGGTGTCACAATACTCACGAACTTCTAAGAATAATACACATAACCGTCTGAAAGAAAATACAAGTTGTTTATCTCGATTACATGAGATAACAGAATGAAAAGCATAGATAGAAGAGACAACGGGTCCCGCGGACGCCTGCAAGGCTACCTCGTAGTCTCAGTAGTCGAAAAATCCACAAGTCGCTACTGTCGCTGCTGCTGTCTGTAACCTGTATCTGCGCAAAAAGAGCGCAGAGTGTAGTATCAGCACAACCGACCCCATGTGCTGGTAAGTGCCTGGCCTATCCCAGCGAACTAGTGACAAGGCTAAGGCCAGTCACCCACCTAAACCTGTACAGTTGCAATATAGATATATATATATGTATATATACGATACATTTATAAAGAAATACTCTGCTCTAAAATAACAGTCAATAACTCAAGTTATCCAGAATAATCAAATCAACAAAATAAACCTTACTTTCTTGTCTCAATTTCCTCTTTCATTTCATGTCTCGTGGTAGGCGTACCACCCGCTCCCAACTATCACATTAATTATCTCTTGTGGTAGGCGTACCACCCGCTCCCAATTGTCAATAATTATATATCGTGGTAGGCGTACCACCCGCTCCCAATGATATCAATAATTATATCTTGTGGTAGGCGTACCACCCGCTCCCAAATATATCAATAATTATATCTCGTGGTAGGCGTACCACCCGCTCCCAATTATATCAATAATTATATCTTGTGGTAGGCGTACCACCCGCTCCCAAATATATCAATAATTATATCTCGTGGTAGGCGTACCACCCGCTCCCAATTATATCAATAATTATATCTTGTGGTAGGCGTACCACCCGCTCCCAAATATATCAATAATTATATCTCGTGGTAGGCGTACCACCCGCTCCCAATTATATCAATAATTATATCTTGTGGTAGGCGTACCACCCGCTCCCAAATATATCAATAATTATATCTCGTGGTAGGCGTACCACCCGCTCCCAATTATATCAATAATTATATCTTGTGGTAGGCGTACCACCCGCTCCCCAAATATATAGTATATATGTTACCGGCATTTAGCCAATAATCTCTATGTCAACAATATTTATAATTAAATTCATATCCCTACAAGCTAGGATAGAACAAACACTTACCTCGAAAGTTTACGAATGATTTAATCCGTAGCAATGCCCTTTCCTTTCGAATTTGACTCCAATCCAATTGTATCTATACACAATTGATTTAATATCATCAATTCTACTCAACAAACTAATTCTTAAGACCAAATACCACTTTTACAACATTCTGCCATGAATAGTGAATTTCAACCCCGGGCCCACATGGTCGGAATTCGGGGTTAGTACCAAAATCCGGTTACCCATCCCCCCACGAGTTCATGTATATGATTTGTTTCAAAATCGGACCTCAATTCGAGGTCCAATTCCCAATTTATGAAAAACCCTATTTTCTAACAAAAACAAGAATTTTACCATGAAAATCTTTGATTTCTTATGAAAAACATGTTTAATGATGTTAGGAATTGAAAGAATTAAGTAAAAAGTGACTTACAATCGTTTTGATGAAGAAGAAATCCTTGAAGAGTCGCAAATGGGTGTTTTGGTTTTGTGAAAAATGAAGAAATGACTGAAATTCGTGTTTTTCAGGTCTCTGTGTTCGCATTTGCGAACATGGGTTCGCAATTGCGAACCCCGACCAATTTCCGGAGTTTGAAAAATAAGCTAAGGGTGGGAAGTTCGCATTTGCGAACTTTTCTTCGCATTTGCGAAGCCAAGGCAAAACTGGGAAGTTCGCATTTGCGAACTATTGTTCGCAATTGCGAACACAGGCTAAATATGGGGAGGTTCGCATTTGCGAACTATTGTTCGCATTTGCGAACCCATGCGGAATAGTGGCCAGTTCGCATTTGCGAACCATAGCTCGCATTTGCGAGCACAGGCACAGAAAGGTCAAGTTCGCATTTGCGAACTATTGTTCGCATTTGCGAACACAGACACAATAGGGGGAGTTCGCATTTGCGAACTATTGTTCGCATTTGCGAACTCTGCAGAATAGTGGGGAGTTCGCATTTGCGAACTATTGTTCGCATTTGCGAACTCCGCAGACCAGTTGCAGACAGCAACTTCTAACATGAAAAATTGATCTCGTGGCCTATCCAAAGTTCACCCGAGCCCTCGGGCTCCAAACCAAATATGCACATAACCTCAAAAACACATTATGAACTTGTTCGTGCGATCACATCGCCAATATCACCTCGTTTTCATCAAATCAAGCCTCAAACTCATGATTTTCATACTTTTGATTTTTAAAACTTCTTAACTTGGAACTCAAGGTCCAAAACATCTCAAACGACATCCAAATGTCACCAAACTTTACAGAAATCACATATATAATATTTAAGACTTGTACCGGGCGTCGGAACCAAAATACGAGCCCGATACCAAGGTCAATTAATTTATTTCCTTTAATAATTACATCAAAAACAATTTCACATAAAAATTCATAACTTGGGCTCTAGGCCTCAGAATTCGACTCCGGACGCATGTCCAAGTCCCATATTTTCCTACGGACCTCTCGGGACCATCAAATCTCGGGTCCGGATCCGTTTACCAAAAATGTTGACCGAAGTCAACCATATCAATATTAATATCATTTTTATCCAAATTTCTCATAGAATTCATATTTTCTATCACAAAATCTTTCCGGCTACATGCTCGGATCGTGCACGTAAATCGAGGCAACATAGAATGAGGTTTTCAAGGCCTCGGAAGCTCGAAATTATTAATAAAATAAGTGATGACCCTTTGGGTCGTCACACAACTGGCATGATGGAATATGGATCTCCAACCACTTTCTTCATCATAGACACATAGAATACCGGGTGTACTAATGACATTTTAGGGCGCAATTCCAGCCTATAAGCCACCTGCCCTATCCTTTGAGTAACTCGATACGGCCCAACATATCTAGGACTCAACTTCCCTTTCTTCCCGAATCGCATGACTCCCTTCAGAGGAGATACCCTCAAGAATACCCAATCGTCAACTTGAAATTCCAAGTCTCTTCGACGAACATCCACATAGGATTTCTGTCAATTTTGAGCAATCTTCATCCTTTCCTGAATGACTTTAACGAAGTGAGCTGATTTGGTTAGTCGATCCACTATCACCAAAATTGAGTCAAATTTGCACTGAGTGTGAGGTAACCCTACCACGAAATCCATGTTGATCATTTCCCATTTCCACATTGGTATTTTCATAAGCCGAGTTAACCCGCTAGGCCGCTGATGTCAGCCTTTACTTGTTCACAATTCGAACACCTAGATACAAAGTCCGCCACACCTCTTTTCATACCATTCCACCAATAAATATCTTTAAGATCATTATACATTTTTGTAGACACTGGGTACACGGGATATCCAGAATTATGACCCCCACCATTGCTCTCTCCCGAAGCTTATCCACATCCGGAACACGTATCCTTCCTTGACATCGCAATACACCATCATCGTCGCCGAGTGAAAATGCCGAAGTCTTGTTGTTCAAAACTGATTCCTTTATCTGTGTCATTGTTGGGTCAATAAACTGCTTTTCCTTGACTTCCACTACAAGTGACGATTTTGCTCCATTATACACCCTAACACCCCCCTCGTTTGAGGTCAAAATGCAAACCCCTAGATTGGCCAATTGATAAACCTCCCGAGCGAAAGTCCTCTGATCCGCTCCCAAATGAGCCAAACTACCCATAGACTTCCAACTGAGAGTGTCGGCCACCATATTCGCCTTCCCTGGATGGTACAAAATGTTCATATCATAATCCTTGAGGAATTCTAACCACCGTCATTGCCTTAAGTTCAAATCCTTCTGCTTGAACAAATATTGTGGACTCTTATGGTCTAAGAACACATCCACATGGACCCCATAAAGATAATGCCGCCATATTTTCAAAGCAAACACAACTGCCGCGAGCTCCAATCATGTGTCGGATAATTATTCTCGTGATTCTTGAGTTGTCTCGAATCATACGCTATAACCTTCTCATGTTGCATCAATAGACACCCCAAACCAAACCTGGAGGCATAAACTATCACCTTAACACGTTACATCATTAGTGGAGCATCTTTATCATATTCCTCTTACATAAGACCTTTCACAAATTGAGTTGTACTATAATTTCCCTGATATGGTTACAATCTCATGTGAATAATTGCTACAAACGCTACCAAATTCTCAACAAAAGACATTACTGAATGATTTTTCTCATATGACCTTCTGTCTCAAATGAATAACACTGGCTAACTTGCGTACATACCCTGATAACACAACTTGCACGATATTGTATCAAATGTAAGGTAACATTGTGCTCTAACTGTTCTTAGCCAACCTCTTCTCCCCACATGTGCATTATAGAATTTAAGAAACCGTGCTACTTCCCCTATGAAAATTCCCATGATCCCTCTTTACAGTTAAATACCTCTCAAAACGTATATCAACAACCTTTATATGTATATAATTTAGGAAGGGTCACTAGCCCGTGAGGGGCATTCTTTGAAACTTTAAATCATCCTCAATTCTTCAACAACGACTTTTGGTTTTACTCTTAAGTGTAAGATTTAGTCCACTTGATTCTATCCTTGATGAGTAACTCACCTCATTCCCCATATTGTAGCAACCAATAAAGTTCCCTGATATTGCGGCTTAAGAGTTACCATGGTAAACACGTTTGGTCCGTAACAAGTGTTCATCCTCTTTCAATCTATTCCGAACCTTTAATTTGCACTTTGGGTAGATTGTGTTGCCTTTCCCTTATTGATCACCCTTTGGCATGGACAATATGCAGTGCCATCTTTTCTTTCTAATTGGAACTTTCATTCCCATTCCATTTTGCGGATAGTGCATAGTTATTATCCTTATTGTCCCACACATTTGTCTGCCTCCCGTGAACTTGTAATATTATGATGCCTTGTTTAATCAGTTTACAGTACCACAACTTCACCAACGGTATTCTCACTTCCCATTGTATGTAGACATGAACTATCTCTAGATCCTTTAGTTGATATTTAGTGTCACTCATGTCGGTTGGATGGTTAGTCCCTTATAACTTTTATTAACACTTGTGCTCTAAGCGAGTCCAACATTTTGATGCAAGACATTTTATGATAACCATGACCATCTCAATTTAAAGGTTTTCTCTCCATTTCTTCTCGCTTCAATCTTCGTAGTTAGCGAATAGCGACGCACTCTTCCATATATTATGTGGTCTCTTACCTTAGGTATTTCATCCAGATCAACTCTTAACTCTTATTAGGATATCCGTAGGAAAGTGTGTTTGTCTGCATATCACTTAACACTTATCTATTTGTAAGATTCTTTAGAGGCTTTCTATCAAGCCCAAATATAATTTTGGGTTGTTGTAGCAACACATTTATTTCTCCCACTCGTTCTGGCTTTCTTAATATCCTGGAACTTTGGTTAAATCACTAATCTATGATTAGCCCATTCTAAGAACCCGCAATCTTTCACATTTGACATATGGTACTTCCTTGGGTTCCATTTCTCCCGACCTTCTAACAAGTATAAAATCTCTTTACAAGCATACTCTTATTTTCTAGAATCGTTGACCCTATCATTCACATTGCCATGTGTTAAGAATTTACCTTCCTTAACCTTCTTGGGGTACTAGTTGTCTATCATTAGCATATCCTTTCAGAGAGTCATGTTACCTATTATCTCTTTTCTAGCCCACACATGTCTTCACCAAAATATTCAAATATCATAGCTACATGGTCTCACTCTTGTTTCATTGTATTTAAGTGGCCTCACGATGGCCCTTCCTCCTCCACTTGGGGTGAATGTCCAGGATTTTGACACAAGTCTTGAATTTTGAAACTTTAGGGACATATGCCTCATATATCTATCCCTCAAATATATATTCAACTATTAGGGAGATTTAAGTCACCATAATATTATTCTCATAAGTTCACTACTCTTATTCAGCCATGCAGGTATGTGATTCTAAGTTCCCATGTCAATGTCCTTTATGAGTTTAATACCACTTCGTACCCTTCTAGGTCCTTATAAAATTTGTAGTACAAGGGTCTTCTCACCTTGGGTTCAATTGAGTCTCATTTCATAACTTCTTACCTCATGTGAGAGACTTACACCTCTCATCATTTATCTCTTGGTCATTCTCTTATATATCACGTGCTTATATAACCAATATTCTTTCACACCTTAGGATCATTTACATACTTCTCGCACTATCCACGTGTGCTATTCAATCTTACATCTCATTTATCAAATCAATGCCTCTTTGGACGGGTAATCACTTTTAACACTTTTCTCAAATAAAGTATACTTATAGTACTATGTACTTATACTATATATCCATACTGTTTATTCAACAAGATACATGTACCATCTCCATAATATCCATATCTTTTCCCATTGGTCATGACATATGACAACATTACATGTAATAGACGAAAGAGCATTCAAACTTACCTTGAATCTCAACGCACGAGTTAGAAAACAATCTTATAGACAAGCTTTATCGCACAATTTGGAGTGTTGAAGAAGGGTAATATTCCTAAATGTCCATATAGCTTCCAACTTATAGATGTGGTCGACGACACACCGATAAGAAGGAATCTACTAGACACGGCTCTGAGACATCCTAGGACACTTTAAAACCTTAAGGTCTGATACCAAGTTTGTCACACCCCAAAATCCGAGGAGCGCGACCGGCGCTCAACCGGAGGACCCCAGTCAAGCGGACCTGGAATTACCTTTCCATTCCATGCGTTACCCCGTAATTTCCAATATACATTATCCTTTTGAAATATCAATTTAAGACTTAAGCATAAACTTACCACTTGAGTTCATTTCTTTCTTTTATCAATTCCAACATTTGATACCAGTTACTTACAAAAATACATACAATATTTACCAACGTGGACCGCGATTCCGAACTGTACAGTTACTACCCAAAATACTTTTATACACCACCCACATTGTGTCTACGGAGCCTCTATGAATACTAGAAACTCAACCAATACTTACCGACGACAAGGCTCCGACTATACTTTACAATACACAATAAACTCAAAAGTAGATGGCATGAACCACACATGACCCCAAGAGGAAGTGGGGCTCACCAATGCAGCTGCGGGAGAGTGAAGGAGTGCTACTACCGGTGGACTGGAATACCTGCTATAGAACCACCTACAATCATAACATAAATGTAGCGCCCCCGGCAAAAAGGGACGTCAGTACATTTGAATTGTACTAGTATGTATAAACAAACTTTATCCCAAGTAAGATCAATCACTACGCAGATAACAAAC